>PVIW01000129.1:351244-782627 GCA_004026585.1 Noctilio leporinus
TACTAGGTTCTTGTCTAAGCTGCTCCCCTTTCATGCTTCTGCCTCCCCCCTCCCCCCAACCCCTTTCCCCCTGACCACCGAAGGCCTATTCACTGTATTCATATATTTGGTTCTGTTTTGCTTGTTGTTAGTTTTGCTCATTATTGGACTATACCCAAAGAATCCTGAAACACCAATTCATAAGAACCTATGTACACCTATGTTCATAGTGGCACTATTTACAATAGCCAAGTGCTAGAAACAGCCTAAGTGCCCATCAGTGGATGATTGGATCAAAAAACTTTGGAACATTTCCACAATGGAATTCTATGTAGCAGAAAGAAAGAAGGAACTTGTACCCTTTGCAACAACATGGATGGAACTGGAGAGTATTATGCTTAGTGACATAAGCCAGTCAGTGAAGGACAAATATCATATGATCTCATGATCATATGGGACAATAATGAGCTCTTCTATTTTTGACACTGAGGCCTCAGTTACTTAACGTGAAGCTGTTTTTCTCAGGAGGTTGCCAGCCTCACTCTCGGTGATGAAACAGCTGGCAGGTGACCGCATTTGTGAGCAGTGTGTAAAGTGAAAGCGAGAATCCAAATGAATGTTCCTATCCTGTTTTGAAATCCTGTGGCTTTTAGATCACAAACCTTCACTAATATAGCTGAAATGCATTTCTTTGTAAAGTTGTAGAAGTTGAAACTGATGAGGGCAATTGAATAACACAGTGTATAGGCATTTTGCAGCACTCCATTAAAATATTTTAATAGAATCTTGAAGCTAAGTATCAAGTCCCAAGTATTAACCTTTGCAACTAGCAATAGTAGATGTGTTAATTTTATTCATGATGGCATATGGTAAAATTGCCACTTTATCCTCTTTAAAAAATCTATCTTTTGAACTCTGGTATAGGTTGTCTAGTTCCCATCTTTTCTTCTTTTCAATATAAAATTTTATTACCAGCTTTGAAGACGGAGTAAAACCATTGCAGGAGAAATCAAACCAAGAAAAAGAATCTAAACCGTGTTGGGGATAGGACATTTTTAAGGCTGGGGTACCTACCCGGTTGACCTGACAAATTGAACTCAACCTTCCAGAACTGGGGAGCCACATTCTCCAAAGGAAAACAGATGGGATGCCTAAGACTGCAGAACCTTGGAAACACCATAAATTAAGCTGAGAGGGGCTACAAAGGTGGCAGAAATGTGGAGCCAAAAGCCTCACTCGAATCCCGGAAGGCAGAGAACTGGCCGCCTGGTGGGATTTTCCTTACGACATACGACACTTGGCACGCTTAGAGGTGTTTAGCAGGGGGTGGAATCGCTGTAAAAATAGAGAACTAAGCCACTCAAAAAGGTAAATATTTAGTCAACGCAGTCTAGATGGAAGGCGGGGTGGAAATAACCTGCTGAAACCGAGACCTGCACTGATTCTCAGTGCAAGTTCAGTGACCTTTCCTGAGCACTGTGGGACGGGTGGGTGAAGTAGGTTCACACTTGTGAGTGTGTGAAACACCGTTGATGAAACTATTGTAATGATAACCTGTACGCCTTTTCCCGTACAACTGCGTACGTACTTTTGCCCACCCCTCTATTATGTCAATGCAGAGCTACTGTTGAGATAGCTCTAATAAAGATGATTGGATAAGTACAAGTGTAATTCATTAAAACACAACGTGAAATTGTTCTCGATTAATTTTCTTTACTCTTCAAGTTTACTGAATAACTGTTTACCTCCGCCCTTGATTGTGTTTACCTAGGTTCAGACAAGTGCTGTGTCAGTCCCCGGGGCCCAGATGGGGCCCTTCTCAGTATAGAATATCTGAAAGTGACAGCTGGACCACCTTTGTTTTCCTTTACCAGGGTGGGAAACCATTTCTGCTCAAATAATTGCTTTTACCAGCTTGACATTTTTCACTTTTGAAAGTGTCTCTTTCCTTGTTGATTTTCTGGCTCTCACAATTTCTAGAAGGAGGTAAATGATGAATAATGATCATGTCCTAAAATCTGCAAAAGAGGCTTTGGTAATAAGATGCTTTTTCATCCTAGCACACAAGAGGCAGGTAGTCATTACCTGGAGTAGAGTGTGCAGCGCCTCTGACCTGGGGACTGTGCCTGGTAGATCTTTCATTCCCTCTGTCTGTCTCCTCTGTCCATCTCCTCTGTCCACGGACTTTGCATCGGCCTCTTTTCACATGATTACACCAGCACTTCCCTGGAAGTCTGGGCCCCAGGTGCAGGAATTATTGGAAAGAATGAATCTGGGACCCTGGTATCTGGAGTTTTCCTATTCATCATGTTTTTATGACATAGTGTAATGTGTGCTTGACCACACCTATTAATCACCGTTTGATTAGTTTTTATTCGTGATATGAATGAGCAAGTGAATCAGTAAGTAGAGGCTCCATTTTACTTTGAGGTAGTTTGGAAGGAGCTTCTGTCCATACAGCTTCCATTAGCTCCTTCCAGGGCTCGAAGAGAGAAGACATAAATTCCGTGTCCTGTAAGCTTGGGAAAAGGATATGGGGAGGAAGGGTGTGCTTCTAGAAACCAGTCTATGTCATTGACATACTGGGTCCCTTAGATCAGTGCGAAATTAGTAACTTGTTTTGTGATAGATTGTGGTTCTCAGAAATCTTCATTCTGTAGGTGTGGCCCTTGATGTAATACTTAGTGTCTTGAGTTTCTTAAGAAAAAGATCGTTAAGTACCTGTGGAGCAATGTTAAGATGTTTATTTTCTACCTCTACCTTGTCTCTTGCCCGTCCTGATTGATACCTTGCCTGTGAAGAAATGAGTATCTTCTCTAAGGCTACAAATTTTGTCCAACAGGTGTTTAACCAACCCCATTTTCTGTCTGCTATCTGGGCACAATTTTACTGTAGCTCTAGTGTCGTGCTTTTCCCAGTTTTTACCAATAAGATTACATTGAGCTCGAGTAAAAGGTTTAAATTAAAGTAAAACGTTCATTTCCCCGACTTTGAATTGCTAGTGGAGCAAAGGGCAGTGGGTAATGAGTTTCCAATGTGTGAGAATTGCAATGTGTTAACATTACATAACAAAAATTAATGTTTGTTTTCAAATAAGTTAAATATATTAATGTTCATTATCTGTTTGTCTTGCTCACCTTCTTTATCACCTACCCTTTTCCACTCCCTTTCCATTATAAAAATGCTGCAAATCTTTAAGAAAAAGGTGTCATGGCTATTCCAATAGCTTATATCTCTTCTTCTTGAGAATTTATGTAGAATAATGAGCCAATCAATCTTTTATATTGCTGCCAACTACATTTATACAATCTCATGATCTATTTCATTAATAAAAACAGCCCTGATATATATATATTTGCCTTCAGGAGGAGCTTTCCACCAAATGGCTTGCCTTACACACACACACACACACACACGCGCGCGCGCACCCCTTAAGATTTACTCTGTGGAATTCTTATATCCGGGTCTTGAAATCCTTGAAAATTCGGGTTGCATTTTGTCCAACATGGAAATTCACATATTTTTGTGCCCATTTAATTTTCCTTTTTCACTTTTGGGTAAATGTGAATTGAACTGGTTAAAAAACTTCTCATGCTCTTTCCTTTTTAAAAAACGTAATATTTTCCTCTGAAGAGAATAAAAATTAGTCTATTTCCTTTGTCATACTACTAAAAAAATTCTATAAAATGATTAACACAGGCTTACAACTCATGAAGTAAATGTGAAATAATTATCTCATGTAACATTCAGTCTATTCAGGTAGGATATAACTCTAAATATGTATCTTTTAAAGATTTTTTATCGAATATATTGAGTTAGCATTGATTGATAAAATTACACAGGCTTCAAGAGTACAATTCTATAATACATCATTTGTATATTGTGTGTTCACCACCCAAAGTCAAGTCTCCTTCCATGTCCATTTATCCACCTTTACCCTCTCCCACTTCACCCCAACTTCCCCTTTCCTCTGATAATCACCATGCCATTATCTGTGTCTCTAAGTTATTACTGTTTTTTGCTAAGTCCCTTCACTTTTTCATTCAGCCCCACCCCCATGTCACTCTCCTCTAACAGCTGTAAAATTTGCTCTCTATTTCTATGAGAGTTGTTTCTAATTTATTTTGGTTTTCAGATTCCACATTATTAGTGAAATCATATGGTGTTTGTCCTTCTCTGACTGGCTTGTTTGAAACTTAGCATAACACATGCCAGGTAAATCCATGCTGCCTCAAAAAGTAAGATTTCCTTCATTTTTTATAGCCAAGTAGTATTCCATTGTTTAAATGTATTATAACTTTACTTTTACTTTTATCTACTCATCTGCTGATGGGCACTGAGGCTCCTTCCAAATCTTGGCTCTTATAAATAACCCTGCAATAAACATAGGGGTGCATATATTCTTTCAAATTAGTGTTTTTTGGATATATCTCAGAGGTGGAATCACTGGGTCATAAGATAGTTCCGTTTTTAATTTTTTGAGGGAATTCCATACAGCTTTCCATTGTGGCTGCATGAACTATTTCATCCAACAGTGCACGAGGGTTCTCTTTTCTCCACATCCCCACCTATACTTGTTTGTTGATTTATTGATATAGCCATTCTGACAGGTATAAGGTAATATCATCATTGAGGTTTAATTTCAGTTTTCTGATCATTTGTGACAAGCATGTTTTCACTGGCCATCTGTATGTCCTCTTTGGAGAAGTGTCCATTCAGGTCCTTTGTCTATTTTTTAATTGGGTTGTTCGTTTCCTTGCTGTTCAGGTTTATAAATACTTTTCAAATTCTGGATATTAACCCCTTATCTGATGTATTGGCAGATATGTTCTTCCATTCAGTGGGGTGCCTTTTCACTTTGTAGATGATTTTCTTTGCTGTGCAAAAACATTTTTGTTTGATGTAGTTACTTTTGTTTTTTGTTGCTTCCGTTGCACAAAATATATATCAGAAAAAATACTGCTATAAGAAATGCCAGAGATCTTACTGGTGATGTTTTCTTCTAGGATTTTTATGGTTCCAAGTCCTACAGTTAAATCTTTAATCCACAATGCGCTTATTCTGTGATATAAGAAGGAGGTCTAGTTTCCAATTTTCCCAACGCCATTTATTAAACAGACTATCTTTACCATTATATGTTGTTGGCCTCCTTTTTAGATTATTAATTGACCAAAAAGTCATGGGTTTATTTCTGGGCTCTCTATTGTTTCTTCCATTGATGTGCTCTGGTTTGGCCAAAAAGTTCCTTTATTTTTTTCCATACTCTAGTAGTACTTGGTTGTTTTTAACTTCATTCAAAACAGCTTTGTTGTATGCTGATGTGACAGCTGTCACAATACAATCTATTAGAAAACCCTATCAAAATTGGCAGATTTTTGTGTAGTCATTTTAATATTTAAAGATAAATAAAGATATGTAAAATTTTCAGCATATTTATTATTTCATAAAAGGGAAAAGCACAACTGAAACAAAGATTCGTGCAGTGTGTGGAGAAGGTGCTGTGGCTGATCAAGCATGTCAGGAGTAGTTTGAGAAGTTTCTTGGTACTATTGACAATTTGGCCAAATAATTATTTGCTGTGGGGCTGTCGTCATATGAGCTGGAACATGTCTAGCAGCACCCCTGGCCTCTACCCACTAGAAGCCAATAGAAGGAGACAACCAACATACTCAAAATATCCAAATCAATAAAGTTATTGGGGAAAATAAAAAAATGTGTCTTTTATGGGGAAAAAAACTAAGTGGACTCTTTGGCCAACTTGATGTCTTTTTTTGTTGTTGTTAGTATCATGCTTCTTTGATTACTATGGCCTTGTAGTATAGTTTGATATCAGAAAGTATGATTCTTCCAACTTTGTTCTTTCTCAAGATTTTTGTGGTTCTTCCAAACTTTTTGTGTTTCCATATAAATATTTGGATTATTTGTTTTTGTTATGTGATAAATGTCATTGGTATTGTAAGGGATTGCATTGATTCTATATACAGTGCTTTGGATGGTATGGACATTTTAATAATGTTAATATTTCCCATTCATGAACTTCTTTAATTTTGTTCTTCAGTACCTTATAATGTTCTGAGTACAGGCCTTTTCAATCCTTGGTTAAATTTATTCCTAGTTATTATTTTTGATGCAATTGTAAATGGGGTTGTTTCCTTAGTTTTCCTTTCTGATAGTTCATTACTGGTGTATAGAAATGAAAACAATCTCTGGATATTTATTCTGTATACGGATACTTTAGTGACTTTATTGATCAGTTTCAGATTTTTTGTGGAATATTTAGGGTTCTTTCTATATAGTTATTTCATCTGCAAATAATGACAGCTTTACTTCTTTCTTCCCAATTTGATTGCCTTTTATTTCTTGTTCTTGTCTGAATGCTGTGTCCAGAACTTCCAATACTACAGTAAACAGACTTGGTGTAAGCAGACATCCCTGTCTTGTTCCTCATCTGAAGGAAAATACTTGGTTTAGCCCATTGAGTATGATGCTGGCAGTGTTTTTGCAATATATGCCCTTATTATGTTGAAATATGTTCCCTCCACTCACAGTTGGCTTAGAGTTTTTATCATAAATGGTTACTGGATTTTAGCAAATGCTTTGTCTGCAACTATTGATATGATATGTTTTTTATCCTTCATTTCTTTAGATGTGGTGTATCACGTATATTGATTTATGGATATTGATTCAACATTGCATCCCAGAATAAACCCCCTTTATTGCTAATATTTTGTTAAGGATTTTAACATCTATGTTCATGAGGGATATTGGCCTATAATTTTTTTCTTTGTAGTGTCTTTGTATGATTTTTGGAATTAGGATAATGCTGGCCATGTAAAATGATCCTAGGATTCTTTCCTCCTCCTGAATTTTGTGGAATAGTTTGAAAAGGAAAGGTGACCATTTTAAAAATGTTTGGTACACTTCATCTGTGAAGCCATCTGGTTCAGGATTTTTGTTTTTTTTTGTTTTTTTTGGAATTAAAAAAATATAAGTAGAGAGGAAGGGAGGGAGGGATAGAGAGAGGGGGAAAACATTGATCTGTTGCTTTTCACAGTCCCCCAAACTGAGGACTTGGATGGTAGCCCAGGCATGTGCCCTGACCAGGAATTGAACTGATGACCTTTCAGTTGGCAGAATGATACCAACCCACTGAGCCACTCTGGTCAGGGCTGTTGTGGGTGTTTTGGTTACTACTTCAGTTTCATTAGTTGTGATCTGTCTCTTCACATTTTCTCACTCTGTCTGATTCAGTTTGGAAGAATCTATGTTTCTGGAAATTTATTCATTTTGTCCAGATTATGCAATTTGTTGGCATTCAATTGTTTGTAATATTTTCTTATAATCCTTTATATTTCAGTGCTTTCTTTTCTTTCACTTCTGATTTTATTTATTTGGGTTCTCTCTGTTTTTTTGCTTCATATGTCAGGATAAAGTTTTGTCAATCTCGTTTATTTTTTCAAAGAACCAGTTATTGGTTTCAATGATCTTTGTATTGTTTTTTAGGTGCTATTTTTGCTCTGATCTTTATTTCTTTTCTTTCACTCACTTTGAGCTTTGTTTGTTGTTCTTTTTCTAGTTCTTGTAAGATTAAAGTTAGATAGTTTAGTTGAGATTTTTCTTATTTTTTCATGTAGACCTGTAATGCTATGAAATTTTTTTTTTTTTAAGATTTTATTATTTTTAGAGAGGAGAAAAGAGAGAGGCAGAGGGAGAGAAACATCAATGAATGGTTACCTTTCATCTCCAGCTATGGACCTGGCTGGAGACCTGGCTTGCAACCTGGTTACATGCCCTGGCTGGGGAATCGAACAGGTGACCTTTGGGTTTGCAGGCCAGCACCTATTCTCTGTGCTGCCATCCAGGGCTGTGAAATTCTTTTTTAGCATTGCTTTTATTGTGTCTCATAGATTTTAGGTTGTTGTGTTTTCATTTCCGTTTCCTTCTATCTTTTGATTTTTTTTTTTCTTTGCTTGATCTCATTGTTAATTCCGTCCTTGTTTAGTAACATGTTCTTTAGGCGCCATACCTTTGGACCTTTCAGTTATCTGTTATATGTGTATTATTAAAGTAATTGTTTGTTGCTGTCGTAAGCGTAACAGATTATCTACATGCTATATTTCACGAGAAACATAGTTCAGCCTTCCACTCACTTTGTCTTTGTGTTAATATTCTCCAAAGAGCCCAGCTGCACTATTCAGATGAAAAATCACTTTCCCCTAGTTCTTTTAGTAGTTAGGATGAGGATAATTTCACTCCCGAGGATTCTCTCCATTTGACTAATAGACACAGCCTCAGATCTCAACCCAAGCTTCAGAAAAGCTTCCTGGCTAACCTGCACTAACTGGATGACTGATAGTATAATTTACGCTTTTGCGGCAGAAGAATTAGAGTGAGAGCAACCTCCAACCATAATCCGTACGTGCAATGAAAATAAATGTTTTATTAGGAGGAAAACTCATGAAGAAAGTTTACACCCTGGCAGCCTAGCAAGTGAATTTGGACACAGTGATGCATGGACTTTAAAGCCAAGTCATCTCAGCTTTTTACACCTCAAAATGCTTCTCCTCATCTTTATAGTGGAGCATACAATTTAAGGCTGATTATTGAGATTTCAGAATGAAAGGGAGGAAAGTACAGTAATGCAAATATGTGTGCTTTGATTAGGATTCACGCTACGATGCTCAGGGGAAGAAACTTTCAGCTCAAGTTTTCAAAGGTCTGGGGCAGCTCCCTCCGTCCCTTTCCCCGGGGACTTCCTGTGCATCTCCCTGTGGGCTGTGTCATTTCAGTGTGTTTGCCTGTTCCTTTGAGTTCTGCCCGTCTTCTCCCAGGAGGATGTTCACCCACAGGGACAGCAACTACTTCTCTTTAGTTCACGTCCTCACACGCAGTGACTGAAACAGCACCTGCACTTGGCAGGCCCGCGGGAAGTACTTGGTGAATAAATGAGTCAGCCAGGAGTCAGCCCCGGAATAGTTTTTGGAACCTAAGAAAGCTTAGCAGGAACATCACTGTCGTCAATGTTGTGAAGGACCAGATCTTAGCGCGGGGGAGGAAAAGTCGGCTGTAGGTTGCAATCCTTGGTTATTTCCAATTCTAGGAATGCCCATGTACACAAGTGCATTTTGATTTAAAGAAAATTTCACACTCCGACTGGAGAGCAATGTCTTGAGAACCTAAAGGCTGTCAGTTCAATTCCTGGTCAGGGCACAGGCCTGGGTTGTGGGCCAGGTCCCTGTCTGTGGGTGTGCGAGAGGCAACCACACATGGGTGTTTCTCTCCTTCCGTTTCTCCCTCCCTTCACCTCTCTCTAAAAATAAATAAAATCTTGAAAAAAAAAATAAAAAGAATTTCATGCTTGGGAGGGTATCTTTGAACTTAGAAGGAGCTGTAATAAAGCTGAACTATTTATACAATACAATCTCCTTTTATGCTGAACAAATTAGAAGGCAAAGGTTAATGCGGTATATTTAGAAGGAAAGCATAATGCTGAAATTTGCTGTTGTTCTTCTAAAACAGGTACTGTTGCAGAAAGGATTAACAGAAATTTATTGAGTGCTAATTAATGATAGGAGGTTTTAAAAGCATTCCCTAAACAATGCTTAAACTTGTTTAATTAGAACATTTTAACCTTATTCTATCTGCTGAGGAAAAGGCAATATTGAAATGCTGTAAGTTAGGTAGCTGGCATTTAAAACTTTTAAACTAATTAACCTAAAGGCGTCTAGTAGTTTTTTGCAGTCTTTGAACTAAGAGTTTACAATATATTTATGTCAAAACACAAGTTTGTTTGCCATAGCCCAGGAAAGGAACATCGTTTTGAGACGCACTTTCGGAGAGGAAACGCCTTTCTAGAATCTTTTATTCTATTCACGAAAATGGGTTTGGCAACATCAACAGACCTTTGCCTTCCATCTGGCACTGTCTGGGCTGAATGGTCAGTAGTCGCCCTGCGTTTTGAACGAGGTCCTTTCGGCCTCATGGGGACGCGTGGAGGGTGTAGGGCCACTGCTGGGATTGCAGAGTGTCTGACCCAATGCAAAGGGCCGGTTCGGACAAGCTGGTCATGTAGAACTTTTGACTTAGATGACCACAATGGCTTGTATGTAACTGAAGTCATGGAGTCATGGCACAGTTTAAAATGTACTTTTCTATTAGGCACTTGCTTCAACACATCACTGGGAGTTCTGCCTTCCTTCCCCTACAACCACAGAAATATTCAGACGTTTGCCTGAACCTACATTTGGGTTGAATTTGCGATCAGTTGCTCAAGGCAAATGATGACCCGTGTGACTTCGGTAGCATTTACAAGCTTGGCCTTCTTTAATCTTTATGGGCAGGTTGATTCAAAATTTAATCACAACGAAATTATTAATGTTAGACACGTTTTCAGTGTAGCATATCCCATGGTCACTTCCGTATTCATAATTCATTCTTTATGTTTATTACCTTGCCCTATGAGTTCAGCCAGATCACTTCAGTCTTCTGAGCCTCATTCTCCTGGGTTCGTAGAAAAGATGGAGGTTGGTTTAGGAAGCCTCGAAATGGGCATTTATGGTATTATCAGAAAGTATTAAAAATTAATTTTGTTTTGTCAGTATGTAGAGACATACATCTTTAATGGTTTGTACTCCAACAAAGTGATATAATTGTGTGAACCACACTAAATACATAGTCTAAGAGAAGTGCACATAAAAGGTAAGGGCCTTTCCAGAAAATTTTCTGAAATAAAATAAAGACATCAACTTTCCACCAAATTGTCATTTACTAGTTCAGAATAATTTACTAACTTGGCAAGAGATACAAGTAGTCACATGAAAATAAAGGTTATGAAGTCAGGTTTTTAAAATTATTCAAAGGAGTCTGACATAATATTTTCTATATGTGGAAATCATGTAATATTTACTTAGACTTTTCTGAATGTATGAGCACATTTGAATATGACATTCACTTAATTAAAATATATATTTAGAGGTCCCTTGAATGACTTTCTATAACCTGATTTCAACAGACAATTGCCAATTTTGCACATCCTCTTTATAAACTGCCTCCTAAATATAATTAATTAGTACACTTTGAAAAACTCCCACATCTCAAGGATGTTGTATGAAAAGGCAAAGCCAATGATCTAAAATTTAATTTACATTAAATCAAACTATTCCCCACTCTTGCAGAAAGAATTGGTCGGCTTTAAAAAAAAAAAAAAAGGAAGACACACAAAATATAGTCACATGGTCAACACTTCCCCTCTCACCTTTCTGCTGAATGACCTACAAAATGCCCGTTGCTGCTGGAGCTCAGAGGACCTATTTAAAAGCAAGGGGTGTCCAAGCTGTTCTGCAGAAACGGAGGAGCACGGCGTCGTGGCTCTGGCAGTGGGCTGGTGACCCATTGTCCCAGCGCATGGAGACGTCACTCCCACAGAACCCGTCACAGGCTAGTTCAGGGACCGTTGAACCTTTCATACACATCATGTTCATGGTCCCGGCAGAACTCAAACTCCTCGGTTCGTTCGTTGGATTTCTGTGGGGCACTGTGTACCAGTCGTCACGCGGGGCTGTCAGGGTGGGAAGAAAACACGTGTAGAATTCCGTTCTGCGGAAAGGAGACCTGCGGAACCCCTTGGGAAGCGGCACCCGTCTTGATCAAACACGCGCACCATCACTGCCAACTCACCAGGGAGGAGGAGGTGTATGAAATGAACTGGTCTCTCAGCCTTCTTGGTTCTTTCCCTTCAAAGATCACTTAGAAGGTGGTGTCCTCTCTTCTCTACGCTTCCAGTGGGCTGCCCCTAATTAACTGAAATAGAATATTCCACAGCATCACGTAGGAAAACTACCAGGATAAACCTAACTGCTGCCAATATATTCACTTTTGATATTATTTACCTGTTGTTCTTTGCTTATAGGTTTATCTGGCAGGACTTACCAGGAAAAAAACACAATGTCTAATTTTTTAAAATCTTTTGCTGTCATGGACTTCGGCTTGTTTACACTAAGATCTATATCTTTTTAGAAGATTGGCTTTCTATCTTCTCCTAGTTTGTTTGCCTGGTGATCATGTCCCTAATTTCCTTCTTTATAGCCTGCCAGAGACAAAATCTTTAGCAGGCATAGTGCAGGGAAAATTGGGAAACAAACAAGAAATACAACAGAGCAGAATAAAGTGCTTTAAATTCCAGCGGGAAAATAAAAGTGATTTGTGTTAAAGGTTAAATAGTCCCTAAACCGTAACGTTACCAGTTTTATAGGAATGATGTTTCTCTGTTCCCCAGCAATACATCATCGATCCGCAGCCAAATGCCGCAGACAGCGTCATTTTTTATCTCTACAGAACAATATTTGGAGACCCCTTACCTCTGAGGCAGTGCTTTCGTAAATTATAAATATATTTCTTTCTGGGGGATCAAAAGAAGGCGCATCAACATGAAAGATGAAATGTGGAATCTGGATTTACAGCCGCTATATGCAATCTGGAAGGCGTGTGGAGCTTCTCATTTCAGTGTACTTCCCAGCGCTTCCTATCTAGAAGCCTGAAATGATACATTGGAATTTTTAAAAATGCTGCTCTCTTCCCTGGCTGTTTGAATGATTGCAATCAATCAGATTTGCTTTGTTCAAGAAGAACCAGGAAGTTACAATATGAATCTTTTTCCACATGTAATTTTAGTTATAGAGTGGGCAGAGACTGACAGCTTACCAGTGTCTCAATGTGGCCCGAATGTGATGTTATTTTGGGATAAATAATTCTACTCAAGAAAAGTTAACTTCCAACCACTTGATTTTTAATTCTCCTTCAAAAGCAGTTTTTGAAGGGGACAAAACTGTATTTAAAGTCTATTAGTTTACATGTATAAGAACTACTATAATTAGTTAATGAAACTCGTGAGATATATTAAACCCCACAAATGGAAATCTGAAGCAAATATAAAATAATACATTTCAGGCTAGTTTGGGATGTATAAGCATTTTCAAGGAAGTTGTGTTACTTATTTCAAAATGCCACCTTAGTTACAAAATGGCATTTAAATATGGACAAAATAATCCTATTATTAAAAAAAAATCAACACCCATGGTAGGATGGATTATAACCAAACATGCATGTTCTGGTACTTAGAAAGAAAAGCTGATTCTGTTCATCAGAGATTTTACAAATTCACTGTTCCGATGAATACGACCCTAAACTGTAAATGTATAGTATTTAATATCATTATCCTATTTGAGTTAGCTCTCACACTGAAGAATTTTATCCCCCAAACAGATTTAGTTATGTATGTTACGGTGATCAAATATTACACAGACTTGGACATTTTTCTCCCCTGATTAAAGCAGTGTTCTCTGTGAATCATGAGATGAAAAATGTACGTTAGAGATCAGGTAAACTATAAACGCAAAGCGGCACATGATTAAGAACGTTTACAAAGACAAAAACATTTTGCGGGGCTTTTGCTGCTGCAGTTTACTAATCAAAGTTTACTTGTGCAGGGAAACATTTTTCACACGGTTGGAAAGAGGGCTGGCATTTTAAGTGCTCACACCTTCCGAATATTTTCCCTCATCTGCCGCATGCCACGTCGGAATTACGATGTGACCTTGTGAGGGACATGCAGCACCTGACCATGGGACTCAGGTCTCCCTTCAAGGCTATGTGTGTGTGTAAGAATAATAGAAAATAAGCCTGAATTGTATCATTAAAATAGTGAGAAAGGCTATTTTGCAAACCACAAGGTACTTGATGGAGGAGACAAGTGTCAACAGGACATCGTCTTCGAGGAGGGGGCACTGGCTGAATCAGGAGAAGACACCGGGCACGGGCAGGGAAGAGGGAAATGGTGTCCAAGTACGGGGAAAATAGCCCGACATTCCCTCATAGTGGAGGAGGGACGGACCGCCTCCAGGCACCAGGAGGGGGTCGGCCGGGCCCAGGGTTCGGGGTACAGAGAGCCCCACGGGAACAGCCTGTGCCAGGCAACGAGCACCCAGGTTTGGGCGTGGGCTCCAGGCCGTGTCCGCTGCACAGAGGGAAGTCAGGTAAAGGTTCCAGGGAAGTGACCGTGTGTGTGTTCTACAGGCATCATGTCCTGGGTGTTCAGAGAAATGTATGATTTATAACTGTATAACATGTACGTGAGTTATAGAGCAGCGAACTAGCATGAATTGTAAGCAGGTTGGAAATGTAAGTTCGACTTAAAAGCCCGGTTGTTTCTTGGTTGTTTGCTTGTTAGTTTCTAATGCACGAGTGTCAGGGGCTGGGGAGAGTGGGGGAGCCTTTGGATTGGTGGGTCCGCAGGGTGGAGCAAGGGCCACGTAAAGGGAGAAGAACTAGGTGTGACACATTCCCTCTCTATTGAGAGGGACAGACGGAGCCATTCTGCAAGGACGTGTCACATTCCTTACGAGTGGCTCAGGAGTCCCGGATAGAAATGACGTGCCGGGTCATCGCGTCTTGTCGGCCGAACTGGTGATGTTGGAGTCTGAGCTGTGCCCCCCGACCGGAAGCACAGGACCAGACGAGGAGGCTGGCGATGTCAGGGGCCCACGAGCAGGGTTCCTGGAGGCAGGGGGTGAATGATCGCTGCTGAAAGGTCCAGCCAGGTGGGAACCGCAAGTGGCATTTGGGTTTGGCCCAAAGAGTTGCACAGGGACGGGTCTCAGTGGGTCTTGGTCTGGGCGCCACGTGGGTGCTGCACCAAGGTGTGGAGAGGGCAAGGGAGGGGGGGAAACTCCCGTGTGGGGCCAAACTTCCAGGAACGTCCCGGTCTCCTCCTTCCCCTTGCGGATAAACCGGCAAGGGCTGAGCCAGCGCGCTGTCCTGGCGAAATAATAAATCAAGGGAAATTACGAGGGACTCGGAGCTGCGCGTTAGGGCAGCCACATTCCTTGGGTAACCGGGTTATGATGAACAATGGTCTCCAGGGGTGGAAAATGTACAGAAGCAGGTGAGCCGGCGTCCTGCCATTATTCTTGATATCGCAAGGCTTCGGCCCAGGACCGTCTCAGAAATCTATCCTCATCATCCTGGGCCTTCTGAATGCTGATAATTTATCTTGATTCCACTTAAGAGCACACGTTCATAGCAATAACAATAGTAATAATGGTGATCCGTTCTAGACTGCCTCCCATTTGTCAGGCAGTCATCAATTTGGTTTATCTAATTTCATCCTCCCCGCGTAATGAGCCTGGATTTGTCTCAATTTCGCAAACGAGGAAGTCGGGATTCCTAGAGAGGAATCCATGGCTAGAACTCCCATGGCTCTTACGCCACATATTTGTTCTGGCCTGGAAAGGGTCCCCCCCACCGGAAGCCCATCTTGCTCGCCCCTCGATCCGTGGTCACATTCCTCATTCTGTTCCCTTGTGACTCAGAAACGTCCCTGTCCTCTGCGAGCCTGGCCCCCGCACAGCCATCCTAACCTGCCCCCCCAGCTCGCCTCATCCCCCACTTGGCAGAGATCAAGGCAGCTGGGCGGCCGCAACTCGCTTTGCTGCGACTCCCCATGAACACGGTGTCCTCGCCTCCACCTGCAGCTCCGCCTGTGTCCCAGGCCCCGAGGACAGCAGGCCGGTTAGCAGGGTTTGCTTTTCCCTTCCGTGACCTCCGTTCAGCAGCTGCCACTCTGCACCCACCCTCATCCCACGCCAATTCGGCAGCCGGGGTCTGTGCCTCTGTGCCTGGCGAGCGTTTTTCTCCTGTGAAATCCTCTCTGACACGAGCATTCTCCACACGCTTCCCAGGCACAGTCGATTTTTCTAGGGCGTTAAGCCTGTGCCTGACGTACACATCCATCACACTTATCCCGGCCGGCTAGACGAGGTGCCTTGCAAACCGGGCTGAGTCTCCGAAAGGACAGCTTCCTGATGCCCTTTCCTACATGGTCTGATTCTGCAGCATTGGGGTGACCCTCGGGGCTGGGAACCCCTGAGTCGTGCACGGAAGGTGCGCTTGAGGGCAGAGGGAAAGTGGTCTAATTTCAGCTCTGAAACTTCCTAGGGGAATGGGTTTCCACAAGTTTCCCAAATTGCTGGGCCCCTAGTAATCTTTTTTGCCTGTGTCTCCAACGTGTATCACACCTTGAGCGCCCACCCATAGCCCAAGACGTGGTCATCCCTCCCGTGGGCGACTGCCGTGCCCAGCTGACCTGATCCACACTAGCGGGTGGTCAGCCCTGTATTTCCATCCTGAACCTGCCGGAATTCCTTACGGAAAATCATACAACACTGGCTCTCTCCTTGCGGCCCTCTGGTGTCTTCCCTCGGCACGTGGACTATGGTCCAAATTCTTCCCCGTGGCCCACGTGACTCGGTGATCGGCTGGTACAAATTTCCCTTCTGCTGCCTCTGGAGGTCTTCCTGTGCCTGCCTTTCACTCCTTGGTTCCCCAGCAGACACACGGGCTCTTGCTGGTCCGTGAAGACGCGGAATCTGCACAGGCTGCGTGGCCCCTAGATGCGCTCGTCTCTTCTCTGCGTCCGCACTGTCCCCCAGGATGGCCCATGACTCAGTGTCAGTTTTCCTTACATTGAACTGTGTTCATCAGTTTTCCTGCCTGCATGGGCAGAGGGACCTGGACTCAGTTGGCGAGTCCGGGAATCTCTGAGCAAAGGGGCTCAGGCGTGATCCCCACTGGCTGATGGAGGTGACGCTGGAGAAAACCGGCGAGAGGGTGCATCTGCCTTGCCCAGTGGAGTCCCCACTGCAATGCTAAGACCTTAGCAACCAACAGGCCAGCGGGGCCCACCCTCCTGGTGCCCTGGGGACCATGGCAGGAAAAAGGGTCAACCTGCCAGAGGAAGAGGGCTGCGATGTTCGCTCTTTTCCAGTTTTCTTTACGAGATGCTCAGAGTTTCCCTCACGGGCGAGCAACGTTTGTGGGGAGTAAAAGGAGACACAACTTGTTTCCTCGTAGTTTAAAATTTTCCCCAGGTCGTCTCGTTCATTCCATACTGATCTGCACTGAAACTTGACGGGACACATTTGGTTGCCTGGGAACTGGCCGTAGTTAACCAGGGACATTGTATTTCCCCAGTTTCACTTTCAGTCCCTAAAACTATCTGGTTCCTAATACAGCGTGTCTTAAAGGCGGAAAGGAAGTATTTTTGAATGTGGTACCTGTAAGCCTAAAACACAAGTTTTTGATGAATAAAAAAGAGCACAGGGCTCACGTTCCCCGTTTGATTATATTAGTTACCGTCCTACTGAACAGCTATTGTGCTTCCCCTGCGTAAGGACGGGTTCTATATGATTACGTTTCGGCATTGAATGGGAGAAGTGTGGCCTGGCAGCCTTGTTATTAGTTTCCCTTTGCATAACGACTCCAGGCTAATTAGAATTTGTAGCTGCCTGTAAATATTTCCTTGGAAATGTATTAAATACGCGTTAAGCCTTGTCACGGAGGTGAATGGTGATTGTCTAACTGCGGCCTGGATGTTTATCTGCAATAATGCCTTTGTCTGGCGACACAGTTTGGCAGGAGGGTGACGAGAGGGAGGTTAGCTCACTCAGCTGCCCTTTTGTTGCGTTGTGATGGCAGTTTCCGGCGGAACTGTTGTCTCTTTCCACTCTGCACCCTGGCTTAGTGCCACTGCTGCTCCAAGGGCCTGTCCCTTGATCTGCAGGGATCCATTGGACACTCCAGTACGCTACCGCAGCACTGGGAAAAGATCTAAAAATACGGTTTGTTCTTATCGACTGTACATGTCTCTGTTATTCCATTGTGTTCAAGGTGGGGTATTTAAGCAAAGTTCATCACACTTGCAGTAGCCATCAGGAGTCTCCAAAACAGGACACCATAAGTGTTCCGGAGAGACACCGTTTTATGGAAATAAATACTTCAACAGTTTACCCCCGGTTCACCCGTGCATTTTGATGCATGTTACAGCCCCTCTTCGCAAGGTTTTTTGTGGAAGTTATCTAGCACTTTTTTCTCCCCATTCAAACACAATATGCAGCATGCTGTGCCTATAGGGACATCACTTAGAGGAGACCAGTGTTTCTGGATACCTCCTGGTCCTGGCTAAAGCACTGCCTTCCAGAAGTCTTTTTAATGTAATTTTGACTCTAAGGGTCTCAGTTTTCTAACCCATTGAAAGCCAGATTGAGATTTCACTCATTCTGTAATTCATATAAAGGTGTGTATGTGGTCAATTCTGGTGGCTTGATTGCTCATGGAAGACCATAGATAAAAATTTTAAAGGACATTAAGATATCATTTTTGTTTGTACACCACTGTGTCCTTATTCAGAGAAAAATGTACTGTTCACACATACACAGAGTTTCAAACTCTTACATTCATGTTAGGAATTAAGAACACATGCTATTTCATGGCTCTTTGCTGACCTATGACTTAACTTGATTTTATTTGAAGGTATAGGGTTTAGAGAGGAAAAATGCATATAAATCAGAATATTACATAATTGAATGTTCCTCCCTAGTTTAAAACAATCAATTTGTTCAATAAAACAGATCTTTTACAAATATTTCTCATTAAATATTTTGAGCTATTTCTTTTCTATTTAAGGTAATCTATAGAAATGCAGTAGTGGCTATCTCTCTTGATTAAAGTTGGATTGGCACCATAATGATAGATTGCTAGAGCTATACTTCTTTCATTTTTCTCAACTGGCTTTATTCTAATTTATAGAGTAAACATTATAAGGATACCAGAAACAATGTCTTCATTGGGAGGGACCCTGAGAATGCCATGTTCATTTCAGAAGAGTTTAGAAAATCTATATGCTAAGATATTTGTAAAAGTAGAGAAATGTTTAATTTATCAAATCACAAAACATATACGATCTGAATATTGTTAAAAGGTCATGAATATTAGGTCAAAATATAAGCAGGACATTTTCTTTTTTTTATGGTCATAACTGGGATCTTCAATACGTAGTAACATAAAACACTTTTATAAAGCAATAACTTACCAGATTATCATGAGATTATTTTATTTTGGCTGCATATGAAAAATAAAATAAATTGCAACAGGAAGACTTTTGTTAACACGCCCATAGTCTGCCAGTGATAGTTGATGTTTGACCCTGCTCAATTTAGGCTGGGGTGGCCAGCGCTTTCCGGCTCTTTGGGTGACATTCAATTCTTAGAGTCCAAATATCATCTTATGAAATCTTCAATGACATATGAGTTCATTAAAGTAACTCTGTGTTCCCAATTACATGGCACAATTTCAGAGGACCATGAAGCTCATAGGAAAACAATCTCTAATTTTCAACATTTCTCTAACTTATCACCTCTTTCCAACTGAATACTGAGTTGTGTCATTTTGTGTTGAATTACCATCCATTTTAAATAATGCTAAATGAAAATAAAGTCTGTTATAATTTTGTTGCAAACTCAAATTTTTGGGCATGAGATGATTTGTAGATGAAGGGTCCTCAGAGTGGTGGGTGAGGATTTTTGATAATGTCTGGAGGGTTGTTTTTTTTTCACTTGACCATCTCACGGAAGGTGCAAGAATGTAGCAGATCAAGGCCAGTGGTGCTGGGAAATACCCTACAACACACACAGCCCACACAATAGAGCACGTTCTGGCCCAAAATGTCGGCAGCACTGTGTTAAAGAGACCCGGCTTCATGCTCATAATCAATTTCAAAAGTAGAGGGTGGTCAAAAGATGTCACTTTACTTGTGAAACTTGGAGAAATAAGAAACAAAACTCTCCCCCCACCACTGTGAAATTTCTGACATCTGTGTTGCATATGATTGGAGATTCTCTTTCTTCTAAATACCCATTGTGTGTTTCAATGGCTGCTGGGATAAGAGCTCCTTGTCTCTCCAGTAATTGTCACAGGAAAACTGCCAGATGGTGATACTGAGAAGGGCAGCATCAGACAGACAACAAGCAAGCACACAAAACTTCTGTCAGTTCCTTTCCCCTTCCCTTTCCGTCTTTCCAGCTAAGTTGAGCCGGTGTTTCATAGGCGTTCAGTCCTTTGCGGAGTGGGAGAAACGATGGTTCATTCATACACAGCGGCACCCAGATTTTGACATGATTTGTGATATTCTTTGCCTGCTTATTATTTGTTCCTGGGGAGTCTCTCGAACATTATTGATGGTGGGGGTGGTGGGGGTGGGGTCTTTTGCCGCTAAATAAAAGTTTTAGTGGGTCCCGAAACTCTTCTGTTCGTTCCTGGGGAGTCTCATGGCTAAAGTCAGATCACAAAATACAGTGTAAATCAGCAGCATATGTTAAGGAGTTTTGCCTGTGATTGAAGTTCAAGTTTCTCACTTGTAGGAATAATATTCGGTTATTTATGATAATAGTTTTCTTTATTTCCTACAGGGTAGTTAAAAAATGTTAAATATGAAATAAGATGCGACAGTCACTATGCATGTCACATATTGGATGCTTAATAAAGGGGAGCTTTCATTAATATTGCCAATAAGGAAGTATTGGTAAAGATTTTGGAGCCAAATTATTCCTCTACTACTCACTAGCTATTTATTTTTTTATAGTCTATTAACTTCTTGGAGCCTCAGGTTTCTCTTCCATAAAATTGATATAAAACTTGCCTTAAAGTTATTAGGGCAATATATGTAGTGCAAAACACCTAATAAAACTATGAAAAATGTTGCTTCCATTTTCTTATCTCACAGAGGATGCCACCTTCAGTGACTGCAGGTTAATCAAGTAATCAGGAGTGGTTTTTAGAAAGGATATTAAGAAATAGGTAAAAATCACAGAAGCTAGCAGTAGTATTACACATGTCGTTAATTCATGCTAGGAAGTAATAATGCATTTTAGGGCTGAAGGATTTAGCCAACTCGTTGACAAGAAGGGCTGGAGGGTTGTGAAAAAGAACTGAATCCTGAAGGTACTTGGGCCAAGATGGGCGAGATTTCTGGTGAGACAATCATGATTGTTGACGTGTCTTAGTAAACTTGGCAATGCTAACAACCTTGCATATGTAGAATCATGCAGTATTTGCTGTTTATATGCTTATTTATCTTAGCATAAGCCTTTCAAGGTAGCATAAACCTTGCTGTAGCATAAACAAGCATTCCCTTCCCTTTCTAGGGCTGCTGTTCTGTTGTACCCATAAACAGAGTTTGGTTTATTTTTCTTAAATATTTATTTTTTATTTTGCTATTACAGCTGTCCCAATTTCCCCCCATCCACCCAGTACCCCATTCCCTCCGGCAATGTCCCCCTTAGTTCATGTCCACATGTCATACATATAAGTTCTTTGGCTTCTCCATTTCCTTTATTTTTCTTAACATCCCCCTGTCTATTCTGTGACCACCGATGTGTACATTTTCCTTTCTTTTCACATCCAGACAATTCACCATTATTGCTTTGTGTTAGCTTCTCATACATATCACATCATATTAATAAAAAGTTTTCATTATTTCAAAATTCCTACGTTAATTCATTTGTTTAAAGAAGTACTCATTTAAGTAATATGCATTGCATTATTACCAAACACATGCAAATGCAAAAATACTTTTACACACATACATATTTTTACACATATTTAAAGTACATACTGGATTTTGAAGAATTAATACAAAAATTTTATGCCTATAGCATATATAATTATTACCTGTTAAAAGACAGTATTTTAGATATATTGTAGCCACTTAAGCAATTATTTTCTTCTTTAATACTTGTTTTACTCTGGAATGATATTTTGTGAAGTATATCACAGAAATGGTGTATTGGAGAACTCACTTTTGTGAAAGTTGTCCTAGAGACAGTGCAAACCCATAGTAAAAAACGAATTTGGTTTTTGAGTCAGATCCTCCGTCCTCCGTCCTCCAATATATAACTGTATTTTAAACTACTGGAACTGCAACTTACTCTTTTTGAAATTTTCCATCTTAAGTAGTAGACTTATTTATTTATTTAGGCTGTGCACAGGTCGTACTTCTTTCAATACCCTCTGTTTGGCTTAAACATGCATCTGCTAATGGACGCTTGGGTTGCTTCCCCCTTTGGGTCATGGCGGACAATGCTGCTACAGACATTGTTGTGTGAATATCTTTGTCCCTGCTTTCGATTCTCTTCGGTCTGCGCCTGGAAGTGAGATTGCTTGATCGTATGTTAATTCCGTGTTCAGTTTTTGGAGCCTGCCCCATCACATGTTCCCACTAGCAAGGCATGGGGGCTCTAGTTTCTCCGCACCCTTGCCAACCCTTATTTTTCCATTTGTTGATAATAACTCCTAGTATGGGTGTGAAGCGGCATCTCGTTGTCACTTTGACTTGTGTTTCCCTAATGTCTAGTGAGGTTACCACGTGCTCCTGCCTTTTTGGCTAGCTGTGTATCTTCTTTGGAGAAATGTCCACTCACGTCCCATGTTCAAAATTGAGCTGCTTGGGGTTGCTTCCATGGTTGAGCTGTAGCCACTGTTTATATATTCTGGATATAAATTTCTTATCAAACATATGACTTGGAAATGTTTTCTCCTATTCTTTCGGTTGCCCTTTCGCTGTCTTGATAGTGTTCTTTTTTTTTTTAAGATTCTATTTATTCTTTTTAGAAAGAGGGGCAGGGAGAGAGGCAGAGAGAAAGAGAGACATCCATGTGTGGTTGCCTTTCACCTGTCTCCAGCCACAGACCTGACTGGAGACCTGGTCATGTGCCCTGGCTGGGGAACCGAACCTGTGACCTTTGGGTTCACAGGCCAGTGCCTTATCCACTGTGCCACCAGCCAGGGCTTGATAGTGTTCTTTATTGCAAAAATGTTTTCCATTTTGATGTAGTTTAATTTGTGTTTATACATTTTGTTACTTGTGCTTTTGTTGTCATCTATTACGTCATTGCTAAAATCAATGTCATGAAACTTTCCTCCTATGTTTTCTTTTTTAACTTTGGTCTTTAATTCATCGTAAGTAAATATCTGTATATGGTATAAGATAAGGGTCCAACTTTATATTCTTTTTCATTCAGATGTCCAGTTCTCCCATCACCATTTATTGGGTGCAGGGGGAGTCTTTTCCCCAAATGGACTATCTTGGCACTCCTATTGGAAATCATTTGGCTATCTATTAATTCTAGGCTTTTAGTTTTATTTCATTGTTTTGTATGTCTGTGTATACATTGTTTTCTTAAGTATTGTTGGTTTGCAGCAACTTGTCATGAGGGTGTGTGACTTTTCCAACTTGATTCTTCTTTCTCAGGAATACTTTGGCTCTTCAGGGTTCATTGAAAGTCTACATGGATTCCCAACTAATTTTATCTTGAGGGTACAGTCCAATGAATGTTACGCACCACATTTTCATTTTTTATTATCAGTATTTAATGACCAACTAAAATAAATTGAATTCAAATGATTTCATCAAATATTTAAAAATAGCTAAATTTTACCTGGAAATATGAAAACATATAAATCCTCTCATATAGAACCTATTATCTTTTATAGCTCATTACTCACTTTGGTCCTTGAACTTTTCTATTACCACTGATGACCATTCACTTAATGTCTCATAATCTTAAGCCAAATAAGTTTTGCATTTTTTCTGCTTCCTATTCAATATTAGATGGGTTGGTAACATTCTTTTTTTTTTAAGTTAGTGTTTTATTGTTGTTGTGGTAACGTTCTTGTAATACATTTGCCAAAAATAACTTGTGACTCCTGTATTCATTTACAGTTGCTCAGTACTTGCTCATACAGACTCTTTTTTTTTTTTTGCATTTTGGCTGTTGTTAGAGGTTCCTTGATACCTACACAGTGACTTTTCTCTGCTTCTCCCCTGCTGCTTTCTTAGACATCATGCATGTTCTATTCATGTTGTACAGCTAGAAAGACTGAGCTTGAAGTGTTAACTACTATGTTATCAAATACTAACTGCAAACTTGGACCATTCCTTTAATTCATTTCATCTTCTTATCTGTTTAAATGGAAACAAAATGATTAATATTAATAAATGATTACCTTATATATCATTTTGTTATAATTTTAATGTTTCACTGAGATGCTACACAGAATGAATTTAGCCTAGTATCTGGCATTTTACACATGCTCAGCTTTTATTTTATTCTTGGTTCTAAGGCTTTTGTTTATTATTATTTTTAAAATCTGGCATGAATTGCTAATTATTTCTTCACCAAATTAAAAAAAAAATCTTTTAATCCTCCAAATAATGGATTATAAATACACTTGGCATTTCAACTTGCCTTATGATCCAAAGCGTGTTTTTTGTTCGCCATTTACGGAGGTTGGATAATAAAACCCTCCTAAATGTTGATGAATTCACCTCAGTTTCTCACACTGGGGAATGTCTTTTTAGGATCCAGTGTGAATGGGCTGCCGCACTCCCAACACCCGCCGCACTCCCAACACCCGCCACACTCCGTCCCATCTTGAAAGGTGTATCGCCTATCTCCCTCCCTCCTTCATTATGATTCCGTGTCCAGCCCAGAAGCAGCTGCATGATTAGATCGGGGAGCACGGGGCTCCTGGTGCAGGTGCCGGGGTGCAAGCAACCTGCCACCCTCGGCTGCTGCTCTCGGGTGCCTGGTGCTGGGTGCTGGGTGCCTGGTGCCGGGTGCTGGGTGCTGGGTGCTGGGGAGCACAGGCTGGTCCACGGGTGGCTGTGCCCCCAGAGCGGAGTCTCTGCTTTGCTCACCCACGGGCCACACCTCTTCCTCCTCCGCCTTAGCATCCATCTCAGGACCTGCCCCGCCCTGATGGGTGCCACCTTCCCAGCTGAAGGGGGCCTGTCACCTTCAGCTCCACCTGGCAGTTCCTCTTCCCCAGGGCTTACCTCACTCTGCCCCCATCACAGCTCTCCTCGCCCTTACTTCCTCCATCCTAAGGTAGAGGGAAGCTCCCCAAGGACGAGCAAGGTCTTCACTTCATCCCTTATGGGCCCAGAACTGTTTGCCGCTGCCTTGAGAGTGACCAGGTTAATTTATTCAGAACAGCCTTTATGCTTTTCCTTTATACGAGTGGCTAGTCTCAACAGTTGAGGGGGAGGAGTATAGAAATTTGCCTGTGGCTGGTATCTATAAAGGTGAGTGGAGATCTGTGGAATGCTTTCACGTCCGGTGGCCCGGCGGCCAGACCGTGAGAGCGCTAGCATAGAAATGAGTGGGATTGGCTATAAAGCTCTGTGGGGTTGTGCCTGTTGGCTTTGCAGGAAATAAATAGGAACTAGAGGTCTTTCCTGGGTTCAGAGGCCTGTTTAAGATTTTAGCTTTTAATGTGCTCTGAGCTGTGCACCTTCTAAGGTCTTTGGCGGTGCCATTTTGCAGATATCAATTATTCTGAGCTTAACCTTGTAATTTATATTTTTACGTCTGCTATCTTCTTTTGATTTATTGCTTTGATCTTATTTTTGGCTCGGTAATCAATTTTGTTTGAGGTCCTGATCATTCCAGTTAATTTGGTGAACTACAAGCTATAAAATTATTGTAAGTAAAATCTCCTCACATTATCACAGCGGTAGGGGTCAAGGAGAGTTCTTCCATGAAATATTTAAGAAACATCTGACTGTAACCCAACCAGCATGTGGGGAAATTACATGATTTCTTAGACTATTTTAACATCAAAGGTAGCTCTGAAGTGAGGGATAGTCATTAAAAGCCAAATTACTGAAAGTGTATCTGGTTAGTGCACTTACACACGTTTCAGCAGGCTGCAATCACTTAAAATCGGACGTGTGGCCCAGAATCCCATGTGTCATTTAGCATGTTGTCTGTGCAGCTGGAGCGGTTAATTACATGGGGTTTCTCTGACTTAGAAAGGCTCCGACTTTTACTTTTGGAAAAAGTCCCCTATTCAGGAATCCAAGGGAAAACATTTGTATAATGCATATTGCCTTTTCCAATTACCTGTTATTGAAAGGCAGGACAACACCAGAGAGTTATAAAAGTGAACCGAAAATAGAATTTGGTCTGAAATTTGATGGCTGTTTGCTGACTCCGACTGCCCGAGGAAGAGAACATTTTTGAGTGGGACTTTTCTTCCCCGTTTCCCATGTCATTAAAACCAATGTTACCCCGAGTGTGGGGGTTAGGCAGGAGTTCTGCAGTTACAATTTTCCAATGAATTTTAGGCCTTTCACAAGTAGGCGACATTGGCTTTCCTTTCCCATGAAGAAAGTCCAACAAAGTAAAAATATATGTAAATATATATACACACACGTATATATTTGTGTACTTTATGTTTGTCACAAGAAGCTTTTATTAGGAAATATTTGTCATTGGTTTATACAAAGCTACATGAGTTGCTTCTAAAATATGACTAATTGATACAGCATTGTAAGAAAGTCGTGAAAATACAGACCTTGAGAAATCCTTGAACACACTGTCCTTTAAAACACAAATGCATCACCCAGAATGCAAATTGCTTTTATTTCTTAGGGGACAGGCGATATTTAAAACAAAACAAAAAACATTTGTTTGTCATCAATCTTCAAGCCAGGTTAGACCTCCGGTACAGATAAGGAACAGGAAATTCCTGAAATGTGGATTTTTTTTTTTTTGGTAACATATTTTATTTGGAAAGATCTAGTTCCCTTGATTCCTATTTGCTGACACTTCCTCTTTTCCTTCCAGAATTGCCAGGCAGAGCGCATGGCTTCCCACTAAAAACATGACTTTCCCACTCTAGGTTCGTGCAGAGTTTAATTCCAGCCACAGCCATGTTGTCTGATTCCTGTGCAATGACTAGAGCAGGGAATGCCTGTCCCCTACCCACCCTGTCATAAGGTGGCTTTCCATGTTGGGAGGCTGACAGGCTGGGTGGCAGATGACCCGGTCACTTATCTGGCTACCGGGTAGTGGGTCGGGAGAAATCATGGAAAATGAAATTATCTAGTATAGCTAATCATCAGAATGATGTCCTTAGCTGGAATATGGCACGTGGGTGGGACGCTACTTTCCACTCTGTAAGGGCCTCACGTCCCTGCCCTGGTGGAAGTAGTTAAAAATAATTGGGGACATAGTTTTTAGGAGAACTATTTTTTCCTAATTTCCATCTGCAGGCAAGAGGTACGGACTGCTCAATATTTTTACAGCCTTGGTGTCAACTGACCAAATCACTGAGATTCCCAAATAGTACATATCTCACTACTTTGCAATCAACTTTCCATATTATAGTGACCACTTAGGCTTGAAACTTGAGCTCCCACGAAAACATTTTAAATTCCAACTTATCATACCGTAAAGATGTGCTTTTACCATCCGATTCGGGGCTGCTGGTGTGATTTCTCTCGTTTACTGACTGCAGTACAGCAGCATCTCTTTGGTCCTGATAAAACTTTCATGCATTTTAATAGATTCCACCGGAAGACTAGGCCTTCATCGCCAGGTCCAGAAAGAACACGCATCTCAAGTTCAAGTCCCCCTCCACCCACCCCAGGCTCCTGTCGGGGTGGCGGTCCCAGCCCCTCAAACTCAGCACATCGTGTGTCATGTTAGGATGACACGAGTTCTGTCATTGCCCATGTCCCTCTTGGCTGTGCTTCCCTTCCATGTTAACCTGGGATTTATACATGCACATGCACACGTGTGCTGCTTTGTTGGCATATGAGTATTTACCTAATCTTCAGGGTTATTCAGGTATGGCTACTTTTTCTTTACAAGCATGTTCACCACCTTTTTAAAAAATCATGCCGGTATTTCGTTGACTCCTGTCACGGGTGATAAAGCAGCCCCTTGGGCAGGCTGCACGCGACTGGCGATGCGTTGGGCCACGTTAAGAGACATGATTCAGTTCTAAGTGGATTCAAGCACACACTCAGCTCTAAATCCTTAAGGGTGTTCTTGATGGAAGCCATGGGGCTGTGTGACCCAGCTCCATAGATGATACTCTAAATCATTATTGTACAGGGGTATAAATACACCGAATTATTGCGACTTTATATCCTATTTCAGAGGCTATAAAGAGTAGGGCCCTCAGATGAGAAAGTGATTTTTAAGTCCTGTTTGCACCCAGAAATATTTCTTTGTGTGCTTGGACTTCCAAATAGTAAAATATGCCATAGCACATCTACATCTTAGGGACACTTTCTAATATTTTGATGCCCTGACACACTGTGTAAGCTGATATTTTCATACAGCATTTGCATGGGAATTCTGTGTATTTATACAGGAGAAAACTTCAGATGTGTGCTTGATTTCTCCTACTTGTTAAGTTTGAATGTAAACAAATATACCTAAAGGAAGATGAAGTATATCATATGAAAACAAAGAACTATTTTTAGTCTGTGAATTATTATGAATGTAATGGCAAATTATTAGTTAGAAATACACACTAGTCGCTACCAGTCTTTTTTGCTTTCTTTTATTTTTACCATACTACTTGCCACAAATTGACATTTTCTTATAATATTTTTGTTGTCTCCTGTAGAAAAGTGCCATGAATATTTTCTGACATGTCTCATGTTCTCTCTAATGACCAGGAAAATGCTGTGTATAGAAGCCTAGGTGAATATTAAATCATGGCAAAAATAGATGGATTCCCACACTTCTTGGTTCTGAAAATTTTCAAACTATTATTATCATTGTGCTTTTTAAAGCTATAACACAAGTACTATTTTATATGATATTTGTTATTTTAAAACCTTTCATACACACACATATATACAGGTATGTGTATGTACATAGCTTTGAGGCACTATGTCCATTTTCTTGTATTTTGAGGAAACAATACGGAGTTTAAAGATGCCTTAGAAAGATACAGATGAGGTTACACTACCCAAAGAGGTAAACATAAAAGACTAAATGGGCAGTGCAAACAGTAAAGGAAACTCAATAGCAGATGCAGCATTTCATTTTTATTCTTGGAAAAGAGAGAAGAAAAGAATACCTAGTCATTTAGTTAGCTGCTTTTCCTATACAGATCTGTTGTTTTAAGGCAGGATAAAAGCCAATGTGAAAAAACCCACAGATTTTACAAAAATGGTTGGAAAGATACTGATGTAGTCAGTGAATGGGGTGACTCTATCTCCCTGGAATACAATTTGAAGAGTACGATGGCTCATTCCTACAAAGGAATCATTTTGTATATCTGAAATGTTTTAGATAGAGAAACCCCTAAAGCTCAACAATAAGAAAAGCAACAAACCCACTGGTCAAAGATGTGAAGGCCTCGCTCTTGGAGCGATTACACGTAACCAAGGAGATGGGGCTGGGATGGTCATGTGGTGATGACATGCTTCTGGAGACATAAGTCGGCATGGCTGCACATGGGGATATTTATAGACATAGGTGCATACCTAACACTTTGCCCTATTCATTGGGAGAGCCTGAAAGAAATGAACACACACACCTCATACCCAGACATGAAAGTCTAACACTCCAGTGAAATGAACCATATCCCATAGGCCAACTGACTGATTAAAGGGCTGTGGTGATAAATATATGGATACAACATGTGTAGGGCCTCCTGTAGTTCGGGAAGGTAAGGAAATACTACACACACACACACACACACACACACACACACACACACACACTGATGGGGGTACATCAAGGGCGCAGAAGCCAACGAGTTCCCAGTGGCCAAATGCTAGAGCAACAGGAGGAACACACTGCATGAAATGGTGTTGGATTCCAACCCATAAAATAAAACATCCCTGGGCCGGTATGACCCTTGTACGTAATGGAATAAACTAATACTGTAGAGAGCAGGAGGATGGTAGGCACAGGGGTGGACGCCCCACCTTCAAGGAGGAGGGTCACGCGTCCATGTCCTTGCACCCGGCTTCCTTCCAAAGAGGACACTATGGAAACCAGGTTGAACCAATATAACACGAAAGGGCAACTTGACAGTGAAGAAATATGAAAACACTTCCTGCGCCAGGTGACGCAGGTCAACACGAACCGACATAAATCACATGGCTCGTTTGTACCCTTGCAGTGAAGTGATGAACATAGCCTTTTAGTTCTGTGACCTTCCCCCCCGAAGCCCATCACCCCAATCCAATCATGAGGAAAACGAACCCCGGGAGAGGGGCTGCTGATGAAATACTTGACCGTCGCTCCTCAGAGCTGTCAGGGCCACCAAGAGGAAGGAAATACTGAGAAGCTCCCCTAGCCGGAAGCATAGATGATACTTAAATGTAATGTGGTCACTTGGATGGGGTCCCTGAAGGAAAAAGGGACTTTCAGTAAAAACCAATGAAACCCGAATAAAGTCTGGACTTGAGTTAATAAATATGTATCCATATCGGTTTACCAATTGTAACAAATCTTACCTAAGAAGGTAAGAGGTTGTGATTAGGGGAAATTGGGTTCAAGGTCCGTGGCCCCACTCTGTACTACCTTTCGGATTTTTCTGTGAACGTAAAATTGTTCTAAAAACAAAGATAAAGGTCCTTAGGAGAGACTGGAATGGTATTTTTGAACCCAAATCATGTTTTCTAAATGACTAATATTAAAGAGAAATGATGCCTATTGTTTACCCTGTGAGATCCATAATCCTATTCCCAAGTTGATCACACAAACTCTGCAATTCTTGTGTTGAAACTCGTGGAACCTAAAGTAGGTGATTTCTTCTATTTTCCTCCCAATTAAGCCTAACGCAGTTTCGAGAACAGAAGGGAACTAAGTAAACTGAGGCCTGGCTGCCAGCCCACCCCTGTGGGCTCTGTGGGAGTCGGTTAGTGGGGCCAGTAAACAGCGAGGTGGACCTACAGTCAACTTAGTTCAGCGCCTGTCACACAGTGATTGCTCTGGTCGTGTTATTTTTGTTCAATTACAGTTGACGTTCAATAATATTTTTTTACAAGGTTTAGATGTACTGCAAAGTGGTTAGACAATCATACACTTGACAGGGTGCCCCCCAGCCTCAATGTCAGGTACCCACCGAGCCTGATGGGTAATTATCATGGTGGGATTGATGCCACCATGTCGCATCCACACCTCTGTGACCAACAGGTCACGCTGCTTAGTCCCACCCCGTTTTTCACCCATCTCCATCTTCTGACCGCTGTCAGGCTGCTCTCTGTATTTGTGAGTCAGTTTCTATTTGTTTGTTTATATATTTTAGATTCCGCAGATCTGTGAAATACTATGGTATTTGTCTTTCCCTGACAAGATATTATTTTAATTTGAACAGGTTAGGGCAACCGCTGGTACCAGCTTTGGCATGAGGGTTACTAAATACAAAGGTTTGAGTGGGATACATGTTTGTTGGCTTCCAATTTTTTGCTACCATGACAAGTTGTCCACTTGATAAAACCTATACCCTAGTTGTGGGTTTTACTTGCTCTGTAACAAAGACAGATAGAGATTTTCCAACACTTGGGATGTGACAGAAAAAGTCTCCCTGCAGCTGAGGGGAGAAGGAAGGGCTGATGGGAAGGAGGCAATTTGCACATAGCAGGACCCTGGGAGTAGAGAAGGAGAAAGGACAGTTCGAACGGGAACGGGAGAAATATCAGTGCTGAGGAAATGCATGTGTTTGGGGGCGATGCTGGTGAAGTCTGATAGTGGGGGAACAGAGTTTAGGAAGAGACCTGGGAGACATAATGTTCAAATTTGAACCGGCCTCCGGTTTTGAGTTCTCGGTTCATCCACTTGGAACTTAATTCCATATGCAAAGTGAACCCGTTTCAAATGTTTTGCTCTGATTTGGGATTTAGAAAAATATCCCTGACTTTCTCTGACTCAGAACTGTTTCCAAAAAAAATGTTTTTTTTCAGATTGGAATTTTACCAGCATAATGTAAAACAGCATGAAATTTATGCCACTTTAAAAGAATATGTGTTATCTCTGCACAAAATGAAGCAATATTTGATACTTTTATACAGCGAGGTCATGAAAATAGATAAAACCCTCTTCTTGAGTGGCCAGAACATTTCACTATTGTAGAAGTTAATTATAATTTGTGTGAATTATACTTTATAATTACCAGTGCAAGTGCAGCTTTAATATGAATGTAAAATAGCACAAGTAAGATTAAAGGCACAGAATCTAGTTCCACTGCGACATCTTGACCACCTGCAAAAATTGCCATAAATAAATGATTCTTCACATTGAGCTATATAATGATTGTTGATGATTTAATCATTTAGATAATTTACATTAGAATTACTGCCGCATGGGAACAATGTTCTGGGTGACTGGGTATAGCGAATGGTTGGATCACTGACTAGAAAAAGTCACACCGATTGCCTAGGGCAGGGTCTCTTCACCCCTGAATGTATGGACAGATGCCACTCTCCCTGTGACGTGGGTTGTGACACCACATGAAATCAAAGGAAGTTTATGAGCTGAGACCCCAGGTTTATTACAGTCACACTACACCAGCTCCTGCCATATTTTTTTGTTTTAATCCTGCTGACTTTCATGGGAGTCGAAAGCCTTGAGTACTGATTTAATCTTAGACTTGATTTAAAGGGGAAAAAAAACAAAACAAAACTGAGAGACTATAATAGCATTAAAAAGTTATTTGATTATGTGAAACCATATCACCATCTGTTCTGGAATGGGATTTAGGGGATCACAATGTATGAGTTTTAAGAAAATGTTTCAGTTCTGACTATATTCTGCTATTCTTCCTGGTCACGAAATAATGTTTGTGAGTCACTTATTCCCCAAGTTAAATACAGGGCAATGTGTGTTTGCCTAGTTTCCCATGTTAGTTTCCATAACATGAGATGGAAATAACCCTAACTTTGATGCCTCTCAAAAAAAAAATTTTTTTTAAGATTTTATTATTTCCAGAGAGAGAGAAAGGGAGAGAGGCAGAGAGGGAGAAAAACATCCATGTATGATTGCCTTTCACCTGCCTCAAGCTACGGACCTGGCTGGAGACCTGGCTTGCAACCTGGTTATGTGCCCTGGCTGGGAATCGAACCAGTGACCTTTGGGTTCGTAGGCCAGCGCCTTATCCACTGAGCCACCAGCCAGGGCTCAAAAAATTTTTTAAAGGACTAAAATAAACCAAAACTTCTCTTAAAGGGGAAAAAAAAGCAAGCTCAACTTCCCATGTTTAGCAAGTTACAACTGCTGATAGGTAGGAATAAGTGAAAAAGTATAATGTACGCCAACTTACTTAAGTGTGTCCAAAGGAAAAAAAGGATTCTATTCTATTCCACATTCGTGCTACTTTCAAGGTGATTGTGGTTAATTAAAAAACAACTAAACAAAAGCACAAAAGACTATAAGCTTTTTATGATTCTCCCCCATTGTAAAGAATGTGATTAAATATCCAAACAGACTTTCGCTGTTCTGTTGCTGTGGTTGCCCCTTTGCTCTGGGTGTTTCTGAAGTGTGCGGAACAATAGAAGCTCTTAAATTCATTTACAGGTGGGCAGGACAATTTATGAAGGTATGCAAATTATTCTAAACATGTATCACCTTCGCTGTTCGGCACGGATAAAATTCGCATCCATTCAAATAAACACTAAGAAACAGAGACGTCCCCAAGGAAGCAAAAGAGAAAAAGACTTGACAAATTTAAAAATACTACTCAATTTACTTATGTTCGTTCTTACCTTTATAAATACTGTAATGCGTTGAAGATCATACATTGATATTTCTTTTATCATCTCAACTAACATGTTTTTGTGTTTTCAAATCACTGAATGTATAGTTGTAATATAGTTCTCTCCAGTCTCTATAAGATGTGTGTGTGTGTGTGTATATATGTGTGTGTATATATATATATGCGTGTGTGTGTATGTGTAAACACACACATACACACAGGTAGGTATGTCACCAATGTCTGATTTTCTTTAGGTACTGACCATAACAAGTATGAAAATACGTTTTCATATGATTTTCATATTTTCAATATTAAATTCCTGAAGTATGTACTGTGTAACTAGTATCAATGGCCCATGGACAGGGACCCCAGGGTGGGGATTGACTGTGGGAGAGAAGATGAGGTCGTTGGGGCAGAGGAGAGCAGTGGGGAGAGTGGAAAAACTGTAGTACAACAACCATAAATTAATTTAAAAAATAATAAATAAGGCCTGAATATACATTGTATTCCCTTTGTAATGTTCAGTGCAAAGAGGGAGTGGATCAATTTGTTTTTTACCACTGGTCTTCCAACAGACTAAGGAGCAGAAAACACACTGTTTAGTTCAACACCTGACTATTTCCTCAGCATTGCCTTTGTCCTTAGTGCCCCGCGAAACTGGTGCTTATAGTCCTTGTTAAAGTTTGTGGATAAGAGGCTTTCATCTGAGAGGGTACTCGAATTCCATAGCTATACCACATTTCCATCCACCACTAAGGGCATTTCTAGCCTCAGGGTTGAGTGCCACCGGACAGGAACCCATTTCCCCTTCCTCCCATGCTTTTGCTGGGCTTCCCAACCTCACAGACATTCCTGGCTCCTCGCAAGAAGTTAGCAGAATAGTCGGGCTGCTTTCCTGTAGCACCCTTCCACTTCTTTTCACCCGGCTGTAAAACCGGCAATTTGAATTTGGTTTCTATCACGATATCGGAAAGTTGAAAAAGTTTAAAAATGTCATATATTTCCTATACGTGCGATGAAATATGCTGATGGATTGATTTTTGAAACAACTTTCTGTAATCTGTTTATTTATATTGTAACAAAATAGGTATAAATCAGGTCCTTACAGTTGTTGAAATCAATGAGGCTGTTGATTATTTTTTTCTGAATTTCTACGTCAACATACTGATCAAACACTTGCAGAGTAAAACAATGTATAGTATACAATAATTAATTGCAGAGAGTGTTTACCCTGTTTAAATTTCAGTTTTATTTTTCAATAATAATATTTATTTAAAACAGGGTAAAACAATGTTTCTTTCCTCATAGGTGATTGGGTAAACACAGGTTGACTATATAAAAATACTAGTAAACATTCAAAGTGCATCCAAGTCTTTCTGTTGGGATAACCAGGCCAAACTGAGATAAATGCCTAACAGCTTCTTCTTTACCCATGTGCTTTTCGTTCAGTGGGTTTCCGACATAAGAATTTTGATCAGACAATTGAGGTTATTTCAAAACCCTATTTTCACTTAACATTTCAATTGAATATTGGAGCTCTTGTACATTGGCAGTGAGAATGCAAAAATTGTACATTTTGGGGAAAAGATTAGCATCAGTGATTAAGTTAAATCTAAAATTATACGTGATCCAACAATCCCACTTCTAGAGATTTACCAAGGAACACGAAAATACGTTACATAGCAACAGAGCAATCTGGACACAAATATTGGTAGTAGTGCGGCTGATAATAGCCAACAATTAGAAATATTCCCAATGCCCCTCATTGGTGCTCCCATTCTGTGGAGTGCACACTGCACTGAAAAGGAGAAAACAGCTGAGATGTGTCACGATCTGGACCTACTGCAAAAGTTAATGCTAAGTGAAAGGATTCAAGGACAAAAGAAATAGTGCCATGTTTTATTTATATGACTTTTTAGAAAAAGCAACACCAAAAGCAGATCAATAATAGGTAGGATTCATGAATGAAGGGTTGGCTGTTCAATGAAGTTTTTGAGATATTGATAAAATTTTATATCTTAGTTGTGGTCATTCTTACATGACTGTATAAACTGTCCTAAAACTGATCAAATTGCTCATTTAAAATGATAATTCTTGGATGCACCTCAATGAAGCTGTTGGAAAACAAAACAAAAGTAGAAGCCAAGTTCTGCCCTAAGAGACCCAGTGCAAGTGTTGAGTTGGCCACTAATCGTGCTGAGATTTTATGTGTTGTACCATGAAAAATAAAAATATGCAGTACTTATTTTTAATCATTTTGTGGGGGAGATAAAAGATAACAGACTAGGTCTCAAGTGTCAAATAGTTTATAACATAGTAAAAATAAATGAAAACATGGTCATGGAGGAGAGTGACACTTCCGGACATATGGAGTCTAAGGTCAGAGCTAATCTATGTCACTTACTGTGTGAACTTCGGAAAATACGTAACCCCTCAGTGCTTCAGTTTTTTCCTTCTCTAAAATGTAGGTAAAAATAGGGTTGATTGACAAGTCTAATGTGGTGGTTAAGCCAGCTTCTCCACATAAAGCACTTAGAATAGCACCTTAGTATAAGTCAATAATAAACACAGTTATTATTATTAGAAATCATCCAAGACAATGATATACTTTACTTAACTGGCTAATATGAGTAAGCAATGCATGAAAAAAACCACACATATAACAACTTAACTGGATTTTAGTGTGGATTCTGATTTAGTTAAATACTCAAAACCTAAAGAAATCTATATGTGGGTGTGAAATACCTTTTACATTACATCAGTTATACCTCTATTTTAAAGTTTTTGAGTATATTAAAAATCAAGAATGTACTTAGAATTGAAAAAAACAAGTTCAAGAATGAAAAGTTTTATATAAATAATTGAGAATGTATTTCATTTGAACATTAATATTTATATTTCTATGAATGGATTTGCCTATGGGCAAACATGTTACCTACCAAATAAGTCTTTAATATTTATGTAAAGCAATTATTAACAAAATGTAATATATTATAATAACCCTATGAATACTTATAATGATGTTAAACGTTGGACCTGTAAGACCGAAGACAGATTGTTTTAATGGCTTTCTAAAAGACCCAAAATGTGTTCTTTGTATTCATAGTCATCAAAAAAAAAAAAAAAAGAGAAAGGCAAAATTGTGTAAGTGGCAGGAACCTGAACTCTGAGTAGGTCATGCAATCAACGTAAAGAATGGTTCTTGACTAAGTAAAACCACTGGTTCCAAAAGTCTATAATTCCACAGCAACAACACCTGTTTAAATGAGTGGGAATTTTAGAATGCAGCAAAGGGACTGCAATGAGACCTGAGTAATTAATTAAAATGACAAATGTGTGTAAATGATGAATATAGACCATTGTAATTAGAGGCTCACCAGGTGTAGTAAATATGCTCTACTTTCCATTTTCAAAATTGCTTATAGCGTAATGGTAAGATGATTTTCCAGGTTCATCTGAAATCCCAGCTCTCGGCAGACAACGGGTGATCTAGTTAAGAGTGTCCCTTGCCACAGTGGGTATGCATCTAATGACACAGAGAGGTAATAAAATAAATGTTTAGAATAGTTTCAGAGAATGAAGAATCTCTGTAGGAGGTAAAGAGGTGAATGGCACAATTAACTTGGGATCAAAAGGAAAAGTAATTCATATTTCGCCTTTAGAACAAGGCTATCTAAAATATTTTTACCTGTTTTTTTGCTTTTTAGTATTTTGAAAACATTGCCAAAACATCCACTCAAATCTCTTCTCTCTTAAAAACTTGAGATTTGTCCAAAATGTGATAAATTTGATAACTTATCTTCTCCATGTTTACAAAATGGAGACTCACAACTATACTAATTACTAGTTTACCCTTCACAGTATAATGAATAAAATCCAAATTTACTAAAGTTCAGATGCTTTGACTTGAATCAACAAAGGACATGCTTCCAGGAGGCACATTGTCGTCAAGTGTGGTGGGCAACCTCTTCGAAGCCTGTCAGAGACAGTTGGACAAAGTCAGTCCTTGAAACAACTGGCAAGGCCAAGTGTGGGGAAACCCACAAGTCAGTCACAAAGACGGATTTTCCTAGAAGAGATAGATATAGGTTCCAGGGTGAGAAGTCACTTCCTAGGTGCCGGTCTCTGCACCAAGTGTCCCCAACAATTTCTGGACTCTAAGCCATGAAAGGACAAGGTCCAGGAGAGGAAATTTCACGTGCTATTCTCAAGAAGTGCACCAAAGCCAACCACTAAGCGAGAATAACTCTAAACATCCCTATTATCAAGCTAAAAATCGTCACTTCCTGTAACATTAATCCTTAATTGTCCTTGTTATGAACTCCTTCTATGGTTAGAAGATGACCTGCAAGGGTCCCAAATGTCACTGAGCAGTTCACCCCAGGCAGCGGGTTCTATTTTCGGCAGAGAATGAGCTGTGATTAGGGTCCCGGCCAGACATCTTTTTTTCCTGGTCTGAGGATCCATTACCAGAGTGCATCGTGCTTTCCTACTTTAGACATTTAAGTATCATCTCTTACTTCTCCCAACTTGGTAGGTCATAAGCTTTCAAGGATGGGGAACATGACTTATTTATTTTAATATCTCCCAAGCCTGCCATAATGACTGTTGCACTTAAAAATTCAAACGTCCAAGGAAGGGGTGACACATTCAGTCAGAACCCCTTGCTGTGATTTAAAAAAGAAGAAAAGGAAAAAGGGTTCAGCGATTAAATGAGGTTGAATTAAAAAGTGGAGGTTACAGAAAGGTGAAACGATATCCAAAAAGGAACATATTCTTTAGTTCTTCTGGGCCCAAGACCCTGTGACCCTTAAAGGTGCTTTTCCCATGTCACATGAGAGGGGACATTTATGGGACAGAAAGAACCCGAACTGTTGGGCAGGCACAGAGGGTCAGCCCCTCCACTGAGCCACGGTCCCCGAGATGGCTTCCCATTCGCAGCTTTGGAAGGAAAGACGCCCCCACTTCTCAGTTCCCACGTTGTGCCCTGAGACCGCACCTGCCGTCATTTGCAGATGCCTTGGAGGCAGAGCCTGACTCCTCGTTTTGTGTAACTTCATTTACTTTCTTGAACACTTCATTATTTGGTGCGTCCCCTCCCCTTTACTTTCAGCTCTCCTTTCTCCATATTTAATGTGGGTTCCCCTGGTTTTGGACAAGATGGAACGAGCTGTCTGTACAGGCAACTGGGAAGGCCCCTTTTCTGAAGTCTACTGTTCCGTTCGTGTTTCCCTCTCCCTGCTACCAATTTTCATTGTAGGGGTTACCAGCCCCCACTGTTCTGCTCGGCCTCTGTTTTACTGTCTTCTTTCCTCTCTTCATCTTTTTCACACTTACCTTCTCTCTCTAAGCCTACTTATTAAAATTGACTTAGTTCTAGGAAATTTTCTACTTAGGAATTTTAAAATATGATTCTCTAATGTTTTTGGAGGTGTCTTTGGACCAGGAAGCTCGTTTGAAATCTTGTTAATACCTTATAATACTTCTACTGTCATGTAATTTATACTATAATAAGTATTTAATTTGTGGTTATTTTAATCATTTGTTATTTATAGGTTAAATAATAATTACTTTGCATCACTAATATTTTAGTTGTGTGTCACCTACAATTAACATTCTTGCAGGACTGTGGGATCAAAGGTTGCAAGTTACGAATGTAATATTTAATTATAAATATGGAAAACACCATCTAGGTCAAACATATGAAACTTCTTATAACAAGTCCTGGTAAATGATAGCTGGATTCAATTTTAGATATGTAATAAAGTTGATTCATTAATCTTGGGAGTAACAGAACAAAAGCACATTAGTATTAAGTAAAAGCAAAGTGTGTGTGTTTGAGCAAGCAGAGGAAATCAAGGCAAAAACCGTTGTGGAATGATAACTTATTCCTATTTTAGAAATGATTAAAAGGTACAATGAAACAAATAGCCACCGGAAGTGAGATAAACCAGGTGGCCTGAACGAGTCCCCTTTTAAATCGACAAATTCGGAGATTCTGTGAGAAACTATCCATCAAGAACTCAGGCCCCAGTGGCTTAAATGATGTTCTCCTCAGGAAATTGAAAGTAATGAAGAAGAGTGTGTGCTCCATGGACAGTGATGGAGAACCATTCTGTAGTGAGTTTTCTTCACAAACAATAAGGCAAAGAAAGGGTAAGACTGGTGAAAAAGGAATCCTGTTTCAGAATTAGAGTATTTGTTTATCGCCTGGCAACATGGATGGGAAAATAACAAAGAATCAAAGTGGGTCACCCTCAATCATCATGCTGTTTATAAGTTGCTGTGTCAAGCCCTTAAACTTTCTATACTTATACCACTTCCAAGAGAAGATGTCTTTATTTTTAGAAAGCTATCTTTGAAAAACCCGGGGATTAAGTTATGGCAAATGGGTCAAGTCATTGGGAATCTTGGAGAACAATACCTCTTTCAAAATGGTTTACGTAGCTATGGGATCATAAGGCTTTTGACCTTGTTAGGCATCTTACCTATGAAACCAACATAATTATTATAGGTAGCTTTTGAGCAACTGTTTGCAAAATATTTATAAGCGTTGGTTGGCTGACTCTCATTGTCGTGACCATTTTTTTCACCATTCTCCCAGTAGTAGCAAGCGGTGATGTTTTTGAATTCCCTTACTTCCAATTCACTTATTGGCCTTCAGAACTTAAGACCTTAACCCAGTAGTAGAGTTGGTGTAGGCTTATGACAGACGTTCAGTGAGCTGGTGGCCTGACAGAAGGTGGTGGGGCCCCGTGGACTAGTCTGCAGAAGGGACTCTTTGCTCAACACGCTTTCTGGGGGCCCAGGCTGGAGACATCTACAGCGGGTCGGTCCCTGGAGAGTTTCTGCCCTGCACTGCCACCATGCCAGCCAAACTCCTGCAGTTGTCCCCCACTCAATCTGCGTTTATTTACATCAGAAGTCAGAGTCAGGGATAATGACCTCTCCAGCTTTTGTGTCTTGATATTCCTCTCCATCTCAGCCGCTCACCTGCAGAAGGTCATGCGACTCTGACAAGACAGTGTCCCCTCCTTTACGGTGGGTACAATTTCCAAGTCAACAAGTGAAATCATCGTTACTTTGATACATTCACACACTGTAATAGGGTCACTAATACGGTGATATTTACCACTATATACCACATAGTTGCAGTGTAATGTTGTCTGTGTGATTTCTACTCTGCATGAGAACTACCGCTTGTTTACTACTTTGTGCCCTGAAACACCTGTCTTATTACCCCTCCCCCACGTCCCCAGCCACCATCGCCTGACATGTCCTTTCATCTAGCATCTCATTTTGGTTTCAGAAGCAATGTATTCAGACTTCTGACTGGTGATGGCAGGGCCCTCGGTTTTCATTTCCAGGCTGGTGCAGCTGTTGGTATTGTCACAGTTGTGCGGTCACTTCAAGGAGTGTTGGGATTAGTGCATTTACATGCTTATTGTTTAAATGCATTGCCGTGAACACAGGGGTGGGGGTGGGGATTTGGGCGGCAGTACAGGGAGCTATTGACAAATTCCAGTGGATTCACTGGAGGGTAATTTAGCTAGAAGGTATGGAATCCTGAGCATATGTGAAAAAAGAAAAAGGATTTATCTCTCTTTAAAAAGTTAAAAAGGCCCTGGCTGGCATGGTTCAGTGGCCTGAGCACTGGCTTGTGAACCCAAAGGTCACTGGTTCGATTCCCAGCCAGGGCACAGAACCAGGGTGCCAGCCGGTTCCCCGGCTGGAGGCAGGTGAAAGGCAACAACACATTGATGTTTCTCTCCCTTTGTTCCTCCCTTCCCCTCCCTCTAAAAATAATGAATAAAATCTTTAAGAAGTTAAAAAGAAAATGTTAAGTATATTCAAATACCTGAGACAGTTCTTTGTTTAATAATTAGATTGAGTATAGCAAAATTAAACCCAGGGCAAGTAAGTGACCAGGAGGCAGCTCTAGTTTTGATCAAAGAAAAATCATTCCAATAATGATAACTGTCCGATAGTGGGATTGGTTTCATATTAATGCAGCAATTTGCCCATTCCAAAAGCATTTCCTGCAGAAATTGGGTGTCTACCTTCCAGAAATGAGATTCCCATGTGGGGAAGTAATCATGACATCCCCTCCCTAATTTACTGCTCATTTCACATTTCTAGTTCTAGTGTTACAGAAAAAAATAGTTCCTTTGTTAGAAATACCGAGGACACAGCTTTATTCTATGGCTCGAGTCTTACTGTTTTATTTGCTCAGAGACAGGATAAAAGGGCACTTTTCACTTCAGCCTACCTGTAGATGTATATAGTTTTTTTGTTTCTAGCTCATCATAGATTTTTCTTCTTTATTTTGCAACCAAAGGGTTCAAAATTGGTTTCTGGTAAGTGGGGCACCGAAGTACGTGTGAATCAGATGTGCCTTTTGTTCTGGTTGAGAAAGGCTTATCTATCTGTAATGCAAAGCCAAACCTAACCTTTTCTCTTCTCTTAAAACTTTACAATGTTGAATCTTCAGTAAGATGGGTTGTGATTCATACATTAATCAAGCATCTGCCACTGACAGGAATCATTGTAGAAATATATTTGGAAATACAACAACAAACAAAATCACGTAAAAATGCCCTCTGCAACGAGTTTCCATCCCAGCCCTGGAGGTGGGGACTGACAGTAAACGTGCAAACACCCCCAGGTGAGGTACACACAGGTGATACATATTGGAGTTACTATAAATCAGACAAGGGGTGCGATGGGGCAGCTCTTTAGGGCGTGCTCCATGAAGAGGTGCTGTTCAGGCCTTTGATGCACAGAGGCAGGAAGCCAGTTCACAAGGACATCCACAGTCAGAGCTCTGGACAGGAGGGACAAGGTGCTGCACTGATGCCATCTTGGAGTGTCCAAGGGGCAGGAGAGAAAACGAAGAGGCAGGAAGAAGCTGAGATCAGAGAGGGGTCAGGGGCCAGGTCCTTTAGACACGACCTGCTCAGGTAAGGATGCGGCACTTGATTGAGTGGGAGAAGGAACCTTTGTAGATTTCAGCTTCATCACGTTGTTTAGAACAGACTTAGAAAAACATCTTAGGATGCAAGTCCAATAACCCAGGGGAGGCAGCGGTGACCTGGACCAGAACCCAGATGCTCACCATGGAGACCTGCGGAATGGCTGGGTGCTGGGTTTGCCTGTTTAATGGGTGTCAAGATTGCCATTCTTCTTTTTATCAAAGAAAGACTAGAGCTAACAGTTACCGAGGTGAGGGAAACCAGAGCAGGAAAGCACTTGCAGAGGTAATGACAAGGGTTCTACTTTGGATAGATTAAACATGAAAGCATCATGGTGGAGACCTGGGCTGTCTGGCCAGGATATCTGGGTTTCAGTTCACACGCTGCCATTTACCTGATGCTGTTGGGGAAAGCTTTACCCTCTCTCTGTTCCATTTCCTCAGACTGAAGAAAGCACAAGTCCTAATACCTGTCCCACAACGCTATGGGGGCGCTATGGGCATGAGAGGTACTTCGTACTTGGTACAGGTCTTATCACAGAAAGAACATTCAAAGAATATACTTTGACTGTTATTACATGCCGTGGAAATGCTGAATACACAGCTCTGAATCCAGGAAATGTGATGGCCAGAAATAGTACAGAGCGGGGAAAACGTAGGCCAGAAGTTGTACGTGAAGCAGAGTTTGTTCTGTGTCATTATTTATTCATTATTGCATTATTTTCCATATGAGCAACTGTAACCCTATTGTGCCAGACCCTGTATTGAGAAGGTGCTGTGGGGTGTTTTATAACCCCTAGGTTGCATGTTGAACCCCCCTCCCCACCGCAAAGGGCGTGGTATTGAGAGAGGGGGCCTTTAGGGGGTGCCTAGGTCATGAGGGGGGGTCCCCATCGATGGGATTAATTGTCATTAAAAGGACCGTGCATAGCTCTCTCATCCCTTGTCCCCTGCGAGGGCACAGAGAAAAGCCATCAGCCATGAACCATTTTTACCTTAATTTTTAAGATGGTAGATTGGTATTCTCCCTGTCTTTCAGCCTGACCCACCTACCTCAGCTTACATTTCTGTACTCCTGGGCTACGAGAAGTAGTTACTGGAGGTTGAAAGTTGAGGCTGCTGGGCGGAGGGGCCACCTCAGCAGCCAGGGTCTTGGAGAGGAAAGAAAAGAATCTCTGAGTCGGTTCAGCCCACCTGACACCTGGCAGGGCAGCCACAGTGCAGGGCGGCCAGCTGTTTCTCGGTCAACGTCTATGCGGGAGGACACAGATGTTTTCTTCTGATGATTCCTCTTTTGTTCATAAAGTCAATGTTCTGAGTAGGAAAAGGGGGACAACATTTAGGCAGTTGGAGGAGAACAGAGAAGGCATGAAGTAACCATCAAGAAGACAGAATTTTCTAAGAAAAAGTATTGCTGTACAAAGCAGTTGGAGGTCTTTTAGTCTGTCTTCGAGTGCAGAGCACACCAGTCAACTGAGTGGTGCTTCTTTCTAGTGTTCACAGAACTAAATTTTAAACACAGGTGAGGTTTTTCAGGTAAAGCTGCGATGAAAGGAGAGTGAGAAAATGGCGGGATGGGGCAGAAACCCCGGAAGGTCAAAATCTTATGTCATACTCATTGCTCTGTTGTTATTCACTTTGCTTAAAAGCTTCACAGTATTTCAAGTAACTGGAGATTGTTGTTAATTTTCTTGGAGCCAAGAACTAGAAATTGATAAAAGAATCTAGGTTGGTATCATTATTAAGATGCATTAGAATTTTTTTGTTTATGAATTATAATTGAAGGTGGGTTGCGTAACATATTCTTTAGCAACATCAAACAAAATTAAGAAACACATTGTTTAATTTTGTAAATAAAATTTGTACAAAGAACAATAAGTATTTGAAAATTGATGGAAAATTTTTATATATACTTAAAACACTTTGTGGTATTTGAAGATACAAGAGCTGATGTAGAACAGAAGTGCATTTTTTTCTAACAAATGCTTGACCTCAGTTACTTACTAAACTTTAAATCCATCATATTGAACCAAATGATCATTAAGGGCACATGGGTTAAATTTCTTATAGCATCTAGGTTTAGAAAGGCCAATCTTTGGAATTATAGGATGAAAATCTCTACCTCTTAGCTAGTAAAAACTTGTCCCATAAACAAAGTTAATTTTGTTTTCTACAGATGTTGCAACTCTGGGGAGAGAAGAAAATGATAAATGACTAACTTAGCGGTCAAAGCAAAATGTTATTTTATATTTTAAGGTGGGCTACAGAAAGAACTCTAATCCTTACAGGAATTCTTTATTGACTACTCCCTTGGAGTCAGGCTTAGGTGGAATAGTGGTGGAAAATGGACACAAGGCCATATTAGTTTAATCCATTTTTATAATCTTTAAAAATATTTATTTGTTAAAAAATTTATTATATTTTTCCATTACCATTTAATCTCCTTATACTCCCTCCCACTGCAATCACCACACCTTTGTCCTTGTCTATGAGTCATTTTTCGTAAAATGAAACTTTTGAAAAGCTAAAATAATTGAAAAATATTAAAAGGAGTCAGAGAATAACTACTCGGCCATAAAAAAAGAAGAAAAATTTACTCTTTGCAACAGCATGGATGGACATGGAAAACATTATGCTAAGCGAAGTAAGCCAGTCAGAGAGAGACAAATACCATATGATCTCACTCATCTGTGGAATCTAATGAACAAACTGAACTAACAAGAAAAATAGAGACAGATTCATAGATAGAAAGCAGATGACAGCTAGTGGGGGGACATTAGGGGGTGGAGGGATTGAGCAAAAAAAGGAAAAAATCCATTTATAAGTTACACAGTAGTAACAAGGTAGTTCATAAAATTTTGTTTCAAGCACAGTTTTCCTAATCATTTTTTGCACATGATAATATAAATCACCCATCCTATTTAGTATAACCATGAACTATTAATAATTCCATTTATGTAGATTATACATGGCATAACACACATGTACACCTACACATGTGCGCACGAGCACACACATACACACAAACTCTGCTCTGTCTCATCTGCTATCTATCCCAGTTTCAGGAAATGCATCACATGATTCAGAAGCTACTTGATGATGTTCCAAAATTTAGGAATGCATCATTTGAATTAAAACTATTTTAGTGACTTCAGATTTCATAACAATAAATGTTTTACAGACTTCAGTCTTAAAGACAAACACTTTAGCATTCTGTCTCCCCACTGCCATGAACAATACCAGAAAGCGAAATTGGTTGTCAATTAAAAATTGTAAATATTTCCAAACTCATTGTAATGACCTTGATTTTTCAACCAAATTTTTTCTGAAATTTTTACCTTTTGATAGAACACTTTTATTTACAAAATACAGTGCGTAGCTGCAAAGCAAAGTGTATTATACATGCTGTAGACCACTGTGGAAACTTTAGTAAAAAGCAAAGCAAGCTGTCAGATCTTGCAATAACTGAATTTCTTTGAGAACTGCCTCGGTTTGTCAGCTCTGAATTTACTGTCAAAAGAAAATAAAGTAGGTAGGGAATTCATCGGAGACAACACCAGGGGTATTTTGATAATGTCCAGGCAAGACAACAAAGTGTTTTCGGACAACCTCTTTGCTCCATGATACCCTCACCTACCCTGTGTACGTTCATTTTAGCCCTGAGTCTCGGTCACCTGATGCTGTGATTAACTAATGACCTGTCAGATTGCAGTAGATGAGCCTTTCTTCTGGTGTTAGGATGCACACCATCATTGTGTAAAATGCCTCGTGTATCCTTTGTCAGTTAGCTCATAAGTGCAATTCATCTCTCACCACTTCCGCACTTAGATTGCTTGTAAAATGTTTAGTGGTTCATTAGCCTGAAAGGAAGGCAAACTTAGGGAAAACCAGGGAGAAGGGAAAATGCCATACCATTAATGGCTTATTTGTTGGTTCTTAGTCGATAGAGCAATATTACTCAGATCCCTTGGGAAATTTACCTTTGAGTATCATTCTGCCTTCTCTGTAATCGGCTTTGGAGAGCTTCCATTTGCTCCCACTTTTCTCTCCAGGCCTGAAGGTATTAGGAAGAGATGGGAGACTGGCCTAACAGCTGCAGGTTGTGCTAACACTGAAAGGAAATTGAGGGCTTGAGATTTTCTTGTTCTGAGGTCTGAAATATCAAACATGAACATTTATCCATAAATGAAAGCAGCACTCATTATCATGTATGAGTAGATTGACCTTGAGTTTCCATTAACATTCAGAGGAAAGTAGACAGGCAACCTATAAAACTACATATATAGAGATGTTACAAAACCAGTTTTATTGTCATTAAGTTATCAAATTACAGAATTTCAATGCCAAATGCCACATTGACATGTAAACCACACTCCTTTATTACTCCGTTTTATTTCTTGTCTAATAAGGGGACCAGAAAATTCTTAACTTACCAAAAATGGTTTCATGTATTTGCCACTTTATTCTAAAAGGGAGAACTATATTTTTATAATGCATGTATGGGTGAAATTAATTTACATAATATTTGTGAGCTTAAATGTAAAGACATTCTTAAATCATGGTTTGTAGCAGTTGTTAACTGAGGATGATTCTATGAAGGCCATGGAACTAAATTCAAAATGGAAGTTGCCTGTTGTGGTATGTATTGTACTGCTGTCCTCATTATAATTTTAGCTATTGAGTCCACCAGAGATGTGCTGTACTTTGATTATAACCCAAAAAATATGAGGACGTGCCCCAGGGTATTTGGATAAATAACATACATGATTCTGCTTAGGTTCATGGGAAGGCATGATGTCCAGATTGCCTTGAAAAGAAAACTAATGTAGAAACTTCCTTTAGTTACACTGGTAGATTTTTCTATTGACTTAATTGTTCCGCTCCTTCCAATAATAATAAATAATGCACCTGAAGTAAATACAAGAGGTTTGTCAATTTATTTGTTTCTTTTCCTGTGGATGACCCTTCCTATCTTGAATCAACCTTGCCCATGTCACATGGTCACCAGGCGTCTCAAATCTTATATAGCAGAACCATTGGAGAACGCATTAGTACTAGTTATTCAACTATGTGAAGTAAGTTGTGTGATCTTAGGAAATTCCAAGTAGTATATTGCTATCAGTATTCATTAAATATGAAATTTATGTGACATCAGGATAAAATTTAGGCAAGATTTATATCCTTAATTTAAAGAGAGGGCATTTTTTTTTTATTAAAGTACTATTTCATATCAGAAGGAATGATAGAGAATGTAAGACATATGTATGTTTTATAGGCATACTGTTAATTTTTGAATGTGAGGAATAAGATGTAGCACATTATTAATTTAGTTTCAAATGGAATTTAAAGTGCCCTTTGTGTCATATAGAAATGAAAATTGAAAAGAATCAAGGTAATTATTTGGATAAATGTCAACATTCTACATATGTATATTATAGCATAATAGAAAAAAGCTATTATTTTCTGGTTATAATGACCATAAATACTTCGTGTTAGATTTTTAAAAATAAATTAAAAAAATAAAACCCACCCATAGTGCTGTTTAGGGATATTTCAAAGTGTTCATGGGTATTTTCATATCCTATGCACGACAAATAAATTCTTTCCAAATACCTTTGGATTCTTTTTTAAGTTCAAATTTTAAGAGCGATGATTAAAACCTGTTACGTGACTCTTTGATGTTGGTCCAGTAGGCTTGTAAGAGGCTGAGATGGGGCAACACTCCAGCTCTATCCCCGAGACTGACAGACGTTCTGTGACTAAAGCCGAGTCTGCTTCTGCCACTGTCCCACGTTTCCCAGCAGAGACACCAGCCGAGCTTCCTCACGTGGGCTGACAGCGTGTCTCTCCTGCGTGAGGGACTCCTCTGCTCCACTAGGAGGCCTGGTACACAGATATTCAGGTTCTTCAAAGAGCGACGCAAGGTGACCCCAGGAACCTGAGAGTGGCTGGCGGCACCCACCACTCCCAGGACACCACTTGCTTCCTCGTCTGTGTGGAGTTTACCCCTTGACATTGCGCTTTTGCTATCGCGTTCTTCCTTGGTCCACTTCTAGTTTCTATACTTTGCTAATATATTTGACTCATTTACAAATATTGAAAAGGAAAATACTTCAGCTTCAGAATGATGGGAGAGAAGCAGAGTCACTTGGCTTCTCAGTTACACATCCCTGTTTCTGCCTCTCCCCGTGTCACCCTAAGTGAGTTCCTGGAGAGTCGTCAGCCTTAATGAATGTTCGGAACCTAGCAAGCAGTCTGGCTCAGTGGAAGAGAAAATCTTCCACTGCCGATGAGCAAGGAAGAGGAGGAAAGAGACATTCTAAGCAGAGTATACAAGGCCTGCCTGGAAAAAGCCCAGCCATTGTTCATTTAATGAGAATGCTTTGCACAACGTGGATGTAACCTGACAGCCAAGGAGAGGAGACTGGCACGCACCCGTTTCAACAGTGACAACAGCACTGTCCTGGTCAGTGGGGGTGGGAGGTGCTGGTGAGTAAGCCTGTGCGTTGTGTGGCCGTCGTGTTCACAATGACGGAGCGAGCAGAGCCATGAATCTGCATCACTTTTTGCATTAAGCTTGAACATTCCTCCATGGGAACTATTCGGATGACTCAGAAGGCCACAGCTGTGGGCAGCTGGTGATGGCAGCTTCATCACGACAAGGTGTCTGCTCCTGCAACCTGTCTCCTGCAGAGTGTTTTTGTGAAACATCAAATCACACAGGTGACTGAGCCCCCTACAGGCCAGGATTGGCAACCTGTGACTTCTGGCTTTTTCCAAAACTAAAAAGACTATTTTTTGTTTTATTTTCAAAATACATTTTATTAATTTTGCTCTTACAGTTGTACCAATTCCCCCCCTTTCCCCTTCCATTCAGTACCCCCCATTTTCTCAGCAATGCCCCCCTTAGTTCATGTCCATAAATTCTTTGGCTTCTCCATTTCCTTTATTTTTCTGAACTTCCCCCTGTATATTCTGTAACGACCAATGTGTACTACTTTTTTGTTCACATCCAGACAATTCCCTATTTGATTACTGCATTCTAACTGCAAGTCTCTCAGATCATATTAATACAAAGTTTTCATTACTGCAAAATGCTTATGTTAATTTGTTTAAAGAATTACTTTTCAAAGTAATATCAATTGCAATATTACCAAACACATGCACAAATACATTTACATACATACATACACATCTTTACAAATATTTAAAGTACACACTGGATTTTGAAGAATCAATACAAAAAAAATTAAAATATGCCAATAGCTTATATAATTATAAAATAATGTTTTAGATACATTGTAGTAAAGCATTTTTCTTTTTCTCTTTAAAACGTATTTTACACTGGAATGCTATTTTTGTGAAATATATCAGAGACATGGTATATTGCAGAACTCACTTTCATGAAAGCTGTCCTAAAGACAGAACCACACCCACAGTGAAAAAATCCATTTGGATTCTGAGTCAGGTCCCACCCCCTCCAATAATACAACTCAACTTTATTTTTAGCTCCTGGAACTACAACTTATTCTTTTTGGACTTTTCCATCTTAGATAGTAGATTGATTTTTTCCCTCATGCAGAGGTCCCTTTTTCCTCAACACCCTCTCTTTCTCCTCTACACGTTTCCCCAGTTGAAGCCTTCGGAAATAATGGCACCTGCAGTGCTCAGGCAGTCCCCTTAGAGTAGAAATTATGATATCTACTAATTTGAGGTTAAAAAACCCTAAGATTTACACAATTTCGTGGAATAGTATTCTAGCTATTTTTGGAACTTGTGGTTGATTTCCTATGTGGTCCTAAACTAAATCACTTTTGAAAGGGATGAGATTTTAGAGTGTCAACAAGATTCAGAAGAGTAAGATGGGGCAGCTGATGGTGACTGGGAGTCTCAAGGTGTCTACTTTAAAGGGGACTGAGACATCATTGACCTATGTATAACATTTCTTGTATCTCCTTTAATAAATGTCTCTCTTTCTCATAGTACTTGGCTTGGAGACTTTCTGGCAGACCCAATCTGCAAGGTCAGACAATTCTTTTTAATAACAGCTTACGTATGTATAATGTTGTTATTTTCATTTAGCAGATAGCAAAAACAAGGTTTAGAAGTTGCCCATGACCCTGCACTGGAAAACAGCAACTCCGGGATTCACATCCAACTCTCTCCTGACACACACAGTCCAGGTTTTGGTCCCTGCAACACCTCCCTCCTTACCCATGGGCCCCCAGTCTCACTGTGAAAACACGCAGCATTTGCCTTTGTTAGGAGCAGTCCACAGAATGCAAAATAAGGATGTGGAGGTTCAGTTCCTGAAGGAAAACTGCAGTGTCAATGGTGGCATGTGACTTTTGTAAATGAACAAGGCCTTCTGCCTGCCAGTTCCTTCTTGTAAGGTGGACCACTGAGAGCCTGAACTCCGTTCTCTGGGTTCCTTTGGTGCCAGAAACTGCAACTGACTCTTCAAAATGAGGGACTTGGTGAATGGCAGGAGGAGATCAGGTTTTAGAATCAATGTTGCATGAGCGCTTATTGGCGTGTTGGAAATTAATTTCTCTAAAGAGACATCTATGAGATATGTAATATTTATCATTCACACTTACAAACAAAAAATAAAACACAATAAGTATTCAATAATTGATATGATGCATTATTTTGTGGTTATTACTTATTCTAATTAAACCTTTGGAAAGAAGATCATCCTTTATATGGAATTGAAGTGGAAACTGGCAAGAGCTTGAATAATTTCTAACAGTTATTTAGGAATGTGTGTATGTATGAATACATACAGAAACATGCATATGTCATTCTATGTATTTATATGCATTTATATAAATATGTATAATTGTACACATATTACATATTTATATTTTACTATACAGTATATACATTTAGACGAGAGTTGAAAAGAAACTCATAGGCAGTATCTCATGTTTAAAAAGCATAGATGTTCGTCTCTTTTTATGATGTTTTGTTCTAGCTCTCTTTAGAGATGTTTTAGGTCATAGAAAATGACATCAGTAACCTCCCCTGTGCTACTCACCTGGAAATGAGAAGAGAAAACAATGATGGATAGAACTGTAGTCATTCCAAGGAAGCTGGGACCATACAGAAATGAGAGCCACGATATTTTCCATTTTTTATGCAAAGTGTTTCAGGGCCTGGAGCTTACACAGTTTTATAGTCCAGCTTTAAGTAAGAGCACAAAGTTGCAACAGAAAAATAGAGCCTGGATCCTAGAGTTTGTGCATCATCATTTTGACAGAAAGTCTACCTTACTCACCAGTCTACCATATTGAAAATTCTTCTACATATGAAACTGTCAAGCACTCACGTCCATTAACAAATGAAGATCACCTACCCTGGCTGTCCTCACTAAACTCCAACCTCACTTTCTCTATCATATTGTCAACTGGTGCGGGCCCTTTGTGCAACCTTGACTGTCTCTCTTTCACATGCTCACCTGTTGGAAGTTCCCAGTCTGTCTTGTCAAAGCACTCATCAAACTAGCGGTCCCTCATCTCCCTGGACCAGCAGCCTCCAGTATTTCACCGTGACTCCCACCACACAGCAGTCAAGTCTGTGTGAAACTTTCCGAAAAGGTGTCTCACACAGGGGGTGCATTTGAACATTGTCTGTAATAATACATAGTTTTTAGAAAGGCAAGGACGAATATGTATAAAAGTAGAGGGAGCATAGTCAAGCGGAGGTAGCAAGTAGTGCCATAATCTCTGTATTGTTGGCATTTGAATTATGAGCGTGAAGTGTTAGGGTCTGAGACTACAGACCTGAGCTGTCATTAAGTACCTCAGAGGCCACCCGAAGACCTAAGACATGGGCTGGGAGAAGCATGTCAAAGGGTTGATCTCAGTAGACGCCAATAAATGATCAGGCATTAAAGGTCTCTGATTGCATGATAGGACACAGATTGATCAATGTAGGGTAAATATAATTGCTGGTCCAATGAGTGGGGGAAGGGGGAAGACATATCATTAACATAGTCCTAAGAGTAAACTTGGTGGATCTTGGATATTGCTCAGACGTAGAGAATGAGGGAGGGGAAACGTAGAAAATTATATTTATCATGATTTTGATTTGAGGATCTATGTGGATGCAGCTTCTAGCAAGCGATGTGGAATTTGGGGCTGGGGAGCTACTGTTTGGTTGGTGGAAGAGAAGGTGAGTTTGGGGGGAGTTGCTCCGGAGTTCGTGTGTGATTGAGATACTTGTCTACAGCATGTGGCCCCAGCTGAACTCCCCCCCACAAATGATCTAAAACCGATTCAGAAAGCCCTGGCCCTTCTCTCTGCAGTGCCCCATTTGTGGAGAACATAAAGTATTCTTCTCAATCTCTATTGTCAAATGAGGGTGCTACTGTTTCAGGAAATCCAGGATCCCTGTGCTCTGCGCTCTCATCCACGACTGTAAACTTGAAGTTATTTTTCTTTGTGCAAAGCATGAAACTGATATTCCGGAAAGCACCCAGCACCAAAGTGCTGCATCCATCACACTCCAAATTAGTGTAAAATCGACCATTTTATCGAGGTCGATTATCAAAATGCTTACCTGACTTGCTCCAACTTCCTCAGAAATGTCTGCAGAAGTGCCTTTATTGGGTTACTTGTAATGCCACGCTCTTGGCTCTTATTGAGGGTAGATTCAATAAGCAGACAATGAAGGATGCTCCCAGCAGCACCAAGAAGTCACTGGTGCAGACCTTGTCCATAATCCAGTTTTTGACACTCATGCAAGTCCCCCGAGAACACGTTGGTTTTAGCATTTAGTGTTGGAAAGCTTTGATTCTCAAAAAAGCAGTTTTGATATTCTGGTCAAAGCATAGAACGTATTTAACTCAATTTGTTTTGGACTGAGTTCTTAGAGTTAGAATTTATGAACAAAAGTCATAACCACATTTAGTTTAGGGTAGACTTAGCAAAAAGCCCCACACCTATGAACAACTGTTTTATGTAGTTTATATTATTCAATTGTTGCTTTAAATATCATTCTAGGGTATATATTCTCTTTATAATAAAATATTTCAAAGTTTTATGGAAGTGCATGGGTTTAAACTGAAAATGAATAAATTATTAAACATTCAGTAATCATATATTTACTTAGAAGTGATCACACTCAACATATTTATTTCAGTATTTTCTACCTCAGCCTTCAAGAAAGAAATAGCTCAATTTGTAGTAAGTATTGTGAAATCCTTTCCCTTCAGAATTTTGATGTTGGTATAGTTTTGATTTTATTTGTTTTCTTGATTTCAACAATTATCTTTCCATTAGGATTTTATTTGATTTTATCTTTTGTTTCTAAAGGGAGCTATAATACCAGTTTTAAAGAATGTGAATAATCCATTCCATTAGCATATTTTATCCTTATATGTTGACCTAACTCTACTATAATAGGCGGCAAAGTTACCTTCTTATAAATGAAAGAAAGGTTTTCTCACTGGGAGACGGTGATTTATGAGTTGAGTAACATCAACTGTAAATAAGTTAGACATTAATTAAGCAAGTCATGCTTCAAGCCGCCAGAGTGCTGGGCAGCATCTCAGTTTCTGCTGTGGGAACGAAGGGAAGGACCCCCAGCCTTCCAGCCTGGCCTCCCACGGCCACGGGCAGCTCAGCCACTCATGCCCCTTTGTTCTTCCGCTCGTGGGCCAGGGACCCACCACGCAGCTCCGGACCTGTGCTGCGGTGCCTCCTGTCTGGAAGACACAGCCCAGACGTCCCGGAGCTAACATGCTGGCTTTGCTTCTGTGTCGCTTCTCCAAGATGCCTGTCCTGGTCCCCTACTTAACATTACAACCCGTGTCCTGAGAACTTGCCCTGGTGGTCTTTTTCCAACGGCACTCACCACCCTCTGGGGCAAAGCAGGGCTTATTTATTACATCTGTGGGTGTCTCCTTCCCCCCTTTATTCGTTATAATGTGCAACTTTGCCTCATCAAAGTGTTAAACTTTATTATACTGCTTTACTCATAAAAATAGAGGAAGCAAATAGCAGTATAATTCTATCGGTTTCTTTACCCCGCTGTGGGCTCACCCCCCACCCCACACACTCACACGCTCATCACACACTCACGTAATACACACATGTTTTCCTATTACTGTTGTAATGATTTAACACAAACTAAGTGACTTGAAACAATGCAAATCTAGTATCTTACTTGAAGTTCAACATCAAGACCAGCTTTGCTAGGCTGGAATCAAGGGGTTAGCTGGGCTGCGTTCCTTCTGGACACACCAGGGAGGAACTGATTTCCTCAGTCTTACAGCTTCAGTGAGACCATTCATATTCCTGGGCTCGTGGCTCCTGCCTCCGTCCCCTTCCGTGTTCACAGCCAGCAGTGGCTGGTCAGGTCATTCTCATATCACATCACATCACATTATCACATCACATCACATCATCACAAGGACTGTTGCGACTACACTGCTTTCGCCAGGAGAACTTTCTATTGAAAGGTCAGCTGATTGATAGGTTGAATTCTGTCTGCTACCTTCATTCCTTTTGCCACATAATTCAACATTCATACATTTGGGGCATAGGAACTTGAGTATCTTACAGGAGCCCTTATTCTACTTGTACAACGTATATTCAAACAAGAGGATGTTTTTCAGTTTGATTTGAAGAATTATTTATACTTGCAGGTTTTTATTTCATTTCTTCATGCTGACCTGTCTTCTCTCATTATTCTTTAGTATTGAGGATTCTTTTAACATTGATCATGTTGCTAGTCTCCTGGAATATGACACTGGCAGATTTTAATGGTGTGACAGTATATTTAGCATTTACTTTTGAAGGATATTTTTATTGGCTACAGAATTCTCAATTGACAAGTGTTTGGTAGGTTATTACCTCACAGTTAAAAAAATGCCATGGCCAACAGTGCAGGGACTGCTGAGGAAGAGGCCATCAGGGACTAAAATGTAATGTAAAACGTAAAATGCAATTCCCAGGGAAAGTAAATAAATAAGAAATAGTGTTTCCTATATTCCTCTTATATTTCTGGCCTCCATATTTTCTGAAGGTCATCTGTCACTTATAGCATGTATTCTCTATATGCAAAGTGTCTTTATTCTCTGATGATTCCTTTGAACATATTTTCAATTATTTTAGTTTTTCAGAAGTTTCTATTAAAAAGTGCCTGAGTATTATTTCCTTTGCTGTTAAAACATTTTAGAGTCTGTCAGCATCTTTTAAAATGGCTTGTTGGTTTTCAACTCTTTTAGACAATTCTGACATTATTATTTAAAATTTTCCTCCATTTTACTCTTTTGTCATTTAGTTTTTCAATTATATATAAGTTATTTCCGCAAATCTTTGAGGTTTTGTTAATTTAGTTCATGGACACTGTGTGTATTTGTTCTCTCTTTTTACAGTTTTTATTGACCTTCTACTAGCTAGAAGAACATGGTGAAATTAAATGAATTCTACATTCGCAATATTATAATCTTTATAGTCTTTGCATTTGTTTCTTTTTATATATAATTTTATATATAACTCCTCTGCTGATGTCCCTTAGTTATTTTTGTAGCTTCTCTAATGTGTTTATTCTAATTATTTTAAACTCCTCATCTGCTGGTTACTACTGCTGAGTCAACTGTGGGTCTGTTGCCATCTGTAATTTCCACTTAAATATGCACTTAACTGTCTGCTCTTCATGTCCCATAGCAGTTGGTTGCATGCCTGCCATCGTATACAAGGGAGAATGGTAGAACACATTTAAAAAGCATCCATCCTAGGAAAGGACATGCCCATTTCTCCTCAGACTGCTAGGATAGTGGCTCAGTCGGTCCTGTTGGTATTGAGGTGTTAGTGGGTTTTGTCGATGCTTTATTTCAGTTCCATTCACCAGCAGCTTTGACCATTTCCAGGCAGGATTTGGACTTTTACGAGACTCAGGTGCGAAGGTGGGTGAGACGCTGAAGATCCTCTCTGTTTCAGAGGCCAGTCACCAGGGTTTCAAACCGTGGTCGACTTCCTTCTGTGCTACAAGGTGGTTTCCAGCTCCTCAACCCGCGGTGCTTTCTGCCCAGCGCCTCTTCAGGAATTGCAGCGCACGTGGTAACTTCCACCTCCAGGAGGCACGGAGGCCTCACACTTCGGGGTGACTTGCTCATCTTTGGTGTTCCCTCCTCACGGTTTTCACTGAACTAAAGTGGTTCGTTAGCCTGAGCACGTCCGAGCCCGATCAGACACAAACAAGAATGTACAGCCAGGAAAGTAAAGCTTTGCTATTGAAGCCAACAGCGCCCCACCTGGAGTCACAGGTGAGTTGGTGCTGAGACCCGGCTCCCCCATGGCTCCCAGCAGACGGGGTGTATAGGGGAAACATCATTAGTCATGGTGACTGCGGTCGTTGGGGTCACAGCGAGGGTCCTGTCAGTCCCGATGGGTGGGCGCTGAGGCAGGAGGTCATCAATTGTTGCCTCTGGTCCTGACATCAGCCATGGGGCACTGGGTCAAGTTCACGAGGCTGTGGTCAATGGAGACCTCCTTCCACTTTCCCGGGGCCAGAGCCAAACCTCCACTGAGGGCTGGGTGTTCTCTTCCCTGTGGCCAGCAGTCAGAGGCTTTGCTTCTACGATGGTTTAATGTCAACTGGACCCTCCTCGTCCCCAGGGCTTTGTGGTCTGAGGAAGGGGAGGCAGGTGAGTCAGGGACACTTAGTTTGGACAAGGCCAATGGGGACAAAGGGGAGGAAACAGAACAAAAAGGAAGACGCAGGAAAGGTCCAGTGAGGGTTCTGTGTGGTGCCGCAGTCCATGGTCACGAAGACGCTCTGTGCCAGGGGGTGGGGTGACAGTGGTCATTTTCAGTTCTTCCTCGTCCTTCCCTGTTCCTGTGCGGACAGAGAAGGCTCTGTGGGAAAGAAGTGGGGCTGTGTTTGGGGTTCCAATTCATCTTCTGAGACACATGCAGCATCACATTTCATTACGTGCCTGGCTTCTTATGCCAACCGATGGCAGATTTGTTCTTTTTCCCATGATTCCTCAACGATTCAAGCCAGGCATGCATCTTGTTTATTTCTGGATTCCATTGTATCTAGGTTTCTTTTTTATTGAAAATCTCGGGTTTTTAAAATTATGGTTTTAATAGCTTATCCAGAGATATTTTGTTGTTGTTAGATTGGAAGGGATGGTATATAAGGATGGTCTGCATTTCACTGGAATCAGAATGACCTCTTGATAAAATCTCCATTTGCCTTCTCATGCATTGTCAGGGTGGTTTTGAAAAATATCATTGCTGTTGAAAAATAGTTTTTAATTATCTTGCGTAAACATCCCGGTCTGTGTATCTGAGTAGCTGAACACACAGTGTGGGCACCTGCTTTTCTTTTCAAATGACTCTGTACATTTGAAACTGTAGTAAATTTAGTATCACCTTTTTAAATGTCAGCCCATTTTGTTTGTGGCTTCTGCTTATGTATAAATGCAGCTCCACTGGGCCAAACAGTAGGTGTGAATTGTCCTTACCTGATTGATAGTGACTACTGAAATCACCTGATGGACATGAACTAACATTTCTGGGAGTTGCCTACCTGCCAACCTACAAATATCCATAGTACTTAATTATAGCTCTACAGTGGCCTGGTGTAGAAAGTCATTAGGGCTCAAAGACCATGTGGCCTTGTTGAAATATAACCAAGCGTGAATAAATCTTCTACTGGAGGAGTGTGAACTTGAAAACGCAAAAGAATCAAGCGTTAAAATAGCCCTGGCTGGTGGCACATTGGATAAGGCACCGGCCTGCAAACCCAAGGGTTGCTGGTTCGATTCCCAGCCAGGGCACATAAGCAGGTTGCAAGCCAGGTCTCCAGCCAGGTCTGTAGCTGGAGGCAGGTGAAAGGCAACCACACATGGATCTCTCTCCCTCTCTGCCTCTCTCCCTGCCCCTCTCTCTAAAAATAATGAATAAAATCTTTAAAATGTATATATGTTTATACATTATACTGTGTTTTACAGTTATTGAACTAGACATATGAGACATGTGGATGATTAGATGATAAAAATAATTAGAGAGGGATTCATAGAAAAGTAAATGAGGTAGATACAAGGTCCAAGCACAAACGATATAAAATAATTCACCATACTCTTTATGTGAAACAGGTTGAATTCTGAGCTGCCTCGTTTTTCACCTGACCAGCCTGGCTTTCACTCGTACTTAACGTGGTGGAGCTTACGCATGTGAATTAGATCAGAATAGGGAAATTACTTTAACTCCTGGAGCTCTAGATGTTCCCCGTGATACGTGATTTTATAAATTGTCCCTCCAAGCCACAGAAGCATTTGCTTCTGTTCCACTGAGCTCTAGACAACTGCTGTTTGATCGGTTGATCTTATCGATCAGTCTTCTCTGAGAGAAGCTTCAATAATTTCTCAAATACCTGGTAACTCTCTAGAACAGGAAGCCACCCAGGTGTCAACTGTCATACCTGGGCCTCACCAGCCAAACAAGGCCATGTGTCCCAGGAGCTCATAGACAGGTTGTCAGTCGTGTGCTTGTCCACCAGACTTGCCACCCTCATGGGTGCTGTCTGACACATGCTCCAGAGTGTCATCTCCTTACTGATAAAGTGATTCACATGCAGGTGCTCATGAGGTCACAAGGACGGTGTCTCCATCCTCTCCTGTGCCCACAAGCACAAACAATGCCACTGGTTTACATTGACTCACACTCTGTCACCTCAGAGACTCAGTTTCCCCCTGTGCCATGGTGGACCCCTCAGGGACATCCGTAGCCCATGTGGACCATCTCTGTAGCCATTCTCAATTGGTCTCAGGCTCTAGAACATAGTGTTGGTTGTGGGAAAGATCACATGTTCTCTTATCTTCTGTCGGTGCCCCTCACCCATGAACCTGCAGTACGTTCGTAAAGGGAGCCCTCTGGCCTTTCCACCCCAGAACCAAAGAATCTCCCATCAGCCCGCTGATCCACATTGAAACTTCCAGCCCTTCCTGTCCTCTAGGGAACTGGGAGCACTTGGCCCAGCTCCAGTTCTCCCCAGTAACCCGGGAGACTCTACCTGCCTTAGTACTGAAAGACTAAATGCTAGATGTCCTGTGGACTCTTGGAATTGCTCTTTAAAACGTGTCCTTCAAAATGGCAATCGACTTTATCATATGAGGCCTGTCCTGAACGTTTTTAATTATATTGACATTGGTTTGATACTTTGGGGACAGACCTCATATTCCACCTTTTGTTCTAAATCACATTCAGACAAGTTTGATGATGCTTTTATGACAAAAATATCCCAATTTTTACCATTTTGCTATAAAGGAATCACTATTCTCAATCCTGCTTCTCGGCATAATTTGATGCAAAATTTCTTCTGCAGACTTAGGTGAGCCACTCAAAACTACAGTGTGGACCATGGACAACGAGGTAGGTATTGACTGTGGCAGGGGGAATGGGTGGGTGGGGCTAGGGGGAGCAGTGGGGGAAAAAAATGAAACAAGTGTAACACAACAGTAAGAAATTAATAAAAGATACTATGCTGTGACCCTGTTATCACAAGCATAATTAATTTCACCTTAAAGCAACATTCTCTGATGCATTTAAAAGTAGGGTATGGTAGCTCGTGATGCAAGAACATGGAGATTATAAATTAAGAAAGGTTTTCATATGAGTGTATCAGGCTGAAATAGTTACCACACCCCTTTTAAACTCTTAGCCCTGGGGTGAGATGCAAACACCTGACACGCATGGTCTGTGCCTATTGGACATGGTCATCATTCCTAAGCACAGCGGACACTGCGCAGGAAGCCTGGGAGATCCTGGAAGTGAGTTCATAAGGTGGTGTCAGCCCTGGCCTGTTTCAATAGTGGAAAAAGGGATCAGGCTATCGCTGCTGTTTATTGTGAGGCCTTTGTACAAGAAATCACGATTCTATTCTTTATTTCCTCTCTTGCCAACCCTTTAGTCCTTAATAGTGAACCACACTCAATCACGTTTCATCATGGTAAAATAAGCTTTGGGTTTTGGTTTTTTTTTCTTCTTCTTTTTTCCTCTAAAATTTCAAGACAATAAAATGAGTGCAGTACTATTTAAGCAATGATGAAAGAAACATAATTTTGAGCTGCCCCCTGAAGACATTTCCTTTGTATTGTAATGCTTTTTATCCACAGATGTGGGTTGAAAATTGATATAATGGTGTTTCTTGTAAGCCTACCAGAAACAAAACAAAAAACATTTTAAAAGCAGAATGGATGTAATTGCACGTGATAAATGAGCCTGGTGGAATTATACTAGAAATCCATAGGCAATAATTATCTATCAGTGGCACCTGTGGAGGAATTATAAACAGCTGCAGAATTTGATTTTTGAACAAGAAAACAGAAAAAAAAAATAACTTAAAGACTGGTATTAAGAATTGAGGAGTTAGAGAACAGAACGGAATATAGAATGAGAAGGTTTAACCAGGATTTTACTCCATAGATAATAACATGAAACACAGAGATGTAATTTTAAAAATTATTTTGGAAAAACGTGCAGGACCAGCCAGGGGAGAGGTAGGAAAACATTTGGGTTGGAATCTCATGCTCCAATTGTGACTCACATTTAAGAATGTGAAAGTTTCTAAATTTAGAGATCAGTTTATTAGCATGCTATAATAAAGAGTATCTAAATCCTAAAAAAAGTCAATGATACTTTCAATCCAATCCCCACTCTGCATTGTCTTTGAAAGTTATTTGATTTTCCTGACCATTAGTTTATGCAATTGTGTTCTGAAGAGCAAATGAATTTGCATTTGTTTACTGCTTTGGACAGAGCTTAGGGCATAGTGGGTACCTAGAAAATGGGGATTTTCATTTTACTTCTTTTTATTCTTCGGGTAATTTCAGAAAGCTTACAAAAGTCTGTTCTTGAACATAGGTAGATGGCAGATAGATGATAGATATTGGTGACATGTCATTTGAATAAGTGATCGTCATTATCTTGATTACTTTTCTTATTGGATTGGATAATAGACATGTGTACATGTTTTTCATAATCTTTTGAAGTAGACAAATTTAAGTTTCTATGTTTACATATGAAAGCACAATAACTAGAGTTCAATCTTGGACAATCATTTGGATACTGCCTTTTTCATTGGTAAAACAAGTAAGTGACACTGTTTGAGTCCTGTGTCCCCTTCTCATTTGGGGGGGGGGGGGTGTCTCTGAAGCACAGATACAAGAGGGTCTAGAACAACTGAAATTCAGATAGAGATCAAAAGAGCGACCCAAACAGAGGAATGATTTGTGTTATGGGGGAACATGGTAGGAGCCTTACATGCAAAAGTACAGTTTCACCATAGTAACACACCACTCACATTCTTGGCTAGAGATGGTACCAAAAAATAGTAATTTAGAAGATCAATCTGAGGTATACAAAATGGATGGTCCAATTCAATGAATGAAAGGCAAGTAAAATATGAACCTTGCCCATATTCAGCTATGGAGAACTCAGACCTTTTAATAATTTCTTATGGAAATTAGAGTTTTGCATACGGTTGTACCTAGAGTTATTTCACTTACCATATGGCAGGTTTATAAATGTAGGGGGTCCTTCTTATTGATGTATAATGACTACGGGAACAAAAACCTCTTCCCATGAATCGTATTGTGAGAGAGCATGATGTTTCCCATGAGATGGGGCCCAAAGCTCTATTGGGGACTTATTTTAAAAAAGTAAATGGTATGAAATAAATATGTGTTCTTTATATTTAGCAAAATGTTACCATAACACTATTAAGTAATTCATAAAACAAGAATAAACTGTTAGGATTTTGGCAGTAATTTTTTAGGTAAAGCTTTCATTTCCTTGGTCAGAAAATAATAGGCCCATTTACATTTCACACCGAAGGAGGAGGGTTAGGGTTAGTGACCCCATGAGAGCCGCGACGCAGGAGCCTGTATACCTACGTTCAAATCTGGATTTGATACGGTGTTAGTTAAATACCATGGAAACAGCAGGAACTATGAAAGATCTGTATTTCTTAAAAGATTGTATTCATTATTTTTAGAGCAGGGGAAGGGAGGGAGGAAGAAAGGGAGAGCAACATCCATGGATGGTTGCCTTTCACCTGCCTCCAGCTGAGGACCTGGCTGGAGACCTGGCTATGTGTCCTGGTTGGATGTTGAACCAGTGGCCTTTGGGTTTGCAGGCCGGCGCCTTATCCACTGAGCCACACCAGCTAAGGAAAGATCAGTATTCTTGGAAACCTTCCCAGATCAGAGACAGAGTAGATGAAGCAGGACCACAATATGTATGTTGATCATCTCTCAGTTTTTAAAAGATTAAAAAATACTGCGTTTTTAAATCCGCAGTTGAGTTTTTGCATCTTCATAATCACCAACTATTTCTTATGTCGTCTTAACCCTTTAATGTTCTAATTATTCCTTTGGCCACCACAGTTTGTCTTCCTATTCTGTTCTCTTTAATTGAGAAGCTGATTTAACTCTACCAAATTATTCGAGATTGATGCCATTTTCCACATTACATCAAAAGACTTTTTTATAATTTCCCTTTTTCCCCCTGATAGTCCTACTTTCATATAGACACCTCCAAACAATACTTACCTTATTTTGTGGCATATTGTCATTTCATCTATGAATAGTATATTTGAAAACAACAACAGAATAAAAGTCATTATCAATGGCCCATGTCTTGGTCCATGAAAATCCAACCCTGCTTTGTTCAAGCCTACTCCATACTTCTGAGTCAAAAAAAAAAAAGGTAAATACCTAATACCAGTTTGGCACCTACAACATCATGGTCTTTCCTGGACTTTGGTTCTACCTTCTATCATTACTGAGTTCATTTCATACTGTGGAGCTCCAAACAATAAAATGTAGTTTCACCCCAACCTGATTCCTTTTTCCAAACAGAAAATGCTGTTTAAAAATAAAATTTCCAGCACCAGGCATGTACAAGAGTAGCATAGTGATTATTGCATACTCTACTGGAAAAAAAATCGCATTGAACGGCAGTGACTGCACCCACCTGCCTCTGGGAGACGTTCCCTCCTTTCACATGCTGTTCCCACATCACAGATTCCCTGTCAGACTCACCTGCCACCTTCGCCCGTCCTCGGTCACCCTGGAAATCCTAGATGATCTTCACTGTCATGTAGACCATCCCCTTCTTTTCTAGCACCTATTTCATATTTGCATATCCAAATTGATCAAGGGGCTTGAAAATTTAAAAGTACTCACACTCCTTAGAAATCAGATGTGTTTAAAAACATAAATTTTGCTTTTCTTGTATTTCAAGTTGAAATACTTTCTAGGTGCCCTGCTATCGGATTAAATACTGCTACGTTTCCTGGTAGAACCACCTGTCACATCACAAGAGGCTCTTTGCCCACTCTAGTCTAGAATCACACCCATCGCAGTGCTGCCATTTACTAGTTTGATTCTTACATAGGTGATTCTTCACCTAGAGTGTGTCCAGGGAGAAAATTCTCCTTGAAGTAAGGAAAATCCTTCAAGATAATGTGAAATACTCTATTTTTAAAATACCACTTTCAAAAGCTCTTATTGAAGTTTGCAAGAGTTTTATCATCATTTATAAACTTTCCTTTACTATCCACCAAGTAGCAAAGTGATGCTGTGTCCTATTTTACAGTGAGATCAAAATTGTCATGGATTCCAATAGTCTAAGAAGTCATAAAGTGAACACATCAAAACCAGAAATTGCTTCTGAGCTGAGTAGACACATTTCCAACGAGCCAGTAATGTGCTCTGTAGGAATGTGCCTCCCGTTGAGGGGCTACTGGGGCTGGGTGCCCATGTGCAGTGTAGGGGTACAGACTCATCACAGCAAAGCCTGACAGACAGCTCTAGTTTGGGACCACCTGATAGAAAAGGTCTCTAGTTTTAGCTAAAACATTTCTGGGCCCTCCTGTCCATTGAAATAACTATAATTTGGTACTGATTATAAATAAGACAGCTATCATCATCATCATCATCTTTTTTTTTTTTTTGAGTGTGGTTGTTAAATTCTTTTTTAACTGGATGCAAGATTCACTGTTTGATGTTTTCACAGAAGTGTCCTATAAACCTCCTTATAGGGCAATGTAATTCACAAATAAAATTTCGGTGTTAGTGCCCAAAGACTGAAAACTCTTATTGCAGAGCATTATTAATTCTCAAAATGTTTACACAGTAAATGAAAGCCTTTTTTTCCTTTTTGTTTTTGCTTTCACACTGAAATGACCAAAATGACCTTTCAGAACAGTAGTAAAATGAAACAGTGATAAAATAGCAGCTATGCAAATATTAGTTTAAACCTGGTTTTTGGATCACTGTGTGTATCATGCATGTTAATCAAACAAAGGAATGCTTATTCATCTTTGGGTAATCATAGAACTATGCAATGAGGATTTTAATTATAGCTGAAACTTTTTACATAACGTTAACACGCATTGAATCATTTCTTTACCTCATACAAGGAGCTTAATTCAGGAAGAGGCTCCTTTCAAACCTGACCATCTCCGAAGAGGGTTTTTCTGTCATTAGAATTAATATTCTACTTTATGCATGGTTTTCCTACAAGCATGATCCATCATCATCTACTTTGATTTTGGGTATAACATTTGCATAAGATAATGGCCCCATTTCAGGCTTACAATAAAAGACTAGAGCAATAAACTCTACTGGGGAGCGGAGAGCCAAAGAAACTGCTTTGTGAACCACTCTCTCTGCTGCCAACTCGCAGGTCACTAGCAGGCTCCCTCCCTCCTTCTGTTGGAGCAGCAGCACACCCTAGGCTGAAGGCTGGACCAGGCTTCCTTCAGAGGTGCGCCTGCTGTGTGGAGGTTGGCAGGCTGCCTCTCTGGGGGCAGGCAGAGAGCTGTCTTGGCTGTGGGGGATGAGCAGTTGGCTAATGATCATAGAAGATGACCACAACCTCCTTCTCCACAGTTGGGTAGCTTCTCCTAATCGGTTTACTGTCTATCAGTGATGACACAGCACTATTTTTGGACATTCGCTGAACATTCATGATGTGCTGGAAACTGTGGCAAAACCTTGATCTCATTTAATTCTCAGAATCGCTCTAAGGCAAGCATTCTTATCCCCCTTTGCAAATGAGGGCACTGAGCTGTTAAGTAACGTATTTAAGTTGGGCATTGCTAGAGCTGGACCTCAAAGTGAAGCCTAGATCATGTTAAATCTACAGTTGGGATTACTATTCCTCTACCACTTCGTCTAGATTGGCCTCACTGTAGTATTACATGCATGCCAATGAAACAGTTTTCTTTTGAAAATAGTCAATGTACGCTTATACCTAATAATGTAGCAGTGAGGTAGACATTTTAAAAAATGAATGTAGCAAAAAAATAAAAAATGAGTGTAGCTATGCATTTCATCAAAGATCAATTGGTCACTTCTTTGAGGGGGCTCTTCAGTGTTGCTAATAACATCGAAATATTTCAGATGAAGTATACATAGCCTCAAAGAAAAGTTACTTCATTGTTCTGTGAAAATTTGATCATTTTATTTTCCAGGAACATTTTAAAATATGAATTGGCATATTTTTAGCCAGAAATTGTGAGGGTTTAAATTGATTGATGTGCAAACTTAGAATCAAATCATATGTACAAAGAGGCAAAGATAAAATAATGTGTTGTCTTTAAAATCCATTGTTGTATTCAGTTTGCTAGTATCCTGTTGAGGGTTTTTACATCTATGTTCATCAGGGATATTGGCCTAAATTCCTTTTTCTGTGTGATTCTTTCCTGGTTTTGGTATCAGGAAAATGTTGACTTTGAACGTATGGTGGAATTCACCAGTGAAGTCATCTGGTCCTGGACTTAAGTGTTGTTGAGGAGATTTATTTATTGCTGTTTCAATTTCCTTACAGTCGATCAGTCAATTTAGTTTTTCCCATTATTCAAGTTTCAGCCTAGGAATGTTATATATTTCTAAGAATTTGTCCATTCCTTCCAGCTATCAAATGTGAGGGCTTGTAGCCTTTCGCAGTGTTCTTGTCTAGTCCTATATTTTTTTTTTGGTGTGCATTGTTACTTCTCCTTCATTTCTGATTTTATTGGAGTGTTTTCACATAACTAATCAAGGGTTCATCAGTTTTATTTTTCTTTTCAAAGAACCAGTTGTTTAATTATTTTCCATTATCTTCTTTTAATTAAATTTACTGTGTTGTACTGACTTGAGCTTTGTGTTTCTTTTTCTTATTCACTAAGGTAAACTGTTAGTTTACACGAAATGCTTCTTGTTTCTTGAGAGGGACCTATAATGCTATGAATCTGCTGCACTGAGAAAAGCACTTGTGCTGAATGATTCCACTCATTGATAAGTCTAAGAAATATAAACTTTGTTGACAAAAATAAAAAGAGTGTTTGCCTGCAGCGGTAAGACATTGGCAGAGAGGAATGGGAAAAAGGGATTATGCTAAAAAAAACAACAACAAAACAAAACAAAAAAACTTTGGATGTGATAGATGTTTAGTATTCCGATGGTAATGATGGTTTTGTATGTCACAATGTATTATACTAATAAAAATACACAATGAATTTTTCTACATAGCTATTATAATAGCTACAATTTTAAAAACTTAGTAGTGATTGAGGTGAGCATTTGGAACTAATTGTAGGTAACCATTTGGAGTAACTGGAATGCTGTGCATTTTTGGTAGGAAACCGTTTCTTCTAAGGTGAAATGCATATTGACCACATGATGCAGCTATTCCATTCTTCAATTTTTGTCCAAGAGATAGTAGAACAAAATGTTGTTTGTATGTGTTCAAAGCTACTTTATTCATAAGTTCCCAAACCTGAAAACAACTCAAATGTTCATTCATTGCAGATGGATTAACTAACTGGGTTATAGCCACACATGATGCATATCACTTGGCAGTAAATAGGAACAGAGAACAGATACACTATACACAATGACTCCGATATGTTGTATAACTAACACTATGTGAAAGAATTAGACCAAAACTTGTGTATGTATCATTTTATTTCTAGTAAGTTCTACAATAGAGCTCAGTTTTAGGATGGAAAACATATCAACATTGACTACAAAGGAACAGATTTTTAAGACCCCTTTAAAGGTTTGAAATTTTATTGATAGTTGCACACAATTGTCAAAATTCATCAAAGTGTAAACCTAAAATTGGCACTGTTTTTTGTATGTAACTTATTTCTCAATATGGTTAAACAATATGAAAGTACCAGGGTTCTAGAAGGTGAATCTTCAAACATTGACATTTTATATTATACTACAATATAAATTCTTACAAAATTCTACTAATGTTTTTGTGTGTGTGTGTGAAAGAAATCTAGTCAGATGTACAGTTAAGTACATCTTAAGTACTTAAGTAAGAGTCATAATGCACTCTTTATTTTCTTTTTGAAAAGTGGTGCCATTGAACATTAAAACTCAGTTCTAACTATACAATGTCAAAACATCAGGTATAGTCAATTCAGGTGGACACAAACTTCCAGGCTTAATAACTTTTTAAAAGGTTAAATTCAATAAAGCCTTTGTGAAGATTGATTATGAACTAATTTTCTTTATACAACTGCTGAACTTACCATTTTACCATGTGTGACTTCAATTGGTTCTGTATAACAGCACCAGAGTCATTCTTGATTATTCTCAGAATATGTTATTTTTCTGTGGAGATGCTGTGTGTGTATATATATATATACACACACACATATATATAGTTATTCTATATCATTATATGTGTACAGATACATATATAATGGTATATAGTTATAACAAAAACCTAGATAGTTTGAATTTGTGCTTTAAGTTAGAATTCACAAGGCTTCCCTTCCACCTCAGTAGCTTGTACGCACATGTCCTTGTTCCCCACAGTGATGTCCCCGGAAGATTTAGGGGTGAACTTACTGCGTGCACCCACCCCTCCCCCACAACAAGCCCCTGGGCTCTTGCTGCCCTTTTTCCAAGGCTCTGTGACATTCCGACTGACTTATATAAAATTACGCAATAGGCTTGTACTTCCCCAGACCATTTTCTTATCTTGCTTATTTTCCTGGTAAGACAGAACTAGGTGCATAAAACATCGTGTGCCTTGTTTATGGCCCAAAGAGTCCAAGTTCTAGGAGAGCACTGTGCTGACTTTTGTCAGTGTTTTCTGCTTAGTGCCTGTATGCAGCAGGCACCATGACATACTAGTCGTGTGGATGCAAGCCTGAATGCAGACATGGGTGGATGCATCTGCTTATCAGACAGGAGTTTTAGGGGAAGTGGCGTTTGTCAGAGTGGGACCAACGCTCTTGACCAAATTTCTCTCTCCCAGCCGTGGTTTTAGCCCATGAGACTGAGAAATCAGACTTTCTCCACTGAAGTGGGAGGAAAAACACAGAATCCATGCCATTGCATTAGACAATGAAAGTGTAGCTTCACACCTCCTTTCAAGGAGATTAAAAGGGATTAAAAGTGAAAACAAACACCTAGCTGTTTTCAGGTAAACCGTCCAAACATACTGACTGTTAATTCACGGTAACTTCTGTTTTCAGGTAAACTGTCCAAACATACTGACTATCTGTTAATTTACGGTAACTTCTCACGCAGTCATGAAACACTTCTCATCTTACCTTGGCTGCCCTCCACCCTTGTCAAGCTGGAGGTTGCCATCTTGCTGGGTACCACATCTAGGCTGCTATACAGACTCCCTGCCATCCTAATCTGTGTTCCAATTTGGCCCAGGTTGAAGGGACTTGAGCAAGGAAGGACAGTGGAAACTCTTAAAGGGCTCCGTGTGCTCCCTTTGCTTCAGTGACAGGGTTGGGCGCATTCGTCACCACTGGTTCTGCTGCTGGGATTCACAGCTAGAGAAACGACACTCCCAGCCTTGGTGCGGCCGGGGTATTTGGCACCTGGTCAGACAGTTGACTCTCATTTGCTTCCTCGGTTACCGCCAGGCAGCCTTGAAATTGTTTTAAAATATAAACAAGGAAATAGAAGGAACTGAAATCAAGAGTGAACTAGATTTAGCTTCAAATTAGAAATGACACCAGGGACGTATTCACTCATGTCGATATGCACAGAATGTTAGGGTTGAATGGAGAAGTTTGGTTGTGTTTTTGGTGGGTGAGGAAGACTAAGAAGCATCTCTACCATAGAACATGATTGGAATTTTACAGTGCAAGTCAATCAAAAACGCTTACGTAAAATAATCATTTTTACTGATAACAGAATGGGATAAAATGGTTGCTCTATGATGATATTTAGCTGATCAAATTTCTTCTAATTCCATTTCAGTCATTTTTATATTTTATAAATTTGTCAGAAGCTAAATATTTCTTCTCGGGGACATAAGAATATTGCAATAAATCCTGTGTGTGTTTTATTGAGTAAAATATTAGCATACTGATCTCAGGCCACTCACAATATCATTTTATTCTAAGAAGAAACCTTTGATTAGGTCTCAAATGAGTAATAAGAACTCTAATTTTATATTAATATTCATAAAAAGTAATGTCATTCTTAGTTGAGATTTTCTCCACGTTATTTGGAGTGTTTCAGGAAATATCCCGAGAATTATATTCATAAAGAACATGTCAGTTCAGCCTGAGAAAAAAAAATTTAATAACTAGTGTACAGATTTCAATATCATCTTTGTCCATTAGCCTAAAATTTGAATTGGGAAAAACATTTCCATTGAAATATTATAATTGTTACTTTAAATTTTCCTCTAATAGTCCTTTTAGAATAAAAAATTGATATTACTGCTGTATCTATTTGTAAAATATAATATGAGACTATGATGTTCCCCAGCAAACAAAAGTCATCTGCATAATCTGCATATTCTTTCCTATAATTATTTTTTCAAGTTTGCTCAGAAATGATTTTAATAAATGCCAACCTATAATTGCTTTGACAAGGAAATGTCCCTCACAGATTTTTCCCTATTTTATGGGATTTATAGTTTTCCATAGCAAAAAGGTTTTATCATTCTTGTCATGTACAAGGACCATATCATACAACTTAAATAGGTGGAACCTTCAATCAAAAATAAAATTTCTATAAGAATGAGATAAGAATACAAACATTCATCCCCTCTCTTTTCTTTTTCCTTCCTTCCCACACTTCCTCCTTCCTGCCATTCTGACAGATATGAGGTGATGATTCACTGTGGTTTTAATTTGCATTTCCCTGATGGTTAGTGATGTTGAGCATCTCTTTATGTATCTGTTGGCCATCTGTGTATTCTTTTGTAAAAAAATGTCTATTCAGGTTCTTGCTTATTTTATTTAAAAAATTTTATTATTTTTAGAGAAAGGGAGAGAGGCAGAGAGGGAGAGAAACATCCATGTATGGTTGCCTTTCACCTGCCTCCAGCTACGGACCTGGCTGGAGACCTGGCTTGCAACCTGGGTATGTGCCCTGGCTGGGAATTGAACCAGTGAAACTTGGGTTTGCAGACCGCACTCAATCCACTGAGCCACAGCAGCCAGATCTTGCTTATGTTTTTATTGGATTTTTTTTTTTTTTTTTGGTGTTAAGTTGTATAAGTTCTTGACAGTTTTTTGGATAGTCACACTACCACAGGTGGCAAACACAAGGCCCACGGGCTGAATCCAGGCTTCCACCTGTTTCACCCAGCCCTGCACTTTTGGTCTAGTTTGCACCTGGTTTGCTTAACTGTTAAGGAGTAGTCACATTTATACGGGACCAAAATGTGGCCCTTTGAAGGCAACCTGGAGGCTGATGTGGCCCCCAGGGCAAATGAGTTTGACACCTCTGCACTATACAGTGGGGCAAAAATAGGTTTATGGTCATGAGTATACATAACACAGAGTTTATTCCCACATAATTGTTTATTGATTATTACATTATTTTTGTATGAACAATTATAAATCTACTTTTGCCCCGCCCTGTATTAGATGTAACATTTGTGAATACCTTTTCCCCTTCCGTAGGTTATCCTTTAATTTTGTTGCTGGTTTCCTTTGCAGTGCAAAACCCCCTTAGTTTGTTGTCATCCCCGTGGTCTATTTTTCATTTCCCTTGCTCAAGGAGATATATATTTCATACAGAGATATTGATAAGATTGATGTGAATGAGTTTACTGCCTATAATTTATGCCAGGAGTTTTATGGTTTTAGGGCTAACATATACATTTTAATTCATTTTTAGTTTCTGTATATGGTTTTACAAAGTGGTTTATTTAAAGTTTTTTGCATGTACCTGTCCAGTTTTCCAACACCACTTATTGGAGAGACTGTCTTTACCTCACTGTATATATTTTCCCTCTTTTGTTGTACATTAATTGATCATGTAAATGAGGATTAACTTTTAGGCTCTTTATTTCATTAATCTATAGATCTGTTTTATGCCATTACTATACTGTTTTGATTATTGTATCTTTGTGGTATAGTTTGATATCTTGGAGTATAATATTTCCCATGTTTTTCTTAAGATTTCTTAGGTTTTTTTGTGATTTCATATACATTTTAGGATTAGTTATAATTCTGAGAATACCATTAATATTTTAATAGGAATTGCATCAAATCTATACATTACTTTAGACCTAAAGGACATTTGACCATATCAAATCTTCTAATCCATGAGCATGATACATCCTTCCATTTATATTTGTATCTCTATCAATTTATTTCTTCAGTGGCAGGTGAAAGGCAACCATACATGGATGTTTCTCTCCCTCTCTGCCTCTCTCCCTTCCCCTCTCTCTGAAAAAAATAAAATCTTTTAAAAATTATTTCTTTAGTGTCTTCATAGTTTTTAGAGTACATGTCTTTCACCTTTTTGGTTAAATTTATTTCTAACTATTTTATACTTTTTGATGCAGTTGTGAATGTTACTGTTTTCCTGGCCTCCTCTTCTGATTGTTCACTATTGGCGTATAGCAATGCAGCGTATTTCTCCATGTTGACTCTGTATCCCACAACTTTACTTAAGTAAAGTTCTCATAGTTTTGGTGGAATCTGCAGGGTTTTCCATATTTAACACCATGTTATCTGCAGATAATGACAGTTTTAATTTTTTCTTTGCAATTTTGATACTGCTTATTTCTTTTTCTTGTTGGATTGCTTCAGCAAAGACTTCAAATACTACACTGAATAGAAGTGGTGATAGTGGGCATCCCCATCTTGTTCTTGATTTCCAGAAGAAAAGCTACCAGCTTTTAACCATTGAGCATAACATTAGCTATGCATTGTCATGTATGGCCTTTATTATGCCCATGTATGTTCCTTCTCTACCCACTTAGAGTTTCAGTTATAAAAGGATGCTGAATTTTGTGAAATGCTTTTCTGCATCTGCTGAGATGATCATATATTTTTATCCTTTATTTTGTTAATTTGGCATATTAATTGATTTGTGAATGTTGACCTTAATTTCATTTCTGGAATGAATCCCATTTAGTCATTGTATGTAAGTCTTTTAACACAATGTTGAATCCGGTCTGCTAATATTTTGTTGAGAATTTTTACATCAATATTCATCAAGGATTTTGGGTCAATAATTTTTGATGCTGTTGTAATAACTTTATCTGGTTTTAGTAACACAGTAATGCTGACTTCATAAACATTCATTTCAATTTCAGAATAATTCTGTTTTGAAAATAACCAAACCAAAGCACTTCATATAAAGTGTCACTTGAAAATGTTTTTCGAGCTAGTTTCTGTAAGTTTCATGAAATCAAAGTACTATACAGTAAGCATATGCTCTGGGCTCAAAAATAAATAAGAAATAACCAGTCATAACAAATTGAAGATTCTTAAAGATACTGATCCCATTTGCCTGAGACATTTAGACAGGAAGACAGGAAATTCCTGTCCTTTATAATAAATAAATTCTGGACATTTAATTTTATAAATGACACCTGCCTTCCAAGAATACAATTTACTTAAACAGCAAGACAGACCATAGATATAAAGCCAAAATTTCCTTTTAAAGCCTGACTGTCAATCTTACACTTTTCTTTTGATCCAAATATGTATTAGGTTATCTATGGTCCTTAAAACTCTTGACATTTCACTAATGATTTGAAGCCAACCTTCATAGTAACAGCTTATCTTAATATGATGTATTTAGCTTGGTGAAGCTTAAAAACAAGTGCTTTTTGAGTGCAGCTTGGTTTTCTTTATTATTTATTCAGAATTGACCAAATGAAGTAGCTGCTCTGAAATATGTATATAAAGGTTTCAATACATGTTAACATATTCTTAATGTTAATGTATTTGAAGTGTTTGTGCCTAGTCAACATGGAAATTGAAATTCATTTGAAAGTAGAAACAGGTTACTGCTTCTAAATGTAGAGTTTATGAATATGTAAATGTGACTCTAAATCATAGTACAGAGATCTTTTTCTGAGAGAGATTTAATTATCTGAAAGGAAAAGCACGAGACATTGTCATTTGTGAGGCAACATTGCAGACTATAATAAAAATTAATACTTGAAAAAAAATATAGTTAAAACTTTATTATCAAAGTGAAAATGGATGTAGAAATAGTGAAGAACTAGGGATTTACTTCTGTGTTTTCTTGATTGGTTCTTCACTGGTTATATTGTACAAATACATGTCTTACCTCCTTCCAATATCTTTGATAACAAAAAGGAAAATACATAAGGATTATTTTAAGTGCTTTAAAAAATACAAGTTAACTCATTATTTTCATAATTTTGAAAGTGTTTAAATACTTTAAGAGCCATGATGACTTCAATAACAATAACCATGTAATTAAAAAAGGGTCTCATCATTACGCACTTAATAACCTGTCCGTGCCTGCAAGTTACCATTAGCAGTGTTTAATTCTTACTGAATAAATGTCTTTTAGATGTGCATACATCAGTAACTACAAATATCACGTGTACAATTTTTACGTTTAAATGGTTAAAATATGTAAACAAATAATAGTTTTTGTAAAACACTGGGTAGCTATAGCAGGTATTTTTTGAACCTGGGAAAGGGGCAAAAACACAAGTCTTTCCCAAAACAAATGCATTCAAGTATTTTAAACCAAATGCACCAAGGCGATCCCGTGTCAAGGTTCCACATTCCTAGGTGCTGCAAAGTCGGAAGCATTTCCGTAGCTGTACAGGCGTGTAAAAAATCGTCCTGATGTTCGGTGAATGATTGCATCGAAAACTGTAGCTTTAATTAAGTGAACTGATGTTTTAAGTATAAGAAATATAAAACTGAGTTTAGTCACTTTGCAGCGTAACAACCCGAGAGGAAACAGAGGCCAGGGCTTTCTCGTAGGGCTGTGTTTACAAGGCGGCTGTAAATGAATGAAAAGCACTGGGCTTTGGGAAGGAGGGTATCATTTCCGCACTGAAGATAGACTTGAATCCCTGCCCTCTGACGGGCCATCACCTCAATTTCAAACAGCAGCTGTGCTCAGGAGCGCTTGGTAGACCCAGAGCTCAAAACAATAAACGCCGAAAGATGAAGCAAATAATTTCAAGATGTTTAATTCAATGCTATAATTATGTATGAATACATAGCACATTCTGATAATATCCCCAATATGTCAACGATGTATAATTTCCATCCTTTCAATGGACCATATAAAATGTAACCACGGTTATGGTGAAACTCAAGTGAGAGCCAGCTACTAATCATAAGTAAATAATAGAAATGAAGCTTTTAAAAATGTATTGTTGTTGTATTACAATCGTCCCATTTTCTCCCATTGCTCTCCCCTGCCCCAATCACCCCATCTCCTCTCCCAATCCCCACCTTCATGTCCGTGTGTCATTCATACTAAACTCTTCCCTTTCTTTCCCCTCTTCTTCCCTCCCCCTCTCCCCCCCACCCCTCTGGTGACTGTCAGTCAGTTCCTTGTTTCCATGTCTCTGGTTCTATTTTGTTCATTTGTTTGTTTTGTTCATTAGTTTCCTGTATCAGGTAAGACCACATGATATTTGTCTTTCACTGACTGGCTCATTTCACTAAGCATAATACTCTCCAGTTCCATCCATGTTGTAGCAAATGGTTTAAGTTCCTCCTTTCTTTCTGCTGCATAGTATTGAATTGTGTAAATGTACCATAGTTTTTTGATCCATTCATCCACTGAAGGGCACTTAGACTGTTTCCAGCACTTGGCTATTGTAAATATCACTGCTATAAACATAGGGGTACATAAATTCTTCTGAATTGGTGTTTCAGGATTCTTAGGGTATATATATTTCCTGGAGTGGAGTCACTGTATCAAATGGCAATTCTGCTTTTAGTTTTTTAAGGAAATTCCATGCTGTTTTTCATAGTGGCTATACCAGTCTGCATTCCCACCAACAGTGCACCAAGGTTCCCTTTTCCCCACATCCTTACCAGCACTTGTTTGTTGATTTGCCCCTCAGACAGGTGTGAGGTGGTATCTCATTATGGTTTTAAGTTGCATCTCTCTGATGACTAGTGATGTTGAGCATTCTTTCACATGCCTCTGGGCCCTTTGTATGTTCTTCTCAGAGAAGTGTCTGTTCAGGTCCTTTGCCCATTTTTTCATTGGATTGCCTGTCTCCCTGGCATTGAGTCACATAAGTTCTTTATATAGTTTGATATCAAACCCTTGTCTGAGGTATCATTGGCAAATGTGTTTTCCCGTATGATTGGTTCCCTTTTCATTTTGCTGGTGTTTTCTTTAGCTGAGGAGAAACTGTTTCATTTGATGTCGTTCCATTTGCTTATTTCTTTATTCCCCTTGCCCTGGGAGAGATATCAGTGAAAATATTGCTGCGAGGGAGATCTGAAATTGTACTGCCTATGTTTTCCTCTAGGAGTTTCATGGTAGCACAACTCGTGTTTAACAATGTTTAATATATTTAATTTTTCACTATGTTTAGACTCTACTGAAATATACAGCATCAACACCTACTTGATTAAATTATTATAAGGATTGTAAGGTCCACAATTTGTTTTCAGTGTCTGTTTCTCAATCATTATTTATGCATGTCTGCATCTACCACAGTGGTGATATTAACATTTATATTCTCATCTATACTTACAATTATATCCTGTAATTTATTCATATGTATATCAATCTAACCTAAATCAATTTCCTTTTTTAAAATAAATGTCTCCTTAGAAGTCATTAAATAGGTTTATTCCCAACTTGGAGAATCGACATGCGTTAATAGCAGAAATTCACATAACAATAAAAACGATGCTAAACTGTTATGTGACTGAACTTAGCATCCAGGGTTAAAAGGACAACAGCAGGACTTCTGGGGAAAAAGTAAATAAGCGTTCAAGCCTTCACTCAACCAAATGTAGTTGTATGGTTTTGGACAAACTATTTAACCCTCTGTCTTAAGGTTTTCTCACCTGTAAAAAGGATTGGCCATACTGGTTCATATTGAAGTTCTACCATGAGCAAGAACATTTTATTGAAAGATTTTACATGGGAGCCTAACTTACATGAGGATATCACTGACAACTCTAAACTATTAACATCTCACATTTGAAAATATTATGCTGAAATACTTGCACCTTGAGAAACAGCAGAGGAATATGAAAAGTTGCCTTTGGAGAAAAAATATTTTAGAGATGATAGCATCTCTTCCACCATGGATGAAGTTGTTTAAAAGAAAATACAATAACTTATGAAATTTTTGACTGTTTAAAAAGGCTACATCATATAGCCGTAGAAAATGATGTCTTGAATGACATTCTATTCCATTGTTTTATATGTTTGATCTCATGCCAGTACCACATTTTTTTGTACTGTATTTTGAAATGAAAACTGTAAGATCTTATTGGTTTGTTCAAGATTATTTGATTATTTAAGTTTCCTTAAGATTCCAAATAAAAAATTAGGATAGTTTTTCTTTGCTATTCTGAAGGAAAAACATCATTGCAATTTTAATAAGGGATTCCATTGGATTTGTAACTTGCTTTGGGTAATTTTAACATTTTAGCAAGAGGCCATTTCTGCAGCTACCCCTCATGAGTTCTTGGGCACAAGATGGCTCAGTGAATTATGACAAATGTGATCTCTTATGTCTCAGTGCAGTTAATGAGTTTGCCTTTTGTTAAGGTGAGCTTGAGTTCATTCTTAGCCAGTCTACTCCCTATAAACATCAGGGATGGGAAAGTGCCTAAGGAATATGTATGACACCAATACATGTGCATTTCAAAGTTTAAACACAATGAGATCTTTCAAAAGTAACTAAATGTAAATGTAAACAGTCTTGAGGATCTGCATATACTGCCAAAGTAATCAATCTCACTGATAATGCTTCCCTTTTCCCCAAATATTTCAGTTCATTCATCATGTAGTTTCAGTACTGTATCCATCTTGTCAAAGTCACCTAAGGTGGTCTTGAACATTATATTGAAATTGTTATTACTGGAAAACCAAAATGCAGTCTTCCCTTTTAATATAGGTAAAATAAAACTACCTCAGACTCTCTTCCCAGTAGGTTATGCAAAGCATTATTTAGCTTTTACCTAAAAGGATTTAGGTATCTACATTTTCTGATCTGCTTAAAACAGATTTATAGTCTACAGTATTTATACATACTTGCAATCCTTCCTATCCTTGATTTCTCTTGAAAAATTATTATTTAAAATAAATAGCTAGGTATTATGGCATCTATTTCATGTAGTAATTACAGTATTTACCTTTGTAAGTGATTAGGAGAGGACTTGTACCATGTTAAGCATCCTGTAAGTTATTGGTAGAAGATAGATTGAATAAAACTATCTCATTTGAATACATGAGTATTGAATATTTCCAGTATGTGTAATGGACTTGAAAGCTATTTTTTCTATCTGAAGTATGTCAATTTTTATATCCCCTTATTTTACCGTCTACTCGGTTCTTTTTCCCTTCATATTATGGTTGACTCTCTGGGACAAAATAACATCAACTATTTTTAGTAAAATCTATTCTTCTGGAATCAGTGTAAAGGGTAACTAACAACTATTCTAAATGATCAGAGACCTGTTTTAAGAAAGCATCCATCTACCCCTGAAGTCAGTAGTCTCATTTCATTAGGGTAATGTCAATCATTTTTCTTAAAAAAAGCTCAAGGCAAATTTTTTCCAGACAGGTGCTCTGAAGCTCCAGAATACACACACATACACCACACACACCCAACCACCCGGAGCTTGAGAAAATCAGTCTGTGTTTGGACAGTGTCTGGTCCCGATGGAATTCCTTTATTTCAGTGTTTAGATGTGTGCTTCTAATTCAGAAAGCTACAGAATTAATTATAAAATAATTATGAATTTGAGTCAATAAATTTTAATGTGGGTCGTTTCCTTTTTTCATACCAAATCCTCAAATGAGTAGTCAAAATAATTGCTATTTCTCTCTCTGCCACTGTCAATGATGGCCTTCTGCAATGTGCATTTTTCCCCTTGCCTGTTCTATCAGTACATGATTTTGAATGCCTTTCAGCATAACTGAGGATTGTTTTGTTTTACCCTTGGCCATTTTCCCAGGGTTGGCCTCTGACTTCTGTTTCTGTGTTTTGTATACACTGTGTCCTAAAGGTCACTCATCTCTCTAGAAGTAATGACTTCAAAATGTTTATTTCCACTCTGGTCCTCCTTTTGTTTGTTGTTAAGCTGACAGTGCTGGGGTTAAAGGCAGAGATTTTGGTATAAGAAAACTGAATTTTGCCTGCAATAGCCACGATCTATATTATACTAACACTTATGGGAAGGCTAGCCACGTTTCGTACTGAACTGGTTTTTATTGAACAATTCCCGAACGATGTACCCAGAGCGCCGGGCAGAACTGCGTGTCATGTCTGACCTAAGTGTGAGCAAGGTCATAGAAAGCAGAATGCAAAGACTGTAGCAAACGAGGTGGGGGCATCATCATGTTCCTGTCCAAGAAGCCAGTGGTATACTATTGAAAGAGTAAATGATGGCATCTCTTCTAAATATCTCTGAGATACATGAATGCTCTTTCAATTATTTTCTGAGGCAATTTCTGGCTTGCTCTACTCTTTTACTGGTACCTTCCTGACTCAACGGCATTGTGTGACATTGAGTGGATTTTATTTTCCTGAAATGTTTGGGCAGATATTTATGTCCTAGGTAAAAGTAAGTAATTATTATAATCACTATGAGCATTATACTGATGTTGTTGCCATTCCTCTTAATGTAATTATAACATTATAATTTAATATAGGACTATAGATGTACACCATTATATGAATATAATTGTACATAAATGCAATGATTATTATACTTTTATATTCAAGCTCAAAAACTTTCAGCAGATATCAACTTGTTTATAAATCAAACCTAGAATTCTTCATTTGATTCTCAAGAATTTCCATAATTTTTCATGACACCAACATTTTAATGTCATCATCAGATATTTCTGACATACTTTCTTCCTGGTTATTGAATCTGCTTATAGTCTCTACACTGTTTTCTATATTGATGTATTTATACCTATCACTCTGCTTGCCTGTAAGATTAATGAATGCTATCTCTCCTTCAGTGCATATCTTATCTTCTGCCACTTAACTGGTCTCTTCCCAACAGACCTATGTCCTTGATCTTACAATACAAATCATACTCCTTAAAGATTATGATTTTGCATCACTACTCCTTGAAGAATTTTATAAACTATCTAATCCTTTATGCATATGTAATTTGTCATCAGTTATTTTCATCACAAAACTCAGTAGTTATAAGTATTCAATATATTATAAATATGGTTATCCCAAACAAGAACAAATTATTTCATCATTTAAAAATCAACAGATTTTACGTATCATAGATATTTGATAATGTTTTATCTTTATAAACTCTGAAAATCTCTATGTAAGATGAAAAATCTACAACCTTTTCTCTTCGAATAAATATTTTTAATTCCAAAAATTTAATATACTTTTTGCCTAAAATGTTATATTCATTTTTCCCAGTGAAATATATACACATTAAAGTGTGTGGATTTATATAATGCACACACATATACATATATACTCTTTAAATTTAATACAAGGATAGAGTTTTTAAAGAAATTTTATGCTGGATTCAGTTGTAATAATTATTAGTTTTATGTAATTGATTCAAACAAATACTGCACATATAACCATTGTAATTGTATAATATATAAATGAACATTATCTGTCTTGATATTTATTCAGACCACCAGGATGATACTTATTCTCTAAACTTGTTCCACATCATAAAAATGCTTATTAACACCTGATCTTAGCACTTCTGGGGGGCTTACCAAGACAATCATTTTCAAACTTACATAAGCATCTATATACCTCTTCCTCTTACATTCTTAAGCACATTTCATTTGATTGACTTCCCATATTTCTATTTCATTATAATGTAAGTTTCCGGAATAATTCAGTAGGAAATTCTGAATGGTTTTGTACAAAACTCTGTGACTATTATGACAGAATACATTGATCATTTTTTCTATCCTAATTTCTTTATATCCCTAAATTGTGCCTTGCGTTTCAAGGTGACAATATGATCTGCAGCCACAGTGGCTCCCCCCGCAGGGACCCCACTCAGCCGCTCAGCACCCGGCGCCAGACCTTGAACAGTATCCCCCAGTGTCTGTGAAGCAAGGTGTGTCCTAAGGTTTTGGAAAAGCCAAAAAGAGCTCATCAGGGTGTTAGCCTCCATGTAAACGTCAGTGTAACTAACCATCTGCGTCATAATTTGGGCAAATGAGTTTTGGGTCTGAGAATAATTACCCAATTTTCCACATAAATAAATGGTAGTTGCTTCTTTGTTTTCAAAGCCATTTCAACTTATGAAAAGCGTCACAGGTGACAGCAGCCAGAAGGCAAGTAGGGGCAACGGAGTGAAATAAGCTCTTCCGCTGGCGGGGAGCGTTCTAGGGGTTCCAGAGATGAGCCCCTTAGAAGACCGGGGGAAACAGACACCTCCACCCCACCCCACCTGACGGCCACAGCAAAAGGGCTCCAGTATGAGAACAATGGATTGTAGCTGGAAGCAGCAAGAGAGAGTTTTTTAAGAGGACTACTTAGGAATGCCCAAAGTCAAGAGGCAGGACAAATCAAGGACACCAGGGGCGTTGAACATTCTGACACCTAGGTTGCTGTGGCAAATTCTAGCAGTCACAGCCCAACCCTTAGCCAGAGCTACCAAACCTCACACTAATTTAAAGGCCCACGTGCCCAGGAGCCATTACTGATTGATGCACCATATCTGACTTTGAATAAAAACTATCAGGCTGCACGTCATGACAAAGCAAGATAAAATGTGGTATTAAGGGGAAAAAATCATTCAGCAGAAGCAGACTCAGATATGACACAGATGTTGGGATTACCAGTAGGGAATCTGCAATAGCTGTGATTAATGTGTAAAGTGCACATTCGCAACGGTAGTCTAACATGCACGAAGGCAAGGGTAGTAAAATGTGAGAGGTGAAAATTAAGGGGAAATGCTAGAAATCCAACACTATAATAGAAATGATGAATAGTAAACTTTGATAGTACACTTAACACAATTGAGGGAAGAATCAATCAGCTTGAAGAGAAGGGAACAGAAACTTCCCAAACTGATAACACAAGAGATGAAAAACGACTAATAATATTTAAAGAATCCCAAAGAATGATGGGACACAAAGGTGTAGCATATGCACAAGATGAAAACCGAGAAAGAGAGAACACAGCAGAGGAACTACTTTAAATAACAGCAGCTGTGCGCTTCCTAAAATTAATGACCAACAGCAAACCTTAGATTCAAGAAAGTGAAGTTCATAAAGGAGGATAAACACACAAGACAACAAGAACCTACTTTGCATATTGTATGCAAAGGACAGAAGACGAAAGGAAAACAGAACACTTTGAAAGAAATGGGTGGAGGGGCCAATTAACTGCTGCACAAGAAGAGGAATTACAGTGGATTTCTTGCCAGAAAAGAGTGGATTGAGTTAAAGTGTCAGAAGGAACAAACAAAAACAAAAACCTTAGTCTAAATATAGTGAAATTATTCAAAAATGAAGGATACTGGCTTTCATAAATAAAAATGAAAAAAAAAATCATTCCTAGTAAACCTTCCATCAAGAAATGTTAATTTAGGTTTTCATGGAAAAAAAAAAAAAGTGATATGTTGGTTGGTCAAAAAGTTCATTTGTTCTTAACGTAAAAATAAAAGACACACTTTTCATGTTCACCAGTAACTTGATGGAACAACACATTCACCATTTTGTTAACCCCCTTCCGCCATCTTTCTGGCAAAACATTGTAATTCCATCCTCTCAAAACTTTCTATCTTTTTGAGCAAAGAACGGTTTCAGCTGCCCTTTGCAGTCTTCCAGGGAATTCAGGTTGTTTTTCCCTAGTAAGAGAGTTTTGTGAAGACCGAAGTAAGTGGAAACCTGAGGGTGCAGTGTATGGTGAACTGCGGCAGGTGAATCAGGACGTCCCAGCCAAGCTGTACGAGTTCTGCCCAGTCACCGAAGGAGTACGCGGTCTTGCTTTATCCTGACGGAAGACTGCAATGTTTTCTATTGGTTAATTCTGGACACTGTTCCTGGGGTGCTGCTTTCAGTTGGTCTAACTGGGAGCTGGGGGTGGTGTGTGTTGGTGGACTCCCAACCCCACAATATACACAACTTCACCCTCATTGGATGAAGACCCCCTCTTTGGTGAGGTTGGTGGTCATTCATTGCATTTGCCCCATGATCATTTCTGTTCCGTGTTATTGTAATGTAGCCGCTTTTCATTGCCTGTCGCGGTTTGTTTTCAAAACAGGAGTGTTCGTGACAGTTCAGTAGAGAATTGAGTGCAGAAACAGGGTCAAGAAGTGATTTTTTGTTCTTAACCTATGTGGAAGCAATGAACATAAACACGCTGGTGCGAATGATGTTCGGCCATGACTTGGTTATTTGGTGTCCGTTGGCTTGCTCCTGTGTGGTAGGACATTGAATGTTCTCCGTGTCTCCCCTGGGTCACTATCAACTCCAGCTCCATGTGGAGCATCATCCAGGGAGAAATCTCTAGCACGACACCTTGCAAACCACTTTTGACATGTTCAGTCGGTCACAGCACCTTACACTGCACAATTTTTTTTTGAATTTCAGTTGTGTTTTTACCTTTCTTGATATAATAAAACATATTACACCAAAAGTGTTGCATATTTGAAGGCAGTTCCACGGCTGCCCAGGTGCAGAGGGCCTGGCCTCCATCCCCAATCATTGAGCCCTGGACCTCGGTCCCTGGCACCTGTCCTTACCAGGCTGGGCAGCCAGGACACCTACACCACCTACTGCATGGGGATAGGTTGCTCCTGTCAGCAGAATACAAGGATGATTTGCTCCATGCAGGTTGTTCAACCCATTGGCTGAAAATCCATCAGTTTTCAAATCTTTCCTTGTGTTTTTCACATGGTACATGACTTTCTGGGCCCCCTATGCCCTCAGAGAGACCAAAGCACTGACACAGTTTCTTTTCTGTGTAAATGCTTTTCCAACGCAGATACCATGCTGTACCCTAGATAATATGTTTCCTTTATTCTTCTCCCTTGTCTTTAATGACTTAAAATTAGGCCCAGAATCTACCAAGCAGGAAACCAACTAGTGTTGTAGTGGAATCATCGCTCCTCAGTTTCGCTGATTTTTTCTCCCATAAGTTTGCTGGAGAGATGATTTGACTCCACATTTCAAAAGCTAACTCGCTAATCGGTGACTTGAAACTTTACCTGCAAAGGTGTGTCATCGTAACAGAGTGGCTGTCCTGAAGTGCCACTTGCGCTTCAGAGCCACTGAGCCTTCAGAGGAAATGTATTGACCTGGGTGTAATCAGGAGTAAAATGAAGTGCTGTGTTCCCTCTACAAAGAGAGTTTTCACTCTAAAGGTGGAGCTGCCAATTAAGGATTAATATCGTCAGTTCGGGAAGTACAAACAGCTGCTTTGGGTACGTTGTGCAGGTTGGATGGAATTGTTACCTCGCACGGCTTACATGGCAGCAAACATCGGGGGTTCTCCAGACCAAATCGTGTGTAGCAAAGGAAGTACGTACATTCTAGGCATGAACCGTGGTCTTTTTCCATCAGAAATGGACAGTTCTTTTTACAAAGCTTGACTCATGGTTCACGGAAGGGTAAGTATGGGAAGAATGCACTGTATAAATATATCTATTTATACGTACTCATATCCGTTGAACACGTATGCCTCTAGATAGACTTTGAAGTTCAATATCTCCCATTTTGTTGATTAATTTTCAAAACTAGAAGAAAATATCTACCAAAATTAGGAAAGCTAAAGTATTATTGTACATGAAGGAAACAATTTTCACTTACCTCCTGAATATGTTAGAGTCTAGTTTTTTCATGATTGTATTCCACATAAGTAAAAGCCATGTTGAACTTAGGAAAGCTAAACATCATACTCCTTCAGCTATATATTTTTAATGCTGTTCATAGTTTAAGTACCCTTTTTATGAAGAATTGATATGTCATCCAGACTTCTTTAATTATTAACTTATGAGTTAAAAGACTCTTCAATAGATAAACTAGTTATCTGCAAAGAACTATTCTATCTTTAATCAAAGATATAGCAAGTCTCTTTGATCTGATAAACAATTGTTTGAAAAAAGAGTAAACCCTGCTTTTGGTAGGTTGATTAAAGATAGTTTCTCAAACTTTTATCATTTCAGGGATAAAAATTCAATTCAATTAATGATAGATTCCAATTTAAATTGCCAAAACAGTTTTGAATGGCATTAAACACTACACTAGATAATGCCCACAAACTATATTAGGAATTGCAATGTTTTAACATTTTATTTCTATTTTAATAAAACAATACAAGTTGGGTTGTACTCAGAAGTGCAATTTTAAATAATACATTTAGTAATGATTGTAATAAGATGCACATGAACAGCTGAAAATGGGAGATGCTACGTAAGATGAAACATGGTATCACTGGCATAATTAACCATATTTTAAATCATATTATGTAATGCTTTTCAATTAATAAACTTATTTTTATTTCTAATAAGATATTTATATTCACAATACTACATGCAATAATAGTTATATCTCTCTACATAGATTTTTGACATACCATGTATTTTACAGAAAATGAATATTTTTTAGTTCTGTATCAGTATATTTATAGGAGCCAATCGTATAGGATATAATAGGATAATTTCGAAACTGAGGGCAAATTTTAACCAAAACAAGGTAGGTATCATTTGATTGATTAGCCAAGGAAAGTGTTTCAGAATCAAGGTTGTGTTTGCATACATTTTATTTATGTATGTGCTTTCAATGTAATATTTATTTTACTTTCAGTTTCAAATAACAGGGAAAAGGGCCATGAGAATTTTAAGTTAGTTTTAGAAGGAGCATATGCATTTTTAGGCCCTCGGAGCTAACACACTGTCTCTTGCTAGAAAAGGAAGCCATGCTCGCGAGAGGGTGACAGGCAGGGTCAATGTCCTGAGAGCACCTTCCATCCATGCACTGGGCTGGCAGTAGCAAACCTGTATTTATCGTTGTATGTGACCACACTTTCAGGTACAAACCAATAAGAGTTTATGTAAGTAATTCTGGAAATTACTTACCAGGCACACTGTCCTGTCGGGAAAAGGGAATTCCCTTTGCTCAAAGACACTAATATTTAGCTGTTGATCCAGGTTCCACAGCACGTATTTTCAAATAGGGGTTTATGTTTGGCCTGTTGAGGGTAAGTTGTGTGTTGGTGTCCCGCCGAACAGATCTTGAGACAAAAGATGTGAATGTACTTTGGGATGAGTCCCAAGAAGCACCCACAGGGAAAAGGGTGAGGAGAAATGGGAGGACAGGGAGCGCCCGTGCCCCCGGGAGCAGCCTGGGCCTCAGATGGGTGGTGGCCCCTGGGACACGGTGTAACCCACTCTCAGATGCGCTCACCCCGAAGGTGAGTGTTGGTATTCCAGGTCCTAAGCTCCAGCTTTCGGTAGCTATTCCACAGAATTAATTTGTTATAGCAGAATTAGGAAACTGATATAATATCAACATGCACCTTCGATGTGTGATTTGTGGGAAATTGGTAATTTATACACTGTTGGCTTTGTTTGTTCCAATGTCATATTGCAGTATCTGTTTTGATTAATATAGACATTTTCCTGAGCTTACTATGTAAACATCCAGGGACATTGTGGGTCCCTAGAATACCCACTGAGGTGCGCATTCACTGTTATTCATGCGTGTGGTGCTAGTTGTCTTCAGCTGACTGTCTAGTCTCCTCTCTCCGTGACCTTCTTACATCCTGTTGGAAATGGGTAAGGGGACGCCTGCCCATTATCGGAGGGAGAAGAGGGTGTCACTTGAATGTTGAGGTTCCGATGCCTTCCCTCTTCCAGCAATGACAGGGCTGACACAAGCACTTCCGTGCAGCAGGCGTTATCCCCGTCACCATCATTATGTTACTAATTCAGCTTGGCTCCTAGTTCAAAACACTGGTAATACACACAAACCAAGTAAACTAGATGGATTAACAAGGGAAACAAAGCAGAAGAGAATTGAATTTTCAGGGGTGGGAGTTGGGAGCTGCCCGGATTTCTCATAGGGCTGTTTCTGTTTTCTCAGTGGAAAGGAACAAACGAAAAACTCAGCTGAGTGTGAGAAAGAAAATGAGATATGAAGGGTTTTTAAGAAAGAGAGTGGTGCAGGAGATAGGTGTGTAAGAAGCTGTGAGAGTGAGTGGAGAAGGAATGTATGATTGTCGAAAAAGCCTAAAAGCCCAGCGAGTGAGTAATGACACATGGAAAAGTGACATTGCTCAGAGTTTTCTTTTCCTCAGTCACCCTTAGCTGCGCCAGTGTGGTCACAGGAAAGGTGAAGAGTTAGTTTTATGCATTTAATCTTTGTAGACTGTGTGTCATGGGATAAAAGGGGTCAAGTATTTGAGGGTATTTGGGAATGATTATAATAACAGATTTTTATTATCAATAACATATATCTTTACACTGCACTGATGACTAACCTAAGCTCTTTACAATTATTTACCCATTTAAACCCCATAATAGCCCTAGGAGGTTGATGTTGTATTTTAGCCGTTTTCACAGTTGAAGAAACTGGGCACAGAACTGTTAGGCCATGTGGCTAACGTCCTGAAACTTGTAGATGAAGGGGCTACCTCTCCACCTGTGGGGACATTCTCTACAGCTCATGTCCTTACCAAATGCAAACAGGGTAATGACAGTGAAAGGGCATGGGACAAAAAGTCAGAGGTGAACCTGCAGGGGGTGGAAGTCTCAGGTGTGATCTATGAATTACAGGCATCAGGACACTAGAGAGAGGAAGAGGGAAAGGTGCCAGGTGGCTGGTTGTTCTTTAGTGTTTAGATTTGGGATTATGGAAGTAATGACCTGGGCATAGGCATGACCATGGGATTTGTGACTGGGGCAGAGAAGAGGAATGGACTATGTTACACCCCTAAAGCCAAGGTTGGAAGTAGAGTATCTCTGTGAATATTGGAACATCTGCAAGTTATGACGGAAGTTGTAGGAACTGGAAGATTTAAAATCCTGAAGGAATTGGGGGCAGGTGCTCCCAGCATAATACAGCAAAGTGGGGCAAACAAGGAGGTTTGTCTGAAATAACTTTTTTTATTTAGTCCTGATTCTTTTTTAAAATTAAGTTATTGGTGTAATACAGTTGCCCCACTTTTCCCCCTGAAATAATTGTTAATAATAGCAACAGGTAATTTTAGAGGTTGGCAAAAGAGACATCTAGAACATTTCACTCAACATCCGAAAACAATGAGGTAGAATTTTAATTCTTGTATGGACAATTCTATAAAACATTGTAAACTGTGTATGTTGTTAAAACAAACTATACACCACAGATACTGTACAAATACCTACAAATATCTCAAATGATACATTCCTCTACAAACATACAGATACCCAAGTTCATGGAAAAAAGTCTGGAAGAACATACTCCAGTCATAATGTCATTGCCTAGCAAAATGACAAGTCAAAAATAGAACATTTTTTCTTTTAAATTATTATTTTAAGCTTTCACAATAATATGTGTGCAAGTAAATAGATGAAAGGGGACAGGCTATTATTTAAAAAAAAAAACAGCTTATGCAATTAAAATGAAAATATCCATCCTCTCTTTGGCTTTGAAAGCTGTTTTGTGCAAGTTGACTGGATGGGCCACCTATTCATGTTCAACAAAACCATATCTTATGGAAACATGTCCAATACTTTTTTTCTTTTAAAAACCTCTTTATTCCAATCTATAGATTAGTGTAACACTAGTTTTGTAAAACATTTTTGGAAACTTTCATTTTTAATCTATTCTATGGGAAAGTTTAAATAGTATTAGAATAATTTGTTCTTTTAGATTAGGTAATTAAAATAAATTTTCCTGGGCATTATCTTTATTAGGTACTTAGATTTTGATAACTTACGTAATTATGGTATAATAATTGGTCTTTTGAGGTTTTATATATATCTTTCGGTTAGTGGCAGTCATTTAATTTTTCCAAAATTCATCAATTACATAGTGGTTTTCAAGTTTGATTAAAATATTCTTTTAGACATTTATAGTTTTCTCCCTATTTGTTTTATCCCCATATACAATATTGATATGCATGTTTTTCTTTGTTTTTATTTCTAATGGCAGCTCATTGCTTATCTTTTAATTATATTTTTCAAAAAGTCAATTCTTAATTTTTTAAACAAAACTAATTTTTCTCATTAACTTATTTCTGCTTTCACATTTATTAAACTTGATTTCTCAAGCCTTACATTCAATAAGATTAGAAAAGAAGTGAATAATATTTTTGGTCCTAGAGTGAAGGAGTCTTTATTGTCATTTCCATTTTAATTTTGTCCTTGGGAGAGACTTTACATGCCCAGATGTGTGAAGCATCTTTTCCTTAGCTTCCATATTTAAAATACTGTTTTCACACAATGACCAGGGAACATGGCACCTGTGAGTTCTGTCTTGGAAAGTCATTAAGGTTTTCTCTATATTCTGAATATTTAGTCCATTTTCATAAATATCTCAGAAGTGTTTTATTAAGAAGAGAGATAACTAGTTATCCAGTGATTCATTAATTCAACAAATTAGTGTTCACTACATGCTTGGCCCCACAAGCCAATGAAGAAATACAGCAGACAGACACTCCTGCTCTATGTTCTAGCTGGGGAGGGAGCAAAGGAATCCTGGCCCAACTTAGTGAAATATGTGACATTCTATATAATGTCGGGAAGGGGTCCGCAATCACTGAGAGGGAGTGACCAGACTAGGAGGAAAACAAGGAACCAGAGAGGAAACCAGACTCGAATGTGCTTCAGAGAAGTGGGTGGGAGTCAGAGGAAGTGAGGCGTCTGGAGTGTCTGTTTCCAAGGCATCGATACAAAGGTGCTTCATCCCCCATTCCTGGTGTCGGGGTGGGGGGAGCACATGTCTGACCTGAGTGTCAGAACCCCAGGCTTAGCTGGTAAGCCTGTCAGCAGCTATGGAGTTGACAACAGCAGCCTGTGGCGACGCCCTCCCCAATTCTTCCCAGGGATTCTGTAGGAATTAGGTTGGCCATTATCAGTACAGTATCTTTGCCAGCCACTTTGATCAAAAGCATGACAAAAATGCAATATGAGGTTAAAAGTAAAGTACCAATTATAATAATCTCGTGATAGACAGACTTGTTATTCTAAAATGAATTCTCAGCCCATATTTCTATTGTTTAGTGAGTCACCTTTTCAAAATAGCTAAAACTAAGTGGAAGAAAAAAAAAAAAAAGTGGAAGAAAAGGCTTGGGCAGTTAACTCACAAGAATAATAGAAATAGTAGGTAATAATTGTCTATGTCACCACAACAATGTTTTAACCAGGGGATATATTATTAAAAGATGAAGCCAAATCAGAATGACTGACACATTTAAAATAATCTAATATAGCTACAAAAAATGATGTATTTTTATCATTTCTGATTATCTTAAGTGATAAATTCCAGCACAAATTTTTTTCCATTCAGTTAATTTAGGATCCATTTAAATATTTCACTTCTTTCCGGTTGGTGTGCAAATTTATATTTATTATTTTTTAAAGATATTATTATTTTTAGAGACAAGGGCAGGGAAGGAGGAAGAAAGGGAGAGAGACATCAATATACATTGAGGTTGCCTTTTACCTGCCTCCAGCTGGGAACCTGGCTGGAGACCTGGCTTGCAACCTGGTTATGTGCCCTGGCTGGGAATCGAACTAACAACCTTTGGGTTCGCAGACCATGCTCAATCCACTGAGCCACACCAACCAGGGCTGGTGTGCAAATTTAAACCCCCAAGTAAAAAAGGGGATGGATATAATACAACAACAATAAAATTAAATTAAAAAAAAAACCCCAAGTATCCCAACCAAGATTTCAAAAAGCTTGTCCTGACCATTTTCTTTAATGACCCAATAAATTGTGGTTTTTTTTTTTTTTAATTTTATTGTTGTTGTATTACATCCATCCCCTTTTTGCTACCCTCTGTCTCCCTCCCCACCCACCCATTCCCCCCAAAGTCAATCCCACCTGCTGTCCATGTCCATGGTTCCTTTATACTCGGTTCTTGTCTAAGCTGCTACCCTTCTTTGCCTCTTCCTCCCCCCTCTCCCCAGCCCCGTTCCCCCTGACCACTGAAGGCCTATTCCTTGTATTCATACACTTGGTTCTGTTTTGCTTGTTGTTAGTTTTGCTCATTAAATTTTTTTTAAAACTCTTCTTTCCATGGAAGCTTTTGCCTTAGGTCTTTAAAGCTTTTTGGAGTATAATGGTAGTGAGAACAGTGATACGAAACTTGACCATTTTCAAAGATCTCTCCCACGTTTAGCAATTGGCACAAGCTGCCACTCAAGCCTCTGGTCTAGTCACACAGGTCCCCGCAGCCCCTCAACACCTGCCCAAGTGGGCTGGGAAATAAAGGCACTGGGTTGAAAGCATATAGGGGTGATTCTTTCTGTAACCCACTAAACCAGTTTGATTGATTACCCCTATTACGACCGGGCGGTAAATGGAATTTGAGCACATAATAGTGAATGAAAAAAGAAAGGAAATTAATTTTAAGTGAGACAGTGAAGGAAGATAAACAGAAACTAAATACTTAAGAGATAAAAATACGCCTTGGTAAGAGGATGTTCAGTGTGGTGTCAACTTAGGGGGAAAGAAAAGGAAGCAGGTGGTTGGTCATATGACACATGATGATCAGAGTAAGAGGAGGTGACAAGCAGATGCCATTGTGGGAAATGACTTCCCTGGCTGGGGCCATATGGTGAAGAACGAAGAGGACTTGAAGGGACAGGGACGTCACCCTGGAAAGGTGTCTCCTGTCCTTTGGTCCCAGAGAGGGGTGAATGAGAGGAAGGGATGGCAGTGGGGAATACATAATGCGATGGGAGAAGCTCTGCCTTGGGGTGTTCAGGTCCCTGCTACCAGCAAGATATGGACCAATATGGTCCTAGCTAGGGTCATTAAGCAACTAATTAAAAGCAATTAGCCCAGCCTCCACCTACCAGATGACACCGCTCGCTCTGGGGGCAGGAGCATATGGCTGAGAAAGCCCCGGGCTCATTTTGCTCCCGCTGCTGTCTTCATTGTGCATTGGATGATCCAAGAAATGACGTGGGAAAGAATAGTCCTTCTGTTAGAAAGAAGCCACCTACTCTGACAATCACCACGTTTATCATTTCCATTTTTATACCTAGATGGCAGTAACACTATATATTAAACACGCCCAGACACAAAAATGCACAAGCTTCATAAACTACAGGAGTCTTAATAGAAGAAAATGAAGAAAAGTGCAAGCTTTGAAGTCAATGTTAGATTTTTCACCATGTTGAAAACAGTTATAATTAAAAATCTTGAGTATGTCAGTTATAAAAAGTGTTCAGAATATTTAAGACATAAGAATCTATACATACACAGACAGATACACAAGCATGACCATCAGTTTGTGTAGTTTTTCCTTTTAGCATTGGAATATACAGGGGGTTCCTATCTGTGTGATTTTATGAAGTTAGCTTTATCAATAGCTATGAACAAAACACATGCACAGAGAGAAATTTCAAATGAAATGAAAACATTTCCACAAATCTCATTTGCTCTGATGTTCTTTTTATATCTTGTTCAATAATAAACTTTATAGTAGTCTTACCCTGATTACAATTAATCCTAGTTTTACACACTTAACTGAAAAGTATGTGTCATCATGGAATGACACCCATCAAACGGTCATAAAGGAAATGTTGGCAAGTCTATAAAAAGAACTCTAGAAATACAGATAAATGAGACAAATCATTGTAGTTTAAAATACCACAGAAATAGTGAACTCTTAAACACATATTAGTTTAAAAGTAAAATATGGCATCTATTGAAATTCATTGTAGAATAAGGTGAATAAAAAGGAAACAAGTGTGAATATGATATTAAATATTCTGAAGTATGACTTAATCTTAGAGATGTTGAAATGTTAACAGACTTCATTTTCCCCTATAAATGTGAGAAGAAAATAAATATATCAATGAAAGCATGACTTCTAATAACAGTAACTTCTATAGGAATAGGACTGATTGAGGAAATAAAACTATCTATAGGCTCCTTTTTAGGATAACCAGTCTACTTAGGCTTAGTCTGCCAGAGCTTATGATTTTAGAATCAGCATGGAAAAAAAAGAATGTATAACTTGTATAATTTGTAATGAAAATCAAAATAGTTGTAAAATTCATTCTCAGTTAAAAGTAGATTATTGAACATGTAATGCAATGGATAACTTAGAAATATCCTATATCTAGACGCCGTACTATTATATTGTTTATTTGTGGAGCAAATGTAATAAACTGGACTGTTCCACTTAGTGCAGTGAGCTTAAGATGAAAAATGTATTTGAAATATTTTGGACATACATTTGTTTTCATCCTTTTTGTGTGTGTGTTTCAAAAATAATTGGCTAGTATATAATGCCATTTAAAATGAAATTTTCATATTTTCTTTGTTAGCTCAGCGTGTCAGTGTCAGAGCGGTAGGACTATTTATGATCTTTGACTTTCATTTATAATAGTTTTAAAATTGCATTAAATGGATATTGCTATGAAACTAGAAAGGTTTTGTGCCTATCCTGTATTATCACAGCTTTATCTAAAAGACCAACAGATAAGAGAAGCCCATTAGCAGGTGCTGAACCTTCCTGATTTCTCTCATTCTTCATATTTGTGATATCAGGATTTGCTTCTACATGGGAAATGAAAATGTATGGAAAAAGTTGGCGTTTCAAGAAAGATACTCTAGTTGAAGATTAATGGTTTCGCTCACTTCCTTTTTTCTGTCTCCTTTCTCCAGCAAGAGGCAGCAGAAAATAACCTTGACTATCCAAGGAAGATAAATGGCTTTGGAATCTCTGATGGTAGGTCAGGTCTCTCTCATCAAGGAAGAAGGAAAAAAATTATTAGCACATATAAGAAAAATAAAACCCAAAGTATTTCCACCAATACAAAAGGAGGTTTGCTTCATATATGGAGAGGAAAATGAAGCAATAAAGTATGCGAATATATGTACAAATGCACACACACAAAACTTGAATACGATGCAACATTGATATCATCTAGTTTGTCCTCTGGCTCTAAGATATGAAGAAAGTGAAGATAATCTATGTGACCATATATAAAATATTGCAATACAGTAAAATGTGAAATTAATAAGACCATTTAAGTGTGTCAAACAATTCAAAATTAAATGTTAAATAAAACACTGCTGTAGATAGCACCTGTGTGCAGATTATCCAAGCAGCAATTGCTAACTTATAAGACCAAATGAAATTATACTAATATGCCCATCACGTTTGATATGGACAATGCTGAATATAAAGGAAAATGTGTAGCTCTAGCTACAGTGGATCTAAGCTTGAATTGTGCAAGTCCAGATGCATAGGTTTTTAAAAACCTGCCTTCAACAGCTTCACACAGTCCAAACCATTGTTGCTCAAGGGTCAAACACATTTTAGATACCTGGTTGGGAATTCATATATTTAGAGAGGAATGAGGAAGATTGCTGACCACTGACCACCCTGCTCCCAGAATCCCTAAGCAGCAGGGATGGGGTGCTCTGCCCAACCATGACCACGCTGAAGGTGTCAGCCAGGCGGGAGCCCAGAAGTCTCCGAAAGTCTCCCAGGTCCTCCAACAGATGGCCAGGAAGTGACTCAGCTTAAATCTAATGAGAGCAATGAGAGCAATAGTCGCTGAAGTAAATTAGCCTCAGGATGAATTGTACACTCAGAAAGGAGGAGGGCATCCCAGGCTCCGCTGAACACTTTATGTAGACTATTCGAATACGTAGTCAGTTAACCCTAGGAGCTGCAACACGGGCACCTTTCCTCTTCTGCCTGCCTAGGGCACTTTCTTCCCAATTCAGAGGCAAATTCAAAATAGTGTGGTTGGGTGGGCCAGCCAACCTACAGTTTAATAGAATTGCAACACCAGTAACAGTACTACTCAATTTCTTGAAAACAGGCAGAGGAATACAGAAAGAAAAAAACCCAAGACAAAACACACAAGAAAACTGACACTGGAAAAATGATTGTCCTACATTTGAGAGGAAGGCACTTTAAAAAGCCATTCCTTGGGTTGCAGCACCCCTAGCAGGTCCAGTCGTCTTCTCTGAAGGGACAATTCTTCAATTGATGGCATCAGTTACTCACCAGTTACACCCGGAGCTCACCATTAAACTTAGAGTAGAAAACTGGGAACTGAATTTTCAAATCAACAGTGGCGTGGCTTTCCCTACTGTTTGATAGGAGCATTTATCCCTCCCTGTCACCTCTAATTCTGTGGACCTCTCAAGGCAGTGTCTCTCCTGGCCCAGCTCCCAGCCCACCCAATATCCTCTGACCCCCATAACACCCATCCTGCCTCCTTGGGGTCTAACTTCTTACCAGCACACCTACCGGGTAGAGATTTATTTGGTCAACTTAATGCCACTATGACATGTAATGAGGAAGGTGGTTTTATTCCCTGCCCTCAGACCAAGCCCCAAGTGTCCTCCTGAAACTCCTCTTAATTTAGGTCTTCTGAAGACGATACATCTTGATGAATTGAACCTGACCCAGGAACTCATTTTGCAGCAGAAAGAAAGCACTTGCTTGCTGAGATTTGGGGGCCCCCATTAAAATTTTATTCCCCACAACATCCTCAATCATCAGGGCAAGTGGGAAGTGAAATTTTAGACCTAAAACGGACATTAGGCTGGCCTACAAACCCCAAGGTCGCTGGTTCGATTCCCCAGCCAGGGCACAGAACCAGGTTGCAAGCCAGGTCTCCAGCCAGTTCCTTGGCTGGAGGCAGGTGAAAGGCAACCATACATGGATATTTCCCTCCCGCTCTATCTCTCTCCCTTCCTCTCTCTCTGGAAATAATAAATAAAATCCTAAAAACAAAAAAGACATTAGGAAAAATCTGTCCAGACACTGGACTTAAATGCCAAGGAGAACTGCCCCTGGCCCTTACAAAGATCCAGAATACTCCAAATAGATTCAGACTGACCCCCTTTGAAATAGCATTTGGACACCAGACCCAATGCCCGCCTCTCTAAATCTTCCATTTCTCGATGACACGAACATTGTGGGGACCAAGGCGAACATTTGCTGCTGTGACCAGCTATTTACAAGAGCTAACTAGTATACTTGAAGCATTTTGCCAAAAGGTAAAAGGGTCAAAATGTCCACTGACTGACAAGGATGACCAGCCCTTTTGACCAGGGTGTTTTAGAAGAAAGTGCACTGCCCCTGTGCTGGGAAGGGACTTACGAGGTATTGCGACCCACCTACACTGCTGTCAAAATGAAAGGAAAATCCTCCTGGACCCATGTGGGTCACGGAAATAGAATCAGATCATCCTCTCAAGATAACCGGAAGACAGTCCCTGCAGATAACCTTAAAGTAGGGATTTCTAGAACCAGTTTCCAGGTTTCTGAAGCAGACGGCACCAGGAAGTAGATAACTTTCCCCATCCAGATCGAAAACCACCTATCCTACCCTTTCTAAGATTTCCCACATGCACACCCACCGTCTTTTCTTAGTAACGAACGCCTTCCCCTCCATAGTTATTACTCATTAATTCAAGGGCCGATGGGAGAAGGCTAGTTTCAACCTCATAATCTGTCCCTCTCTGTGCTTCCACGATCAACCTAAGTCCTGCTCCTTTTAACCCTTCCTTTTCCAACAGGGCATGGACTGAAAGCCAGTTTACTAACTCCTGTCCACATGGACTAATTAACCCAACTGTCAGTAGAGCGTGCACAAGAGCCTGAATGGTTTTTCTTCCAGCCAACAAGAGCATGTGGTGGGCTGAGCCCGGAAGATGGCTGAACGACCGGGTTTGGTGAACGCAGCTAGAAAAACATCACTCTGCCTCCTTGTCTTGTGAGTTACAGGGGCCCAGAAAACCTCGGCAGAAGCTCAGGGGCTGCCCCTTGCCCAGCTGATGCAACAGGCGAGAATTTTCCCCTTTGTAGTGAAAGAAATGCCACCAGACTTGCCCTGAGTGGCATGACAGTATCACAATCAAACCCTGTGGCTTGATTCCATAGGTGGCATCTTCAAAGTAGCCAGGAGGTTAAAGTGACCCCAGCATGACCTTCGACAGCACAGGTGTCAAATCACCAAATTATTGGGGGTGGCTCAGAGGCTTGTCCTACTTGGGGCATCTCAGCTGTTCCCCTATCTAGACTGTCCAGGAACCCAGACTGGATATGGGTGGAAATAAAATCTGGAATAATTTGGCCAGTGATGGGGCCAGACTGCCATGATACACGGAAGATGGGAACATTGGGATGGTAACATTACTAGTAAGTAGCAAAGTCCATGGGATGTCCCGGATCTTGGAAATGACAGATTCCACACCGACCTGATCTCTGAACCATGCTGGTCGTCTTCTCTTAAGTGGTGACAAGATATGCAGAAGCTTTTTCCTCCAAAATGGTCAGAACAATATGACCTCAGATGCATGGCTCCTTTTGTCGCCAGTTACCTCACTTTCAGTGCCAGCTGAGTTTCACACTTGGGTTGCCTTGTCCTTAAAGGTGTGCCATGTAAACGGAATGGATGAGAAGTCAAGGAAAATCCACTTGTCCATCACTACTCTAGGAAGTTTTTGCAGTGGTAAAAACCTCATTCCAAAGCTTTGGAATGTATGAATGGAAAAGGAAATCTTACCTCTTTCCATAGTAGCAGAAAGAGACCCTTCCCTGTCTCCCTGAGAGCAAGAAATATATTCCCACATGTGAAGAACACCACCCTGAACCTGGACTGCAGAAGCCATTCTTACTGTGAGGGGGAACATCAAGATTGGGTAGTCTGGATAAACGAATTTCCTTCCTCGTCAATGTGCTCATCCAACCCCAGACACATTAGCTGATTCTTCACAAGTATTATTTCTTTGTTTCAAAGGTACAAATGCTACTCTTCTTTTCTGCATTGATTAAACATATATCATGGCTTAGAGAGAGGGATGAAGGTGATAGAAGTTACTAACAACTATAACTAGAGATTGTTTAGGAGAATTAAAAAATCAAATTTCAGGTGGTTGAGTGGTTGGTTGGCTCCCCTCAACCCAGACACTTAAAAAAAAAAACCCAACAAAATAAAAATTAAATTTCATGTTATACTTGTCACAGATCCTATATGTATATACAAGAGATTATTGCTTGTAAAGATGTTTCATGTTTTATCTATAAACATTAACTGGTTTTATATTTGAATATGAATAAGTTACTTTCATCATAGAGCATTAAGAGTATAAACTTGTAATATAGATGGCATATTTGTAGATCATTGGGTTCTACTTATCAATAAATTAGGCACAAACTGCATGTTTATTTTTTGTAAAATGTGTTCATGAAAACCCAGACAAAACCAAAGTTAAATAAATCATCTACTTCTCATCTCATATCCCAAGAAAGCCAATATTCTCATATATAAATGACATTGCAGAATGCCCTGAGAGAACATGGTTTCCTATATGTCAGCAAAAAATATTAAAGTTTAACAGTGTTATGTCAGAAGTTGGATTTTCTAATAGATACGAAGCCCTTATGATATTAACACAGCTATAAACAATAATCTGTAACATAACTAGTAATATCAAAAATGTATCGAATGCAGGCTCTCAATTCCATTAATCATGTGGAATTATTTTCAAAATTGTGTATGTGTTTGTGTATACTCATTTATTGGGTGAACTTCATCAATAGTTTTCATAAAATTGTTATTTGTATTTTGATCTCATGAAAAAGTTATATATCCCCATGCAACATTAAATACTCTTATGTGTAATAACTTACTCCTTATAACAAATTCACTAATCATATTTTTTCTAAGAATTATACATAATTCTAAGTAAGGTGACTTAACATGTTTGCCCTTATCCAAATTTTATCATAACTTAGTTGTTATTTCACACACTGTGTCATACATCAAAGGAAGAATATAGAAGCAGAAATTAAAAACACCTCCATAGGCCAGTCCTAGATGTATTTTTATAGGACTATCCCAACCAAAAGGTCATGAGCAAATTTCAGATCAAACATTTTCAATGCAGGATGAGATTTTTAACAAGCTGTAAATTCTCCTAATGCTTGTGAGTTAGATCTTTGATCTTCATGGAAAATGGTGTCCTCAAGATGCTCTCGCTGTGGAGTGAAGGAAAGGTCCTGGGTGGAGATGCCAGTGTGACACCTTCACATTCTCTTAGGGCACCTTTTCCAGCCACAACAGTTACAGTGGGTTAATACAATATTGGATGGTAATGAATATCACATAATCTGTAATATAACACTCAGTACAATAGACCCAAGGACAGCAAACTATTTCCATTTGAGGACTTTTTCATCTGGGGAAGCAAACAAAAAACTCCAGGTGAGATTCGGTGAATGGGGTGGGTAGGACACAGGGTCATACTATTTTTGGTCAGAAAGCTGAACATTCAGTGCAGTCTGGGCAGGTGTGCTTATAAACCACCCATCATGAAATGGGCAGACACAATAAAAGAATCTTCAAAAAGAATTTCACTGAGGCCAATGCCAGCTGGTCTACTGTTTTAGATGGGTTCCTAGAATATTTACCTAGTGGGGAAAGCCGATACTACAAGGGAATCAACATCCAGAAAATATTTCTATTTTTTGGGTGGTCCTCCTCATATTTATTAAATAAGTATAGCAAATACTTTCTCATGTACTTTTCTTTTAAACTTAGAATTTGCAAAGGCTCACCACTAAAACATAGGTATTCCTCTGCTCTCTCTTCCTCTCCCTGATTATTATTACAAAAGTAAATTCATATTGCATCTAGCTTGTGTGTAAAATAAAGTCAACTATATATCCTCAGTAAGAATATTCTGTGACTTAAGAAATATCTTAAATTATGTTTTAAATTGTAAATTAGTTTATAGTTCCATAGATTCTTTTAATCACTTTAACAAAGCTTACCACTAAAATTTTTATCGTGTATATGTGTGTGTGTGTGTGTATGAAAATAAAATGAAAATGAAGAAAGAAGGAAAAGTAACGCCCTTTCCCTTATGGAAATGACATTCTAGCTAACGTGGACTAACTCTACCTGAGAACAATTTAAATTGATATGCACTAGTGAGAAGTTCTAGGCTAACATCCAAAATTGAAGGCAATTTGAATATTTGCGACCCGTTGTTGTTGAGAGTAACATTTTCCCTGGGACTGTGTGTGTGTGTTGCAAAGGAGGCGGTGAGGATGAGAATTGTGCGTGATTTCTTCAGCTCCTGGAGGCAGACAGAATCTGGAGGCCAGGGTTGATACTGTGGAGTCTTCTTAAGTCTTCTTCAGATCCAGGTGTTGGATCTGGCTTCACAAGGGGCTAAACTGTAGAAGCAGGTCTTTAAGAGAAGCACATTGGAAAGTGATTACCCTTTACATCACTAAAGCACGAGGTCATATGGCTCCAAATGCATTAACTGGATTACATTAGTGATAAGTACCTATCTGCGTTCCAGAGCAAAGGTATAGGTACTCTTGGAAGCACTCACGTTATATGTAGCCTCATAGTCTACATTCTTGCATAAATGTCCATCAGCCCATCAAAATGACCACACACTTGAGGAAAGCAGGTGAGGGCTCTGAAAGCTAGGGCAAATGAGCAGACATACAGCTGCAGAGGCAACATGGTTGTAGCGGGTAAGGCCGTACAATAGAAATGCTTATTTTACCTTGTACAAGAGAGGCATGGTTTTACGCAGCCCATGGTTCTGGAGTGTTGCGCACTTATCTACACCTTTTTGATGAATCTTTTCTTGCTTTCCTGCCTAATTAGCACCCCTTAGTGTTCCCTTAACTGCGGGTGTCTTGCTGGTGAATGATCTGTGCTTGGAGCTTTGCACTCGGATTTGCTCTTCGGCAGCTCCACCATGAAACATTTAAGGACTGATTTTCTTCACAGAAGTCTTCATCTAGGCTTTTTGAACGTTTCCATGTTAGCAGTGTTCTTGGTCATTGTTGATCTCCTTGTGTTCTCTTCTTCCACCTTAGATTTTCCAACCTGGGCACGACCAAGTGCTTCCTCTAGAGGTTTTAACAAGATGTTTCCTTAGTGATTGTTAAATGACTTTACTTTTGCTGTTGACTTAGCATTCTTAGCCTCCCCCCCCAGGCTTACTGAGGTATAATTGACAAATACAGATCGTGTGCGTTAAAGTTGTACAACGTGACTTCTCAGGTGTACAATGTGATGAATTAACGTACGTATACATTGCAAAATGATTACAATCAAGTTCACATACATCACTTCACGTGGCATTTCTACGTGTGTGGTGAAAATCTTTAAGGTTACGCTCAGAAAATTTCCAGTTTACAACACAGTGTTAGTAACTGTAATCACATGCTGTAAAATAGTCTCCAGAACACAACATCTTACAACGAAGTATGTACATTTGATCAACACTTGCTGTTCCTTCCGCCCTGCCTCCCCCACCCCTGGCAGGGGCTCTACTCTCTGATTCCACATGGTTGTCGGAAATGGACGTATCTATTTTATGTCCACTTGCACGTTTTATGATTTGCAATGATGAATTTATAAATATTCTAAATTATTAAATTGTTAATAATCAATGAAAAAGAGGACTGTTAAATAGTGTTGGGAAGATTGGCTCAATATATAAAAAGAAATAAAGATTTCTTAGCCTTGGCTGGTGGCACAGTGGATAAGGCACCAGCCTGAGAACCCAAAGGTCGCTGGTTCAATTCCCAGCCAGGGCACATAACCAGGTTGCAAGCCAGGTCTCCAGCCAGGTCCGTAGCTGGAGGCAGGTGAAAGGCAACCATCCATGGATGTGTCTGTCCCTCTCTGCCTTCCTCCCTGCCCTTCTCCCTAAAAATAATGAATAAAATCTTTGGGGGAAAAAAAAAGACTTCTTTCTTAAATTCCACCAAGGTGTTTTATTCTTTTACCTACTTAAAGGAATTAGAAAAAATGTATATAGCTCACCAACATATTTTGTTTAGATTAAATGTTTTTGCATGGAGTTTACTTAAAAATAATGTAATTTCTGAGGTATTAGAAACATTCCATTTTAAATGGAAATTATTATGTCACTTTTCCTAAAGATATTGATTAATGTAATACTATTTATTTAATATCCACTTTTATGCAATTAGAGAAAAGCACAAGAAAGCTTTTCTTTAATACTAATTACTAATGCTTTTTGGAGTATTAACAATTACTTGAACAACTGACAAGTTGCATGTTAAAAATCAAATAGTGATCTGTTATTAAAAATATTTTTAATGATCTCTCACCAGTAACTTGTTTAATTCTTCTTCACCTTTTTGAAAGCAAGTAATTAGAAACCGTTTCACATACAAGCTATTCATTAAAGTCATTTACTTTCACAACTTCTGGGGCAGCAAGCTAATTAATGCTCACATTTTTAAGATGAATAATACTGTATATACGACTGTATTTATTCATGAGCATAAATGATAGATCAGTGATAAGTTCTCATTTTCTTCAGTGGTTAAGTCCTAAATGCTGAATTACTGAAAACAGCCATTGCTGCCCGAGGTCAGGTTCCTGTGAAACTCCAGCCACGTTTCCCTCAACTGATGTCTCTTAAACCGTATTTTATGTGTGTTTCTGTTTAAAGAGGCCTTATTCCGCATATATTTCTTAGGGAGAATCCACTGCATTGTCTTTTAATGATTAAAGCGGGGGTTCATGAAGGCCACTGGCATCATACAGGTCCTGGCCCAGCAAGCAAGTCTGCTCAGCATGAGGACTTGCTCTTCCACATGATCATTTTCTGTCTAACAATCAACAGTTATTTCAAGAGACTCTGCAGCCTCTTGATCTATGGTGGAGACCAGACCTGGAAAGCTTAATATTCTTCCCACTTTTTGAAACACGTAAACCAGCGAATACCAGCCAGAAAGTGTGTGACATTTTCCTGACCCCGGGTTATGTGACGATGACATGATTTTGCTTTTGGCCTCGAAACGTTGGTGCGGCTGTCCTTTACGGGCTGTGACCTCCCGGCCCGCACCTGACGGCTCCCGCCACAGCTTCATCTCTCTTGCAGCTGTGATTGCAGCGGTGCCTGGGGGGCCTCCCCCGCAGACCCCCGAAGCTCCCCTCCCATTCCCTGGGTGAATCGTCCATTCACCTTGAACTTACGGCCACCAGCTCTGTGACTCAGGCCTGAGTGAAGCCCATTATTTTACTGCTGAGACATCGGGGCTCAGATGTGAGCAAGTGGGAGAGCAAAACCCACTGTATCGCAATAAAAGGAGTTTTATTTATAATTATAGCTTAATAAGGTAACATTATAGGAATCAAGTTATATTGGATAACATGTTTTATACTATTTATATTCACACATGTATGTATTACACACATGTATATATACACACAGTGTATGATATTTACACACATACTACTATTAATATTAACAGTAGTATAACAGTGGTGTTTAAGGTTGTCTAATGACAGGGCATCCTTAACGCATATGATATCTATAAGTACGTAATACACATATAACGTGCAATATATACACATTCTTGTTGTATGTAATATGTTCTGGGTGGGGCTCGTCTTGGCCTCCTTGCTCTTAGGAACAGTGACTGCACTTTAGCCCTGTAGTCGGGGACACTTTCCACCATGTAACTACCTTTAGGGTTTGTGTTTTTAACAGCTGTCTGGTCATAACTGAGGTGAAATAGATTAAAACATTTTTATCACAGTTGCTCAGTTCCCGCTACAACATACCAGCATTTGAAAGAGGCGTCGAGGTCAGCGACAGAAGCCACCTGCGATGCAATGTGCGTAAGCTGGCAGTGGCATCGCCAGGACTGGGGCGGGCCACGTTCTGTAATTACACATTGCCCAGCCACTGTGTCCCTATTTCCTTGTCTGGTTGTCATAGCAGTTCTCTCTGAAGCCGCGTTCCTAAGAGCATGGGAAAAGAATACGATGGCTCTTTGGAATATCCAACATGTTTTGCTGGAGGATTATGCAAATCAGTTCTTAAAGCCTCATTAAAAGATAATACTTCAGCTGCACGGCTCAAAATTTCCAGTTAGAATTTACATCTGTGGAGCACGGAGTTAGTAGTTAGCACCTTCTGGTTTACTGCACACACTGACGTGCTAAATACTCTCTCTGCATCTTGTAAGGTTTTTAGACAGCAACTATCCAAATCAGTCTCTCCATTATGATATATACCTATGTATTTCATTATAGAAGGCAGACTAGTTCCATTCAAATTTGATGTTTATTTTGAGGGAAATTAGAGAATTTTCAGCATAGGATCCGAATCCTTAATAGAAAGTGTATTAGAACTGTGACTATACATGCAAGGGCTTTTCTTAGTGTCAGAAAAGGCAAGATTTAGGAAACGTTAGAAAAGTTGGGTCTTTGTAAACCTAGTCACTGTTTTCCTTCTCATCTGTGTGTGAAACAAAGAGAAACGTTACCACAAGGTTTAAAGATTGGGGGTGTCCTCATGGTGTCTCAATCTACTGCAGGCGTGTAGTGACTGGTTCTGCCAAATTCTGTTGCAAATTGGAGACCACATTAAGAGATGTATTAACAAATTTAATACACGCTTTACATGACTTAAGACAAATCCTGAAAATCTTTGCTAAGTCAGAGCAATATTAAGAAATGTCCCAATTGAACTTTTCGATCACTGCATACTTCTAAACAAGACAGAATATTTCCTTTGACACAGAACAAAGTCAAGTTTTACCACGTGCTACATGGATTCCAATTTATACAGGAAGCCACAGTCTCTCCAAGACAATGCTGAGAAAGACTTCAGTTGGCCCAACAGAATTCTCCCATCGGCGATGCTTGAAGTATTTGTCTTGCATCCATATTCATTTACAGAGAATTGACTTGCCTCAGGCATCCAAAATTATGCCCAGGCAAAACACCTCTACGTATGCATAAACGAATGTACTTGGGAATACTGAAGCCTGTTTATAACAACATCTAACTAAGTAGCCGATCAAAGGGTGCTGTGTTTCTGCAGCAATCGATTGTTGGTCATAATCTTGTTTTGGGGACAGGCTACATTCACTTTGTCGTGTGGACCATTGGACATGCATTAGGGAGCATTGGGGACAAGCTGACCACACTCACATTTCATTGCTCTGTGAGTGTCTGCGTATGTGGTTTGCCTAAATGACTTTTGGTCTTTGGAACTTCTCCGTGATGAGCTACACTTTCTGAAAGTGCACCAGTGATTTATTTGGAAGGGATTCTCATTAAGCCGTGCACGGCTGTCCTGGAACCATGATTACGCCAAAAATGCTGACACAACTATTTTTTCATATTACTCTTTAAGCAGGTTGATTTTCTGTGGATGTTAAATCAAAGACAAGAGCTTACTCTTCATCCTCCGCATAGGGATGAAGGTGTTGCATATATTCATACTTCTGCTTTCATTGTAATATACATATATATATACACACACATATATACATACACATGCATATATATATATATACACACATATAAATATATGTACATGCATATATATATATATATATATACACACACATATAATTATGTATATGTTTGGGAAAGAAAATATTCACTTACATGATGTTACAGTTTGTCCACCTGGCAAAGAAAGTAAATGTGTAATAAATGTCTAATAATTTGTAAGTCATAAAACCAGGGAGAACATGGAAATCTCAAAAATGTGTTTAAAGTATTTGCACCAATTTTTAAAATAAAGTATTACCCTACACAATTATGTCTTGAACCAACACTTTATTATTTAAGGTGGGCTAAGTAGCTACCAGAATACGTTAATCTGGTATTTTATTTAATAAAGATTTTAAATATAGTATACTATTATTTAAAATGTACCCTTGAAAAACTTTACAAGTCTGCATTTCAAGTAACGAGTTGAATGCATTTCAGGATATTATTTATGGCTTTAAGTAACTGGCTTTACAATATATTGAACAAATGTATAACATATTCCTGCAATATTTTGCTGAAAGATGGGACCCAGACACCGACTTTGTCACAAACTGTGCTATCAAAGTTTGCTATGTGTTCTTAGTTTTTTGTAAAATTGGAACTTAGATGACAAGAGTAACGTGCAACATCATAACATTCACACTCTCAGGTAGTTGTAATTTTGCACAAAAAGGGTAAAATGTGCCGTTAACGTAGTCTATGCTCAGCAATATTTTACAGTTAAATAAGAGAGGTAAAGATTTAATTTAATCAAGTAACACTTTATAAAATGCACAATAAATTTCATACTACGAGAACGTTTCTGACCCCAGTTTTGTGGAACATAGATGGGGAAAGAGAAATGTAACTCTGCATACGTAGATAGCTGGCAAATGGGTGGCTTTCCTTTTCTTTCTAAACCATCTTCCTGGCTGAATGATAATGGCCTTTCCAGATACCTTTATGCCAGTTTTACATGTGTTTTAACATTTGGTATCTTCAATAAAATGTGTTATGAATGAATAGGAGAGATGAGGGACAGTGTACATCCTTGAAACTATGCATGAATTAAAAAAAATAACTTATTATTTTCAGAGAGAGAGGTAGGGAGGGAGGCAGGGAGGGAGAGAAACATCCATGTATGGTTGCCTTTCACCTGCCTCCAGCTGGGGACTGGCTGGAGACCTGGTTTGCAACCTGGTTATGTGCCCTGGCTGGGAATCAAACCTGCGACCTTTGGGTTCACAGGTTGGCAAATTATCCACTGTGCCACCAGCCAGGGAAGCATGACTTTCTTATTTGTGAAATCTGATTATATCACAGCAGATTAAATGCAGTTATAGAATTGAGAAGGAACTACACCCAAAATATTTATTACAGTTTTCAAGGGCAAACTTGGGTCGTCAAGCACTTAAGCATTTTCCTGTAAGTAAAAAATAAATGGATTTAGCTTTTCTATGTCAATTTACAACTTGAGTATTGATACTTCCCACCGCTACTTCTCACAGATTTGTGAAAGTAGCTTTGTTGGCATATGTAAAAATAAAACATGTTTAAAAAAAAATGAATGTACCTTGGCTGGTGGCTCAGTGGATAAGGCTATGGCCTGAGAACCCAAAGGTCGCTGGTTCGATTCCCAGCCAGGGCACATAGCCAGGTCCGTAGCTGGAGGCAGGTGAAAGGCAACCATACACTGATGTCTCTCTCCCTCTCTCCCTCCCCCTCTCTGAAAATAATAAATAAAATCTTAAAGAAAAGCACCTACTTAAAAAAAAAATGAATATATATTTTAAAATACTGAACATTTTGAAATAGTTTTAATGATATTTCAACATCATTAATATACTAAACTTTTACAAATAGTTTTAGCAGTTAAATATTAAATACATAAATACACTAATTTTCCCTTAGGATTTTATATCTTTAAAATTTTACTTATTCATTTTATTAAGAGTGAGCATATCACCATGTCTGGAATGAGCTTTTCTTTGTATATTATAATTTTATGAAATTCTTAGCACCGCTTCAAGGATCTTTCCCTCTGTGAGTCACACTTATTTTTGAAATTGCTCTAGTTCTCTTTGTACCACTAAATGCTTTGTACTTTATCTTATGCTTTTAAAATGTTTCCCCCACTTTTCATGCAAGTAAATATGCCCTATATTATAAATGCAAGGGCATAAGTTTATTCTCATATTGTAATATATGCTACATATTTAATTTATATGACTTGAATATAGTTGTATAGCTTATTGACATTTAGACTATAATAATTCTAGTATGCAAAGATAACATTGGTTTCAATTTACTAACTCAGCACAGCACATATATTCGCCTCACCACATGCACCAGCCATTCACCAGAGAATGGTAATCTAGGATAGAGACTACCAAATACACTATCTGAAGTTATGCACTCTTTCACTAATTTGAAAGAAAAGCAAAACACAGGATCAAGGAACTGGAACAAGTCACCAGGTAACACTTAACTGCAGCACCAAAGACTTAGAAAAGGAAAGGCCAAGAAAACGTTAGTACCAGGTGAAACACAGTGGAGTACCCTAACATGCATCTAAATGGGGGCTTGGTGGGGAGGAGGGAGGGAGAGCCAGCATGTGAGGGGACAATGGTCAAAGCATTTCTAAAACCGATGAAAACAACCACCCCAGCTTCCTAGGCCGAATACATATAAAGAAAACATTATAGTTCGACTGTTGATAACCAAAGGCAAGAAACAAGCTCAAAGGGTGTCGAGAAAGATACATAAAATTTTCAAAGGATCAACTGTCTTACTAAGATCTGACCTCTGCAAAACAGGGGTCAGGAAACAAGGCAAAGTTACCCCAAGGAAATGCAGTTACAGCCCAGACATGAAATCACTGTGACTTTCTGCAAACTGATATTTAGGAAGATGAAAGAAAAGGAAGCAATATGGAATCAATTTATCAAATTTGGAGGTATTAATAAACAGGACTTGATGGATTAAATGTTGGAGGAAAAGTAAAATCTAATCATATACAAAATAGGGCTTTCCTTTGTTGTTTTTGCCGTAATCAAACTGCCTGTTTCAATTAGAGGCATGGGTTATTCTAGGCAGAATGTGTGGGAGGTAAAACTTGTCACTTACGTTTATTTATATTGAGTTTGAAAGGCATTTCCTATATCTAAATAAACATATATTAGATACAGTGTCATTTAGCAGCAAGGGAGAATTACATAGGAATTTAATTTTAATATGGCGGTCAGGGTGATTTTGCTGAAGTGATGTTTTGGTAGATTCAATTATTTACTCTCTAATAGACTTACTCATACTTTTGCTGTGTAACTTTCAAATGCCTCCTGCTGCGGAGAATGTATGTTCTTTCTGCCTTCTGGACACTGGCCGGCCATGTGATTTGCTTCGGTTTAATGTATTACGTGGTTGTGTATAATTCTAAGATGGAAATGTGGTTTCAAGGTTTACTTGGTCTTTCTGAGATCTGTCACAAGAAGGAAGTACCCTGGGCAGTGGCGTGTGTCCGACTAATGGATGGAAGTCGAATGGACCCAGCAGCCTAGATATTAGCAGAGCTGAATTTAATCAATGTCACCCACACTGCAGATAAACACCCAGACCAGTATACTCATAAACATAAAAATAAATGCCAACTTTATATGAGGTATTTAAGTTGACCTCGGGATCAACAGCAAATTTCTCACTGGAATTGACTGAATAGCGCGGTTGATTCAGAAGCATGTCTGCAATACAAACAATAGTCTAGGTACGTTTCACTTTGTAGATATGTTTCCTGTAGACCTTTGCAGAAAGAAATGGACTGTATATGTGTATCTGTGTACTTTGCAGCAAAGTAGCATGTATTTTGTAGGATTTGCATTTTTTTAATGATACAGTTGTAAATGGTACCATTAAAATTCAACTTCATAAGCCAGGTGGTGAGAGAGAAATACCATTTGATCTCACCTAATACAGGACACTAATGAACAAAATAAACAAACATTCATAATAGAACCAGAGGCACCGAAACGAAGAACAGACTGCCAGTGACCAGAGGGGAGGGGAGAGGGGGAGAAGCGGGGAAAGAAGCTGGAGAATTTAGTTAAGGAACTAGTATAAATGACTCGTGGACGTGGACAACATGTGGGGATTGGCAGTGGGAGAGGGGTGGGGTAGGTGGGGCAGGGGAGAGCAATGAAGGGAAAAATGGGACAAATATAAGACAACAACAATACATTAATGTTTAAAATTTCAACTTTTAAGCCTGAGTGTGGATGGAATATGAAACTGAGATTTTCAAAAGCCCAGGAGCTAGAACACACATTATGTGACGCTGAGTATTTCTTCTCACTTCTCTTAAGACACGCTCTTCAATCATTGATAACAGATATTGGAAAGGCAAGCTGTAGTATCTCCGAACCTGATTGTATTTTTATTTATAATAAATTACAAATAAAAGTTCAATGAATATTCATTTCCGCCTTGTTTTAGACACCCAGCATTTGTTAGTATGTTTTCTTGTGTTGAACTGGTCCGTATTCATTAAGTCTCCAACTTCACTGCACTTTCCGATGGAGACAGTGGCATGGAAATACGTGTAAGACTGTAATTGGTAGCAAAAGAACATAGTTGTGGCTGTTTGCATGTAAACTACTGCTATTATGATCTATGGCACTTCCCGAAATTGTAAAATAACAGTTAGGTTAGAACTGAGGTAGGCAGTAACTATTGCTGCCCCCTGAGTATTCATTAAAGATGCCAACTGTTTATTTGAAGGATACAGCTTTTTACTAACAAGTGCGGCACCTTGACAAGCATGTCTGACAGTATGTAAGTATTTATTAGAAAACTGGTTACCTGAACCACATGCTTTACTCTGTTCAAACAAACCTGCAGCTCAGTGTGCTTAAGATAAAACCTGCAGAGGCATCAGAAGGGGCTTTGTGCTGTCAAACACAGGGTACCGAGAATTCTTGGTCAACCAACCATCTCCGACCACCCCCCTGAACATAACATTTCATTTGTTGTACAGCAGTATTTTTAATGGTGAGTTTTATTTTCTATCATTATCTGTAGAGCATCTTCATTCTAAACACAATTGGGATGATATAAAATGCTAATTGGCATGTATCCCTGCCTAGAAATCATCACTTAGGTGTGTTGGTTGTATATGTTTTTGAAGTTTTCAAAAACTAAATGACGATTTCCTCAAATTTTCATGTGAGTCTCAATGGAATAGCTACAGACATGACACACTTTTACACTTTACTGCATTATCACTATTACTGTGTCACTTTCTGTAGTTCAGACAATTTCTGTTTTGTTTTGTTGAAATAATTCCGCAAGGCCTGATTTGTAGAGTTTTCTAACTGCTGTGATATAAATAGTCCCATTATGGCTAATTTCAAGCTGTGTGACATTATTGAAAGCGATGTTTGGAAGAGACGTACAACAGCTCAATACAGCATTCTATTCCCACAACAGATATAAGTAACTTGCCAGGCGTAAGTGATAGTGAAATGATGATAAAATGAGTTTTGAGTAGTCCTTAGTTTTGGTGTGAATGTAATTTAATTGGAATTTTATATCATCTAACTTTGTATAATTAAGTTTAGAAATAACGTATGTTTACAATAACCTATTTATAACACTTTTAGCACTGGGCTCTCGGGAGCTAGCTCCAGGGCCCTCTTGGGTTTGTGAGTGATAAACAATGATTATAAGGTGACACTTGAATGTTGTGAGTTATACCTGTGGACATGGGAACTCTCATATCCAACTCTCAGCTCCAGCCGTGCGGGTTAAAAGGAGGAAGCGATCAAGAGACGGTTGGGGTAGGAAGCATGGCCCGGGGCGGGTCGGTAGGAGACCGAGAATTTGGGTCAGGCATCGCGAGGAAGACTAGGTAGTTGGTGAAGATTTTAATCCGCTCTCGAAGCGTCTGGAGTTGAAGAAGCAAATGTGAAGGAGCAGTGCCTATGTCCTCAAAGAACTTAGAGCTGAAATGAGCCCAGGAACCTGGACTCAGTAGAGGAAACCCAGCCCCTTTGGCTACCGGCCTCGCTGACCTGCGAGCAGTGCGCCGGGGCAGGAAGGGGCGCCGGGCCCTGACATTTAGGAGGGATTATGGAGGATTTCACCCGATGAACAGATATTTAAACTGGGTGACGGATAAGTGTGATCAAAGAAGCGGGTTTAGTGTCACTAAAAGCAAATTGCAAACGTAGAAAATGTGCAAAGGGGAAGGTATCAAAGGAGTTTAATGGGGCGGAAACATACAGGGTTACGGGTTAGTGGCTGGATATTTAAGTGGAAAAGCGTCAAACTGTGAGAGACTAAGGACTTTCCATGTACCCTGTGGGAAAGAGGCTGTGCCTTTTTAAAGACCAAGCAATTGGGCTTCTTAAAATAGTGCGTTCGATGGCATGTGTGGGGAGATACTAATGTAAGGAGGCTGTGGGAGGGTCGAGATGAGAGCTGATGACAAGACCCAAGGCCCAGGCAGCAGAGGAGGAGGAGACCCCGCTGGTCAGAAATGCTCCCGCTGCCCCCGCACTGATAACGAACGTTTTGTGGGACATGAGGAGTGACAGGCACACTAGGGTGTCTCGTCCTAGAGAGCAGGTCGAGGCGGGGACCACTTAGAGATGACTGCAAATAGGGAACGGGCAGGAGGGCCATCAGGCGTTGGGCGTTCGTTTCTGGAGCTCTGGGAGCTGGTGGGATGGAAAGGTGGAAACTGGTTCCAGAACTGGGTGCATAGATGAGGGGACAGAAGCGCTGTGAGGGTGGTTTCCACTAAAGCAGTGGATCGGCTGTCTGATGAGGTGACCTGTGCCTTCGGTTCACCACAAGGTTCTCCACGGCTCGGTATGAGGTTCTCACAGCCGTGAGGGAAACTGGGTGTTAATAATGTGAAGTGTGAGAGTGAGCTCAGCAAGTGGAGACCCTGAGTGTCTTCCAAGTAAGTACGTGGTGAAATGACAGAAGCAGACACAGAGCTTAATGAGAAGACAGAGGCACCCATCTCGGTGGGGACCTGTCTACGCCTTCTGTGTTTCATGGGCACATCTAGGACAGTGTTTTTGTTTTCTTGTTTTTTAAAGATTTTATTATTTTCAGAGAAAGGGGAAAGGAGAGAGGCAGAGCGGGAGAGAGACATCCATGTATAATTGCCTTTCACCTGCCTCCAGCTACAGACCTGGCTGGAGACCTGGCTGGCAACCTGGTTCTGTGCCCTGGCTGGGAATTGAACCTTTGGGTTCGCAGGCTGGTGCATGATGCACTGTGCCACCAGCCAGGGCTGCAGTTCCCCACATTTTAAATGTGAAATTAGTTCTATAGGCAATTTTATATTTTAGTATTTTATACTTTTTATGCTTATTTTATACTTTTTTTGATTTGGTGGAAGCGAGGGAGAGAAACACATCAATATGTTGCCTCACTCATGTATGCAGCTGTTGGTTGTTTTCTGTATGCGCCCTGACCAGGCATGGAACCTACAACCATAGTGTATGCAGAGGACTTAATAACCAACTGAGCTACTTGGCCAAGGTCATTTTATTTTGATTACATTTTATTCATTTTAGTTATTCAGTTTATTTCTAGATAATCTTTATTGAGATGCATGTAGTTCCTCTATATGCATTTATAGAAAATCGCATCTCTTGGTATCTCTGTTGACCTGAAAATGAAATTTTCAAAACAAGAACATAAGATACATTAAAATTTATGATGAGCAGAGAGCAATAAAGTCAGACAAACATGCACATTCTTCGTAGCCAGCTAGATTTATTCACTCACACAATAACTCTCTGCTTTCAAATGTGCCTCGGGCTTATTGATCATTTATAGATCAGACTGAGCAATGGCACGAAGAGGTCAATGCCATCGACTCCATGATTTGTGGTTCTCAGTGGAGGGGTATGGCATGCCACACAGGGCCACTGGAGGAACCCTGGGACCGCTAAAGGGCCAGAGCTGAGCAGAGGAGACAGCTAAGAGCCGTCCCGCCACTGTGAAGGGAAGCTGGCCTCTGAGCACATTCTCGTCTGGGCAGAGAGTGAAACACGGGACGTCAGGGTATGTAGTTGGGAGTTTTATAACATGAGGTTTGTATGTGGTGACAACACAGGGGTGGCATGGATGTGAATGAGCAGCTCTGGCCTTTGTCTGCCCTCTGATTTCAACACTCCAAATGATCGAGTGTAGATTTCAAAAATGGTCATTGCACTACCTTCCCCAGCTCCATACTATATGGTCTTCTGGTGTGTCCATTAAAATCATAGCCTGTTAACAGTCAAGTGATTACTAAAACCGCTTGGGGACCAAGTCATGCATGTAAATATGCACACAATTTTGTCTGCAGCACATTTTGGGGATCCCTTGTGCGTTTCCAGAATGGTGATGAACCATCACTAGTTCCAAAGAAAGGATGGTAGTAAAAACAAAATAAAAACATCCTTACTGTGTTTATGTCATATAGGTAGCTATTTATATAGCCATTATTGGAAACTAAATATTTCTTGAGTATTCCAGCAATAGGAGGTGGTCAAACACAAATCAAATATATGTATGTTTTTCTTCCAAGTTTAAAGTCTATGTAGTTTTAGCAAAGTGTATGCTAAATGAGGTCCCAGGGAAGTCGGAGTAAACTGGGGATATGCTGTTGAAGTGTAAGCTTGCCTTTATTAGGCTGGTCACAGTTTAAATGGTCATGTTCATGGGGAAGGGAAAAAACCTAGTCTTAGTCTGTCTCTGACCTCTAAAGTCGTCCGATTTAATGAAGATAAGCTGAGGGGCTTGGGAAAGGACTTCATAAAGACCCTGGTGTATATTTAAGTGTTGCTACCACAAGTGCCTTGTTCATGCAGAGAATCTAAGATGCCCACAAAGTGAAAGACCACGACCCAGGGTGGCAGATGGCCAATGCTAGGCAGTAAATTAGACCTCGACCTCCAGGAGTTTAAGAACAGTCTTTATTTTCACCAAATGGACTGGAGCTCACTTCCTCTGTCTAAGACTCAGGGAAAGAGAACAATTTCCAGATGAAATTTGGTTCCAATTAAGTTGCCAGGCTAAAGCGATTAGGTGGAGCTGAGCATATATAGTACATATGGGCCTGCATCTGAGCAGAAACGAAGTCAAAGACGAATGCAAAGCTAACATATCTAAACTAGATGATCCAGTTTGGGGACAGAAACCTAGAAAATGAATGAGCCTTTACATAGTGCACCAAGGGGTAAATATGTACCAGATCATTTATGTTACCCTGATGATAATTATTTTCCGTTATTTTCTGCCCCATTTCTTGGAAGAGGATCATGTACCAGGTGCTCGCCACGCACCTGCAGTGCCTGGTGCGGGAGTGGAAACCTGGACTTCCGCAGGCTGTTGGCGTAGCCACGGCGATCTGTTGGTGAAGGTGTTACAGTAGTGAATTCAGACAAAAGCAGAAGAGTCATTGTACATGTTACCCAACTGTATGGTTTTGCTTTTTGTTTTTAATCTGCCACCAAAGAGCATGTCACAGCATGGAGTAATTTCTTTTCATCCTGAAATGGGAAAAAAAAAAAATGTGGAACCAAAGCAGAGCCGTCAACACCTTCACCAACGTTAGAGGAATAAGTATTTGCTGTTGTAGCCACTGCTATTTGGGAGGATGGGTTGTTAACACTGCAAAGCTGAGTAGTTGGGAAATTGTTCCAGAGGTGAAGCATTGCTACAAAAAAATAAAATAGTATGTGCTGTTGGCTTCATGGCTGTGCTGTGAGCATGGAGTACACTATGACTGTAGGTGGAAAATGGCAACTTGATTTATGTAGTGATGACATTTTACATGTTAATGAAATTTTAACATGTAAGGCATACAGTATGCCCAAGCAACTAGTGTCTTTTGACCAAAGGAGTAAGACATAAAACTGTATCAAGTGTGCCTTGTTAATTAGCTGGATTTGACAAAAATAAAGAGGCACTCAGAGGAGAATTCACTAGTTAGCAAAGAGTGAAAGAGGAATATGGCAGTCAAGACAATGAAGATCCTGCTGGGTTGGAAAACTCAACACTTTCTAATAGGCAACCAATAATCTATAAAGCTTGGAAGTTCTCTGAACAACTAATGCTACTAAGTAATAAACCTAGAACAAAGACCAACTTAAGACATGTCACTTTGTTCTTGGTTAAAACATCTGAATAGATTACTGTAGCTGCAAATAAATCATGTCAGTTGAACAAAAGATGTCAAAAAAGGAAACAAAGGGTGTCATCAATGTGAAGCCTGATAAAGTCTAAATAAGAGAAGACAGAAATGGGGGGATCTTTCTTAGAAAGACCGGGGAGTGTGCCAATCTGCACCTGGGAAGGACTGAAATCAAAATAGATGAAAATAAGGTTATTAAACAAGGCAGAAGCACTGCCAAAAAAAGTGCCAACGTGAATTTAAAGAGGTTGCAACCATTTGAACTATCAAACAGCTTCTGAGGCTGACAAGTTCTACAATCAATAAGCGAGCCGCTAATGAAAGTGTGTTCTCCAAAGCTCTCTACGTGTACACAGATGCACAAGATTAGATGCATAATGAATGAGGGAGAATTGTCCAGAGAGTGGAACCCAGACCCACTCAGAAGTACAAATTCAGGAGCTTCCAGGAATCAAAATTAGGTCCTAATCAAGAAGTATGTTTGTGTTCCTTGAAACATCTGGCCTGTAGAATCTCAGGATTACCAAAGGCAGCATTGACGATAGGTATCTGATGCCTCTTCCAGTTGGAGTCTTGGCACATCTTCCCCGGCGTGTGGAAAAGAAGAAGTAAATCTTTATGACTAAGAGGATGGGCATTGCTCTTTGTCTTTATTTTTCTTGCTTGTTTTGCTCTAGCTGCTAAGTGGATTTTATATCATTATGTTGCCAAGCAACTGCAAAGGCTTTTCGAGGAAGAAATGCACGCCTCCACCCCATGGGCATGAACTTGGCCACTTGACTTGACTTATTTCAGGCCATAATTGTGGAAGAAGAAAGACCGGTAGGTCAGTGGCTCATGGCTGCTTTATCCGCCATCATGTAGTGGCTTCGGGGCCTCCATTATCTGTGGTCTTTCCTGCTCTCTTGCTCTATTTTTCTCTTCCAGAAGAACCCCGTATCCCATGTGGGGAGCGGTGCCTCCAGACAGATCATAAAATAAACAAGGACCGTGGAACAGAAGTGGGGCTACTGCCAACTCAAAATGCCTACGTGACAGGAGCAGGGAACAAGTCTATGTAGAAATTTTGGTCACTTGTTGCTGCAGCAAAGATGATAAAACAGTATAAAAAATAAACTGGTAGCTTGGAGGTATGCTACCAATTATAGGAGGCATGAAAGACTGTTCCTTGAAGTACTAAAGGAATTTACAAGTTGGTTGTTCATTTTGAATGTGCGGGCTTCCAGTCTCAGCAATGAAAATATTTGACACGGACAAGTTGGAATGAACAAATTATTCTAGACAAAGAGATTCTCAAGTTAGCCTTGATTCATGAAAAATAAACCTACTTATGCGCCACATAAGGAGCGCATTAAAGACAAGCCTTTCATCTTATAGTTAATGAATACATTTCTGAAATACTGGCTAGGAATTCCAGACAATAAACTAATAATGTTAAACAGAGAGGATATGGAGGATATGGGAGACAGGCAAAGGCAACTAGCTACTGAACCACTTTCCTTACTGAATGTTCTGTAATTGCCCAAAATGCTTGCTTAAAAACAAAAATCATATTTAACTGCAGAATATTTATGACTTACCTTTGTGATTGCTTTCAATTAGAAAAATCCACTCATTATTCTTTACAAATTTTGTAGGTAGGCTTCATACAGGTTAAATATTTATATTTATCCGGTGTAACTGGTAATATGTGGCCTGTTTTGAAATAATAAGGCTTTACAGTTCCGCTGTATTTTACATAATATGAAGGCCGTTCACAGATTATGAAGTGTGGCCCCACTGCACCCTGGACCATAAAGAACACACGTTTTATTCAGCTTCCCAGAATGAGAGCCCAGGGTTCTAGAGACAACAGCACTTGTGCAAGGTCAAGTGACCAATAAGAGTTGGAATGACTCTGACTGATGTGGCTCCATGGGTTGGGCATCATCCCACAAAGCCAAGGGTCACCAGTTCGATTCCCAGTCAGGGCACGTGCTTGGGTCGTAGATTCAGTCACTGGTTGGGGTGTATATACAAGAGGTAACCAATGGGTGCTCTTCTCTTACACTGATGTTTCTCTCCCTCTCTTCCTCTCTCCCTTCCCCTCTCTCTAAAAATAAGCAAAATCTTCAAAAAGATTTTGGGAATGAAGATATGTGCCTATATCCGGACTTCAAGCAGTGCTCTTTCCTTACTATTGATGTGGAGGAGGTGGCTAATAGCAAGGACCACATTTATTTTAAACATGTAAAAAATGATTTCTTTCACATGGATGACGTAGAGACATCTTCATAATTCTGATAAATATAAATAGATGCTGTGTTTGGTATAGTTTTAGTAGGAGCATATCCATGCGTCACCTGAAAGAAGACACAGAAACGCGTACTCAGTGCAAGGGAGGACCCGGATGAAACAGAATGCTGTTTGCTATGCCACGCACACCCCTGGTAGAATCCCATTTTAATTCCAATTCATCATTATAATAATGGAATTGCCGTGCAATCTAGCAGCTTCTCAGGGAAGCAATCTGAAAGATCAGAGAGCATCTGAAGCTCATGATTTCTTAAGAGGAGAGAATGTTCTTCTAAGAAACCCATTTCCAAATTATTTGCTATTCACCTGAAGCTGAGCAGCTGCTAGCTAGCTCTTTGCCGGCCTGCTTTTTTTGTGGTCCACTTCACTGGCAGAAATAAATAGCCGTGTGAGAGATCTTTCGAAGCCTGAGAGCTTCTTTTCCATAACACTTACTTTTCAAGCCAATGTAAATGGACTGAAAAGTTTACTTGCTATTCAGTTACACATAGCTGAGGAATACCTGACTTGTGGTAAATCATAAAATCTGACAAAATAAATGACGCTAAATAAAATGTTGTAAAGACAAGAACTACGACTCTCCCAAACACATATCATGGCATGTGTCCACCAACCTGTTTCATTTCTATAGGAGCTGATAAGCTGTGTCTAGAAATAAGACTGAAAGGTAACCTTTAGATAAATAAAATCCATTTCTCTTTAACGTTTCTTGCATTCAAAAGCACAAATCATGAAAGGTGATTGGTAATTTTTATTCTCTCTTTTGTGTATTTTACAACATTGCAGTATTTCTCATAGCTTAAAAAGTCCTACATTTTCTGCCACCATGTGCCTGCGTCACTCAAATTGATAAGCATATCCCAAAGCAGATATTTTTCCAAAATGGGACGAATGAAGATAGAAATAAAAATCTACCAGAAGAATTGATTCTTAATGAAAAAAAGAGAAAAAAATACCCTCTCTGACTTTGGGGCTGTTAGTTGGCTGATGAATCATAGATCAAAATCCTTCCTATAAAATATTGAAGGAAAACATTTTTAGGCTGAGACTGGTGCATTTATGAGACTATTTGCATCTAAAGTAAATTCAGGAAGTTACCCCTGACAGAGATAATTTTTTTGAATGGGTGGAATAAGAATGGAAATAAAAATCTATCCACCAGAAGAATGATTCTTAATGCTCTTAGTTGACTGAGAAATTATAGATCAAAATCCTTTCTATAAAATATTGAAGGAAAAGCTCTTTAGGCTGGGACTGGTGCTTTAATGATCTGTGCATTCTAAAGACTATTTGAATCTAAAGTAAATTCAGAAAGTTATCCCTGGACCTAAATTTCTCCAAACTCAAGGCCATCTACTCTATAGGTCTATAATCTTCAGTTTCTGCATGTGCATGTATGTAGATGTGTGTGTGTAAAGGAGGAGAAAAAGAGGGATGGGAGATTGAATACCAATTTCTGTAGGAAAATAGGTATAGTACCTATTGTGTGCATTTATTAATTTTCAATAAGGATTAAGCACTAAGGGACCAAAATAATAGATTCTAGAATGTAAAGCAAAGATAAAACTAATTAGATAAAACTAATTTGATATTGAAATGACTAAGCAAACAAAGACCATTTCAATCTAATGTCTATACAATCTATTCAGAGCTAAAGAATACTGCCAAGTGACTCATTTACGTGTATTAGGTTTTTAGAAGGTACTCTTTTGGTCGGAGTTATCTATTTTTTGGTCCCACTTTTATTTTTCTTCCTTTTTCCTATTCGATGACAAGTTAACCCATTATAGATGGCCTGGACAATTTGAAAATATAAATCACACTCAACAGGTAATATATAAAAACCTCAACTTGTTATGAACTGACTGTGTGATTGCATTATTTACCTCTCAGAATCCTGTGCATACACACCACAGGCCCTGCCTTGTTTAAACTTGCTCTTTTTTCCCCCAAATTTGGTTTCATTTACTTCCCTTTTCAGATTTTCCATTTTTTTCCTTTCAAGCTGCTCACTAAAATCAACAGGTATGGCAAAAGACAGTCACTTGGACTTTGATGTCACAATTCTCCCCTTCCTGGTTACCTCTTGGATCCCTTCAAAGAAATGTTTTATAATATTTTTCAACTCTACTAATAGACTTTAGAAAAAGATGGGGCCAAATGACCTAATCTTCAATTCTGGGGAAAATAAACAACTCTAACACTTGTTTTCCGTAATTGGTTGCATTTCAGGCCCCAGGATTCATGGGAGCAGCCCCATCCTATGTCCTGTATCACTTCAGGACACATTTCTGCACGAATCAGGTTCTCAGACATTCACAAAGCCCATCACTGACAGCATCAGCTCGCACTCAGCATCCTTGATTGCTTTCTTTGTTTTTGTTTCCAAGCAGAATTTCCCATTCTTTCGGAAGCTTAACCATGTCCACATTTCATTGTGTTTCCGCTGAGAGGGGACTTGCACATGTCAGCTCAGGATGTCACCAGGATGAGCTTTGAAATTTAATTTCCACAGTGTAAAGTGTGCTTCCCGTGCTTCTAGTGCCGGGATGTACTCTGTCATTGTATGTAAATGCTTTTGCAGACCTGCCATGGATCATCTAGTTTTCTTTCCCTTTTCCGTACTCTGTTCCATTTAATTGGATCCTGGTGAATTTTCAGCTCAACTTGATTTTCTCAGTGGAACTTCTGGGCTCTTATTATAGAGGTTATAATGTGTAGCATAATGTTCTGAATGAAAAATAAATCAAAATTGGCTCCTGGACTGTGCAGCAGATAATTTCTAGAAATAGATTTTGTTCTGAGTATCATATGATATTTTACCTGGTTCTGCTTTATATTTATCAATGACTTTTTTTTTTATTATGATCTCTCTTTTGCCAGTGAAGATTGGCAAAAGATTTATTAATTCATCATCTCGTCTGCATTCTGTACTTGGAGGATGATCCCAACCCTCTTCAGTGCTGCATTGTCAATTGCTACGTGCGCAACTCCTATCAAGTTCTCAACCACTTGAAGAACCAAATCTGCTCCTGAAACTCTGGTTTAGGAATGTGGCCTTCCCAACATGGTCTAGTTTTGATGCCTTTTAAATATCTAACTATTTAAATGAAACAGGCATTCTGGCATGCACGGTAGCTCTGCTCCAACTCTCCCTGTTTCACTAGACTCAGCCCTGCCCTCCTCAGCGTGTTTTCCCCGGGGTCCCTGCCAAGTCCTCCTCCCCGACACCGTTTTCACTTGGCGGCCAGTGGACTTCCCTTTGAGGGGGTGTTCCCTCTCTGGAGGAATGCAGAAAAGTGGGGACTTCAGGGCATCATTCCCGCCGAAACCAACAACAGCATGACAATTTAGAAGGGGTACAAACCCCTGGTCTCTGAATTAAAAATGAAAACCTATAGAAGTACATACAGAGATCCTTTCACCTCTTTTTCAGGAACACTCTTTCACAGAACTAAGCCTAGCTAAACCACTGAGTAAATAGTGTTTCTGTGTATTGGAGAGGAGCAGAATTGTGCCACTCCAAAATAGGTTGCTTTGTCGTCAGGGTTATGCAGGCTGACTCTTCTTAAGAAATAGGAAAAGCCTGGGAAATTGAGTAGAAGTGACCCTTGTTACTCGTTTGAAATTCGGGCAATAAATGACTTTTTACACCATGATATTTTATTTGAGAAATAATTTCTCTTACAGAGAAATGGATGATGATCCTGCTAAATGGAAGCAATTTTAAATTCTACCCTTTAATATGAAGTGGTGAGTACATTCTGACCTATACCACATCTTAGGTACTACCACGTTTTAATGTCAGTGACCTCCATTTGATAAGTTTTATCGACATACTCATCAAATAAATGGATATGACTCTTTGAAATGCTTCACTAAATCAAGATGCTGAAGCATTGTAGGCCTTCTTTATTCCATTCCAGTGCATACATCTTTTCTCTCTGTTTATTCAGTAAATTTTTTTATTGTATTATTGTTTCATTACCATTTTTCCCTTTATATCTCCCACCCCCACCCCTGCCGCAACCCCCATACTGCTGCCCATGCCCATGAGTCCTTATTCCTTTTTGCCTGATCCCACCAGACTCCAGTCCCCTTTCCCCAAGTTGTCAACCTGCCATCTGTGGGTCTGTCACTGGTTTTAGTTCCTTTTGTTCACCAGATTCTACGTATGAGTGAAACCGTATGGCATTTGTCTTTCTCTGGCTGGCATATCTCACTTAGCATACTGTTTAAAGTGTAAATTTTTCTTCTTTTTAATGGCTGAGCAGCATTCCATTGTGCCCATGCCCCATAGCTGTTTTATCCCCTCATCTACTGATGGACACTTGGGCTGCTTCCCTGTCTTGGTGACTGTAAACAACGCTGCAATGAACATGGGGTGCTTCACCTTCTTTTGAGTTAGTGTTTTGGGTTCATTAGGATGTATTGGCAGAAGTGGGATGGCTAGGACAAAGGCAGTTCCATTTTTTAATTTTGGGAGGTCTCTCCATACTGCCTTCCACAGTGGCTGCACCCCCACCAACCGTGCAAAACAGTTCCTTTCTCTTGTTTATTTATTGATGATAGTCATTCTGGCAGGTGTGAGGTGATATCTCGTGTTTTCAGTCTAAAGGTTCCTCTCACATTTCAACACTACAGGTTGCAATTTTATAATTGTAACATCAAAACTTGTATACCTTTTGAATTCTTGTCATGCAGTTTCTCTGGAGTTTTATCCACTCCAAGTTTATCCAAGTTTCCTTGGTCTACTAGAAATGTACTTCTATATCTTTCTGTTTCCAAGTCATAACTTGAAAAACTTCAGTCTGTTCAGGTATTCCAAGACCAATAAAATATTTCTAAACAATTCTGAATGAAATACAATCATAATTTAGTGGACCTATTTATGAAAAAATCTACCACCTTTATTCTAAAATGCATATAGAAATAAAAATGCCTTAGAATAGCCAAAATGATTTTGGAAAAGAATAAAGTAGGAGAGTTGTTATGCACAGAGTGAAGAGTAATATAGCTGTAGGATTAAGTACAGCTGAGAGATGGATATGAAATCGATAGAACAGATGGAAATCTGGAAATAGAACCACACAAATGTGTCATGTTAATTTTTAACAAAGGACTAAAAGCAAAGTAATTAAGGGGAGACAGACTTTTCAGCAAATGGTAATGAAGCCACTGGGTAACTATAGGCAAAAACCCAAAAATTAAGGAACCCCACCCCCCCAAATCTATCAAAACTCAAAATGGCCCAGCTCATTGACTTATTATAAAACTAAAACATGCAACATTTTAGGAATAAAGTTAAAAGGGACAAAATTTTCAGGGCTTAAGCACTAGACTAAAAAATACTATTTTCAAAATTAGGACCCAGAGAAAGGTATAGAGTCTAATCAAAATTGAAGAATTTAAAAAAAACAACACCCCATGAAAGACTGTTAAAAGGATTATAAAGCCAACTTACGCACTGCAAGAGAATATTTTCAAGCTATGTGTCTGCTAGGGAACTTGTATCTAGAATATGAAATAATTCTCAGAAGAGCACAGTAAAAACAGACTATCAAATACCATATATGATGACAAATATATTCAACATCATTAGTCATTAGGGGAATGCAAATTGAGCCACAATGCGATATCACTACACACCTGTCAGAATTATTATTAGAGGTTAGGAATTTTGATATTTTTCTATAATTATGCAAAATGTTAATGAAGGGTACAATGGGACAGCTCTATGCATTTTGTGTCTTGCGACTTTCCATGACTCTATAGTTATTTCTGAGTGAAAGGCTAAAATTGTTTTACTGTCATGACGCAAACATAATCTAATGTCCTTTTAGGACACTGAGGTTGTTTATAAGGAATATTACTTTTATCACTACACTCATTCAACCTAATCTCTTTTTCTTGCCATATCATTGCATGAGGAAGCACCTATTTAAGTCAATACATCATAGCATTCTGAACATGGTCAAATGTTTTGCTTTGATAAAATAAATTTCCAAAAGCTTTTCTTTGCTCTTAAGCATTGGATTTTAAATATATTTTATTGCTATTTTTAAATTTTGAAGCCTCTGTGGATTTGGCAGTATTTGATTATTCTGTGAATGGGTCCAAGAGCTGTGTTAACTTTTTGTACATGCTCTAAAATCTTATTTTTTTTAAATGAAATTAATTTAGAAACACAGTTCTGCTTCGCAACACAAAATGGTCCATTATTTGCATTGGCAATAGTTTCCTAAAGTAGCTACTAATATTTGAACTGGATCCCAATTTTCAATTCTTTAGTTAATTTGTGTTTTCTGGTTTTCACGCAGCCAGTGTTGTCGCTACATAACTTTTAATTAAACATATACTTCTGTCTTTTTGAGGCCACTGCTTCCAGGAGTGTGGTGTAAAATGGGGTAATATTTTCCAAACAGTAATATAAATAGATAGTACATTTAAGCAATGAAACACATATCAAACCACTGTAGCAAACACATACAGCTCATGTGATAAAAATGACTTTCATATTGTTAATGTTGAAAAAATATTAAAAGAATACTATTTTGTGACATGAAAATTACATAAAATTCAATTTTTAATGCTCATGAATAGATTTCATTCTTCTTGTACCCTACCTACATAACAATACATTTTTTTATTCAACTAGTATTATTACATTTTGCCAAGAGTAATTTGTGGAAATGTGTTTTCTCTCTTGTTATGCAAATACCTACCTAACATTCTGGGTCTTTCCTCTGGACTGAAAACGATGAAAAGATTTGCTGTCTGGCCCTGTTCACAAAAAGCAATGCCACCTCCTGACCCATATCCTCCCTAGCCCAGGAATGTGGGCTGCTATTTCCTGTTCCGTCATTTTACATAGGCACGCTTGTCCCTACTGCCTAGCAGCTGGGACCCTCATCCATCATTCAGTCCCCAGCACAGCCTGAAACGTCTGGCTGTCACAGTGCATGGCCATCAAGAGGAACAACTCAGAGCAGAAGCAATGAGATGCCCCTTGCTGCTCACATTCAAATACGTATTTCCACGTCAGTGGCTGCCCTGCCTACTGTCCTTGAAAGGGAGACATTACTTTGTCACCTCTCTAAAGGACCAAGAGGGAAAGAGAAGTTATTCCATTTTTTTTTTAAATGTAACCATCTGCTTAAAGAACAAATTTGATTTATATGATCTTTGCCTCAGACACTACTGAAGGAGAGACCACAACACAGATCCGTAACACAAAGTGGACATCTTATGAAAGTTTTTTTTTTCCTTAAGTGTATTTTATTGATTATGCTGTTACAGGTGTCCCAGTTGTTTTCCTTTTGCTGCCTTCTGCCTGTTACCCGCCTTCCCTCCAGCATTACCACCCCACTTTGTTCACGTCCATGGGTCATGCAGGTAAGATTTTTGGCTTCACCCTTTCCTATACTATTCTTAACACCCCCTTGTCTATTTTGTACATGCCATTAATGCGTCCTGATCCCTGCACCATTTCCCTCTTCCTCCTTGCAGCTAATAACCCTCCAAATGTTCCCCATATTTGTGATTCTGTTCCTGTTCTGGTGGTTTGCTTAGTTTGTTTTTGTTTCTGATTCAGTTGTTGATAGTTGTTTGTTGTCATTTTAATGTTCATAGTTTTGATCTTCTTTTTCTTAAACAAGTCCCTTTAACATTTCATATAATAATGGCTTGGTGATGATGAACTCCTTTAGCTTTACCTTGTCTGGGAAGCACTTTTTTTGCCCTTTCACTCTTTGTTTTTATTTTTGAAAGAATTTTTAAAAATTATTCTATTACAGTTGTCCCATTTTCCCTAGCTTTGCTGAATAGAGTAATCTTGGTTATAGGTCCAACATCTGAATCATAGGCATGCCAGAAGGAGAAGAAATCGAAAACTTAGTTGAAAAAATAACAAAAGTAAACTTCCTTAATTTGGTGAAGGAAATAGACACACAAGTTCAGGAAGCACAGAGTCCCAAACAAATTGGACCCAAAGAGGACCACACCAAGACACATCATGATTAAAATGCCAAAGGTTAAAGATAAAGAGACAATCTTAAAAGCAGCGAGAGAAGAAAACAAAGGTACCTACAAAGGCGTTCCCGTAAGACTATCAGCTGAAGTGTTCCCAAATGTCTAATTTCATTAATATTTCTTTGCTAAACTGGATGGGATGCTTACACAAAGCAAGGCAGGTGTTCTCCCTACGTACTCATGTGGTTCCTCTCTCCATGTGCAGGGCACTCTCACTGCTGACCTGCCATGGTCCAGACTCAATGATCTGATCCAGAGACCTGACTCCATTTTCGCTCCACCATTTTCTTGCTTTGTTTGTCTTTTGTCTTCCTGGTCAAAAGATGGTTACTATGCTTCAGAAATGATTTCCATTTCCTAGAAGGTAGCATGCTGAGGAAGCCAATTCTTTCTTTCCGTGGGGCCAATTCTCAGCATTTAAATATGCTCAGCTCAATCTCCCCACTGGAAGCTTCGCACCCACTCCCTCTCCCATGGCCTCAAGCCTCATGCTGGTGCCCATTGCATCTCCCCTGTTAGTCAGAGCTTGGACATCCCATCACCCCTCTTCCCACCCTACTCTGCCTTCACTTCCAACTCATACCCTGAACTGCTTCTACTCAGGTTACGCTGGAAATCTTTTCTGAAATGGGTGTTTAGAATCTTAGTATACCTGACTTTTCTGTGGGTACATGGTTCCTTTGATCAAGACCCCTTCCCACCTCATTGAGAATCAGTTATATCTACATTTGTCTGCTTGGGCTGTTGTAAGGAAACATCACAGATTTGGCGGCTCCAACACCAAACATGTGTTCCCTCTGTCCTGGAAGCTGGGTGATGGAGGAGAAGGTGCCTGCAAGTGTGGTTTCTGATGAGATCTCTCGTCCTGGCTTTGCAGCTTGGCCTTTTCTGTGTGCGTGCAGAGAGAATACCACACACGCACACACACACACACACACACACCCCAAAAGGTTATGGGAAATTCTGTCGCTTATGTAAAGAGAGACTCTGGACAGAACAGGGAAGCCTCCGCTGCCCCCAAAGCCCTAAAATGGCTTGCGGAGCAAGGACAGGCTTTGACCTGCATTAGGGGCTGGGCTGGGGTGACAGTGGCCACTGCCACAGAGGCTTGTGAGTGTCCACTCTCCCACTGGCACCCAATGAGTGAACATCTGCACTTATCATCAGCGTGTTCAGATGTGAAGCAAAAGGAGAGGAGTGAGGCTGGAAAGCTGTCCAATATCAAAACATCTGTCAAGAAGAGGGTTAAGTTTATAATGTATTTTTGTGAACTATCTTTCTCCCCAATTATTAGCATTTTTGTCATACTATTTCTGTACATATCATCTAATCTGTTCTGCTCACATTGTTTACTGTGAAATGTGGGAATGAGTCTTCAAGACATAGAAAGGGCCATATAAGCAACTGAAAAAGGAAACTGCATATGTTGCCTTGCCATCATTCTGTGGAATAAGGATTATAATAACTACAATAGCAGGGTCTTTACAATAAAGAAAAACGGATTATTACTGCTGCCTCCAAGTATTAGGGATACGTATGTATCCCATCACAATTGACCTCAGGCTTGTGGAAGAGACAAACCTTCCTAGAAGGAGAAAATTAGAGGAAGCCATATATAGGAGAAAGCAAGAGTATGAAGAAAAGACAAAACATTCTCAAAACTGCAAGTGAGCTGAAATGAGGCCAGACATATACATTCTTTCAGTAAACTGTCCTGCAAAGTTTCAAAAATATATTCCAGGATATGAAATTTTAAGAACACCCATTGGATAGAAGCAGGTAGAAAATATATCGAATGAATACTGGTGTTTAATTAGAAAGCCCACAACACCTAGGAAAGTAATCATTATGGTGACAAGGCCATTTACAGTTTGCTGAGCTTGTACAATCTGTTAGTGGCATATCTACATAGGAACTCAGCTATCCTTGAAGCTAAGTAGTTCATAAGAAAATAATAAAAACAATAAAATATTTATTTATAAAAATCACCCTGGCTTGTCCCCTGTTGAAAAAGAGATGGATGTAGAGTTTTAACATATTTAAAAACATGTTTGATAACATATTTACATCCAGGCAGGCATGAAGAATAAGCATATTCCTAACAAAATCTTGTACAATATGGTTTACACCATTTTTTTGGGTTACATTAACATACACGCGGCTTTGAGAAGCCATCCATAAAATTCCCAAGAACTGGATATTTTCTGTGTGTGCTGCATGACTGTTCTCTGAAGAAATAAACTCTCATGTGTTTAAAATATGGTACGTAGCATTGACAGCTAAATGAGAAATCTCAGTGAAGTGCTGAACTGTATTTGTCTATTCTTTTACATTTTGTCCCAGCTCCCATGGATTTACTATTTTGAGTTGAGCCTGTCACAAACAAGTTCATAAGCTTTGCATTTCATGGCAGTTGGCATCTGGGTTCTTCATTTGAGTAAGTCGTGCTGTGTATGCAAGCTGTGTTTGTCTGCACTGGCTGTCCCAGTCGTGCCGGGTGGTGACTGGGCACCCAACTAAATGATAGACCAAGTCGGAGCCAAGTTGAAGTTGACAACCGATTTAACACTGGTCGCTGTTTCCCTGAGATAAACCGTGTTCTCTGACTTCAATAAACAGTTATTTTGAGGGAGAGATTTATTTTGTTGGGCTTACAAAAACGCTTTGTCTTAATTATATTTGACATTTGAAAGCTCACACCAAGAGCTTTCTCCAGGGACAGACACCAACCCCTTGTCCCCTCTGGAACGAGAGTGAAATGAATAAACACCATCGTGGTGGATGCCACTCAATAGTGCAATTTTTGTTGTTGTTTATTTTCCTTTTGGTTAGGAAAGCATTGGGTGAGTTGTCAGCTTACAGCCTCTTAAACAATCCAAGTATTGGTGGGAGAAATATTTTGGAAAATTAAGAATAAAATTGCTAGTGTACAAAGTCACATATTGTGTGTTTGTGGTGGTTCTATGTGTCCATTTAAAGCAGATACTTTTCTCCAAGGAAGTAAAACAGAGCAAGTGGTAATACACCAAGATGCTGCCATTTTAACCTTGTGTTTCCTTAAATCAATGGACATTAATGGACTACAATTTTCTCCAATTTTATCTTGAATCATTGCATTTGTTTTTTTCTTTGGAAAATATATGACTTTGGAGTTTCTATTCATCTTAAAATGTGAGCCATGTTTGGTGATTATCGAATCTGTATAAACCTTCATTATACAGTGGCATTCAAATCAGTTTCTCCTAAAGATGCATATGGTGATAACCTAGTCTAACAAAATTAAAGTTGTTAATAATTAAAATGAAAGTAGTTTGATGTAGCCTCATTTGTTCATTTTTCGTTTTGCTTACATTACCAAGGAGATACATCAGAAAAAATTGTTGCTACGAGAAATGTCTGAGATTTTACTGTATATATATTCTTCTAGGATTTTTATAGTTTTGAGTCTAACACTTAAATCTTTAATTCATTTTGAGTTTATTCTGATATATGGTGAAAGAAAGTGGTTTAGTTCCAATTTTTGTAGGTATCTGTCCAATTTTCCCAAGACCATTTATTAAATGGTCTATCTTTACCCCACTGTATGCCCTTGTTTTCTTTGCCAAATATTGATTAACCATAAAAGTGTGGGTTTGTTCCTGAGCTCTCCATTCTGTTTCATTGTGCTATAGTGTTTTCTTGGTGGTTGGTTGTTTTTTGAGGGGCTTATTTTGGCTGTTTTTCTGTTGTTTTGATTACTCTGGTCTTGTAATATAGTTTATTATCAGGTAACAACAAAGTTTTCCTCCAACTTTGTTCTTCCCACGATATTTGTGGTTATTCAGGGTTTTTGTGATTCTATATGCATTTTTGGAACATTTGTTCTAGTTTTATGAAATATGCCATTGGTACCTTGATAGGAATTGTGTTGTATTCATAGATTGCTTTGGGTAGTATGGGGATTTTAATTATGTTAATTCTTTCTATCCATGAACATAGGTACATTTGCACTTACTTACATCTTCTTTCTTTCTTTAGTGTCCTATAATTTTTCAAGTAGAGGTGTTTTACATCCTTTGTTAAACTTATTCCTAGTTAAAATTTTTTTTTCTTTAGGCAATTGTAAATGGGATTGTTTTCTTAGTTTCTCTTTCTCATAGGCCATTATTGATGTATAGAGGTGCAGCGGACTTCTGGGTATTTATTTTGTATCCTGCTTGCTACTTGACTGAATTCATTTATCAGTTCAAGTTTTATTTTTTATTATTATTTTTGGTGGAATCTCCAGGATTCTCTCTATATAATATCATGTCATCTGTAAATAATGACAGTTTTATTTCTTCCTTTCCAATTTGGATGTCTTTTTTTTCTTCCCTTTATCTTATCACTGTGGCCTGGGCTTCCAGTACCCTGTTGAATAAGAGTAGTGAAAGCAGACATCTCTGTCTTGTTCCAGGTTTTAAGGGCAATGCTTTTAGCTTTGACTGTTGAATATGATGCTGGCTGTGGGTTTTTCTTCTATGGCCTTGATTATGTTGAGATATGTTCCCTGTATTCACACTTTACTGAGATTTTTTATTATAAATACATGCTATATTTTATCAAGTGCTTTTTCTGCATCTACATATTTATATGAAAACATTTTACACAGCAAAGGACAGCATCAACAAAATGAAAGGCAGTTCACTAAATGGGAAAACATATTAGCCAATGATACATTTCATCAGGGGTTAATATCTAAATTTTATAGAGAGCTTATAAAACTCAGTACAAAAAAAAAATTATAGAATGGGCATAAGGTTGAAATAGATACTTCCCCAAAGAGGACATACAGATGATGGATAGACATGTGAGCCATGTTCGGTCTGTGATTATCGAATCTGTATAAACCTTCATTATACAGCCGGGGCCCTGGCCCTGGCCCCCAACCCAGGCATGTGCCTTGACTGGGAATCAAACCCTCAAATTTTCTGCAGACCAGTGCGCAACCCCCTGAGCCACGCCAGCCAGGGCCTGTTAATAGCAGTTTTAACTTTAGAAGCCAGAAAAGAAAAACAACTTAGACGCCCTTCAGTGGGTGAATGGATAAATGATCTGCGGTTCAGTCACATCACAAATGCTATTCCACATTTAAAAGGAGCACACTGTTGATACACTCAATTTACATGCATCTCAATATCATTACACTGAGTGAGAGAAAGCTAATCTCAGAAGTTTACATATTTACGATTTTATTTGCATACCATTTTCAAATGACAAACTGTAGTGCCTAGGAACAGATCAGTGGGGGCAGGGTTTAGAGTTGGGTGCAGGTGTGCCCGTAAAGGGAGGCACTTTCTTTGGGGAGAGAAGATAACATGGTATCCTGACAGTCGCAGTAGTCACACATCCATAATGCAGCGGTTGCTACATGTACGAGTGCATCCAACATAAACATGAAATGGTTTCAACCTGTATGTATGTATCAGGTAGTGAGTGCAGGTTAAAACTGGTGACTTTTTTTTTATTTTAAATAATGTGAGAATTTATTACTTTACATAACACAAAGTCTGAAGTGTAGGGGCTGGAATATTGGTTCAAAAGTATCATGAACAATTCAGGTATCTACTTTCCCAAACTGTTGTCTTAGCTCATAAAACTGTTACCTCATGGTCACAAAACAGCTACCATAGTCCTAGACTTCACATGCAAATACAACAACAGAAAGGGGAGTTCTCACCCTTCTGAGAGCACTCAAAGTGAACTTTTCTTCATACCTCTCTGACCAGGGTTCTAGTCTATTTATTTATTTATTTTTTAGAAACCATGTATGTGGCTTTTAATATTGTTTATGCTCCTAAATTCATGTAAAATATTCTTTTTTTAATTTAATTTTATTGTTGTTGTATTACATCCATCCCCGTTTTGCTCCCCTCTGGGGTGGGGGAGGGGGACAGAGGGGAGCAAAACTGGTGACTTCTCATTGAGGTCTGTGACTGATGAACTATGTTACATCAATGCCAAGTTTCTCCTTTTAATGAGGTATTATGGTTACTTGAAATGGTATGGATGAAGAGCATTCGGGCATTCTCTTATATTTGCACTTTTCTGCGAGTCTAAACAGATTTTGAAGTAAAAAGTTTAAAATATATTTAATACAGTAAGCACAACTTTTATAGTCTATGAAATAAATCTAGTGTCTAAAGTCTTAGCAGATGCGATCTTGTTGACAATTTTTCTTCCTTTCTTTTTTGCTTATGGTTTAGTTGCCTTGTGTTTACTTAATTTTGACTGCAGACATATTGAATAATTGTCAGACTTTTTGGAGGCCTGTTTTGCATGTAACTCTCTACCTGGCCTGAAATTTTTATATGGTTAAGGTAGTGCAGGTTAGCATGAGAATCTATAATAGATCTTCCTGTCCCTCCTTTTTGTGGAACAAGAGTAAACACATTTAAAAATATTTATTTCCATTGTATAACCTAATCCATTCAAAAGCAAAATCTTTCAGATTAAGATGCAATAACATAATGATTATAAAGTACATAATTAAATCATAAGACATGTGAATTATTACCTTTTTAACTAAAGGCAAATTATTTCATTCTCCATGCTTCATTTGTTATCTGTGATGAGGCTAACAGCCCCTGGTAGAGTGAGTGTCTTTGAGTATTAAATTATTTCATTCATAGAAAATATAATTAAAAAGGCCTAGCAAATGTTTAACTGTTTTTCTTTATTATTATTATTTCATAATATAGTATGTTGTACATAAAGCAAATCTTAAACATAAGTCAATAGAAATACTTTTGTTATAATAAACACATTATATGTGATCCAAATTGATATGAGAATAAAAGTATAATTATTAATAATCCTTTGGAAAATATTAGTAAACCAGCACTCTTCTTGGTAAACTTGTATATAATTATGGAAAATAATTGAACATTTCTCTGGCAGAAAACATGATATGACAATAAAATTAATCAATTAATAAGCAAAATATATAGTTGAAATGTTCATCTTATAAGTATATTTAATAAATGATAGTCTTTCTTAAAAATGGCCTTTATCATGAAATTCTGAAAATTAGTGAAATGAGATAAACTATGTCTCAAGTTGTTATTGGGCAGGTTAAACAAAACAGATCAAAGCAAAACAGTTATCAAAATTATAACAGAAGTAAAATGAAAAATATTGGAAATAAATAAGTCTTATCTACAAAATAAAAAACCTGATAAAAATTCAAACATGTTTTAGGATATAAATAAAGACATAGGTAATTAAAAATACAGTAGAATAATTTTTAGGTCAGGTTTATAATACACTACTATTAGTTGCTATGTGTCATCTATTCAAGAAAGCGAAAGAAATATTAGGCTGAGGAAATGACGGAGACACATAAAAAGAAGGAAAGAGGGAAGAATATACTTCTCAAATTTTATGTGAGACCAAACTGTGTTACTGGAATTATTGCCAATTATATCAAGCACCTAATTCATAGAGGTAAAATTATTCACATCTGTTATAATTAATTCCTTGTATAAAAGCTGAGTTTTTTTTAAACACATATTCTTTTCATAGGGCCACTTGTAATCAACCTACTCCTTCCCAAAATCATCAGGTAAGACCTTCCACAATATAATATTTAATAATATAATATTTGGAAGTCAACTAGCACTAACAGACAAAATAATATAGACAATTTGCACTTTCAATGAAACATTAATCAATTTTATAATTTTAATAAAATAAGAAAAGTAACTGATTTTCTGGATTATGTTTCTTTTAAAAGAGTTGTTTATTCTATAAATATTACCATAATATTCATAATGTTTCCTCCCATTCAGTCCAATGAGGTCCACAGTTGTATTTATACATTATTGCCAATTTTTTGTTCTTTATTGCTTTGGACAGTGTGAAACCAATACAACATTTTATGACCACCTTCAGCTTTCATTTAAAGCTCCAAACCCACAGTAATAAAAATGAATATATATGCATTTTTCACTATCTTGTATTTGAGTCGTAAGAAAAGTTCATTTTAAATGACAATATAAAATTAAATTCTTCATTGAGCTATATTCCTTTAAAATTTTTTTATTAATATGTTTTATTTATTTTGCTATTACAGTTGTCCCAATTTTTCCCCCTTTGCCCCCCTTCCACATAAAACCCCATTCCCTCCAGCAATGCCCCTCTTAGTTCATGCCCATTCCTTAGCTCTTAATATATATGCATTTTTTCCACTGAAGAGGTAGCATATTGTAAATAAATGAATCTTGAAATTTATGGACTTCGAAGTTTACGTTTTTAGATTTTCAGAAAATCTTGGCCTTGGATAAGGGCAGTCACGCAACCTTATCATAAAGGTATATACTTAGGTTGTCTTCCAGAACCTTTGCTTTCTACAGATACATCATCAGGGCAAAAATCAGGACTGTCAGTTATGAAGAAAAGACTTGTTAATTAGCTGTGATATTTTTGTCAACTTTCCTTTGTGGGTTCATTGAACTGTACATGAGATAGCTGGATTATGGTTTCATTCTTTTAAATTTTTAAATATTTATAATTTAAATCATCATTAAAATCCAAAGGACACTGTTTTATGTAGTAAGCTACCTCAATGATAAAAGTTCTTTCTAAATTTGAAAGTAAGAATAAAAATCTCTCCATCAGGAAAGAAAAACACATTATTATCTAAAAACTCAGATAATTTAGACTTCATAATATATTAAACTCAGAACAACATCAAGTTTAATAATTTTTCTCAAGAACATAACATTTCAAAATACCTTTTTGGATCTAATGTGATTTGTATGAGTGGGTTTTATTATCCACAAGTTCCACTGTATAAAAAGATGATAAATACACATGACACTGATTTAACAATATTAAGAGTAAATAAGTCATGCTTTGGGGAAATTGCATTTACTCTATCGATAAATACTTAAATTAATGACATATGACGATGCACACCATCTCTTTTAATGCATAAAGAAATGGGCACCAGATGGGTGCACTACTCTTATGAAAAATGCAATAGACTTCAAAGCCCACCTCATATTGTAGACAGAATTAAGAAATGTTCTAATACTATTAGACAGACTGAGCTTACGTGCCTACCAAGAATTTTAGCGTACTTCATACTGTAAAGATGTTCATATTAAATTATTATTACTTTTTTGACTATGAACAAAATGGTAAAAAAGATACTACTGGAATTGATATTATATTAGTCATGGTAATATAGTTTTGCACATTACCAAGAAATACATAAAATTATATCTATATGTGTATATATATATATATGCACACACATACATTTTTGTTTCAACATTTATATTCTATCATTTTGTATATACTCTTCCACAATTTAATTTGCTAAATATTATTTTTAATTAACAATATTAAACTTCTATCTAATTTTCATGTATTTTCCTCTAAAATTTTCCACTACTACAGGGAATCCAGGCCCCTGAACATGTCCCCTTTCGCACATGAATGAAGGTTTCTTCCATTGATCCTTCAAACACAGTGTCTAATCTAACAGGTCCCTTTCTTAGCTTAGATATCACTTTCGGAGGAATCCATAATTCTCCTGTGAATTTCAATTATGTGTTTTAAAGTGTCACTATTTACTTTCCAGTGTCAAACCATCCAGCCACCTTAAATTAGAACTGGGCTCTCGGGTCCAGCCGGCCACTCTCCAGGGACCTGTCTCACACCTGCTGTGACGAGAGTTTGGTTGTACGTGTTGGGTGGCCCTTGTTCAACCTCCCCTCTAGTTTTCCTCCTCTGACTTCTCCTTTCTCTTCCAAGCAGGGCGCACAGAGGAGGAGGAGAGGTAAAGACCCCAAAATATCTGTCTTCACCCAGACGTGTTTGCAGCTTCTTTCACTTCGATGTGACCTCTGTCATGGCAGTCCACAGGCACTCCCTCTGCCATTAGCAGTGATCTCTGACTGGCACCCTGCCCACGTGGTCCCTTCTTCCCCCGTTGGGTTAGGGTGGAGTGTCTGGGGACAGACACTCCTTGTGTGGTTGCTGCAAATAAGCCAAGCTGGTGACTTTCTGCTCCAAATTACCCACAGAAACGGTGCCGCTGTTCCCAGCAATGCTTGTAGTTCTACCTCATACTCGTTTACTATCCTGTTCCTAGAGATGATTGGCTTAGTAACCAGTACGTTGTGGATAATATCTCGCCCTCCACCCCGCACTGCAAGGGCTTTCATGAGCCCACACATCTGCTGCCCTGCCCCTGTTGCCTGTTTGTTGCTGGTTACCTTCCTACAGTCGTTCACAACCATGTTGTTCCATGCCCAACTGAGTTTCCATTGACATGGGTGTTATATGTTTCGGTGTCATTAAAATAGCATTTTACCCTAAAGCTAAAACTGTAACAGTACAACAGGAATTGGGGTTTAGAGCTGTAATATCTGAATAGGTAAAATAGTAATAAAACACCTAAAAGAACTGTTTCAGCCTAGAATTCCAAGAAACTATTTTTTAAAATATTACGTTTCTTCTGTTAGGTAATTCCAGTTGAAATAATGATTGTGCAAATTGTTTTATAAAATGTGAATTATGTAAACACCATTTTTGGAAGTATGCAGCATTGAAATAATTTAGAATATCATTTTCTTGATTTATACCCATAAAACATAGAGATTTCACTTCACCCACTTTGACAGATGTATGGTACCTCAATAAGGAACGTTTTGTTCATTTTTCTTTCTTTAACAAAGATGAACCATACTTTATAAAAGTTTCAGGTTTTGATATCTGGAAAGGGTGTTTCAGAATTTGTATTTTTGTCATGTTTTTGTCATTGCCAAGGTGATGACTAGAAGATCAGTAATAACAGACTCAGCCTGGGAATTGCACTAAGTCAAACAAGTGTGCCCGTGTCGTCTGGTCAGTCGGTTCTTGGTTATCCATAGTCTTGTAGCCAGGGGAGGTTGCTTGTTCCTTTAACCCTCCATGTTAACGAACAGGTGGATGTAGCTTTTGTACAGCATTGCGGGTCAACAGTGTCACTACGTAGGTCTTGTCTATAGAGCTGGCTTATGACACCTGCCCTCAGGTGTGTCACGCTCCTTACTCACCTCGCTTCTTGAACTCCATCTTTCCTTTTCCTAACGAATTCTGTATGTGAATGTGATGCATCGGTTCGGAGAGGTTCTGCTGGAAAACCATACCAACTCAAGTCGCAGTGGCTTGGCAAAACAAAAATGTGACACATGGTCCTCTCAGCAGAGGACGAGAGGGCGGAGCAAGGGCACGGGTTCATAACTGCCTCGGTCTAGGAACAGCACGCAGCACCCCGTTTCTCTGCCCACTGAGCAAAGGCGGGCCGCATGGCCAAACCAAGGTGCGTGACCGGAAAGCACGCGGGGCAGGTGATGAGCCTTCATTGCCTTTTCCAAAACATGCAGCAATGTTAGAGAGCCCTTCCCGCATTAAACTCCATGTATAATAGCTCTTATTAGCATTATGAATGACACTGTGATTAATATGTTTACATGGGAAGTTCTGCCGCAGCAAGGTTATTTCATTAAGGTGCCTGGAAAAACACTTATTTTGTTGAAGGATATAGAGACTTGTGGGCTTTTTATAAAAAGCTGTCAAATTCATTCCGAGATTAAGATTGTTACAAATTTATCACAAAGACTTGTGTGTCCATTTCATTAGATAAATGACAATATGTTTTCCACATACCTGTGGATTTGCAAATCAACTTCCTAATCCTCCTTCATTTCATTAGCTTAACAAATTGGATTTCCTCTGAATTTGCATTTATTTAATTACTTTTGGGAGGTTGAACATTTTTCTGTATTTATACTGGCTATTAGATTCTGATCTAGAGAAAATGATCTGCTTGTAACCTATGCCCATATACCTACTTATGTCTTTAGTGTTTTTCTCTCACCAATTTACACTGGCATGTTATTATAAAAAATTAAACCTTTATGCAGGTAGTGACTGAAAATGCTTGCCTTCATTTTTATTGATCTTTATACTTTAGTAATTTTGGAAATAAAGACGTTCCTAAAAATAGTTTTAAGTATAATTTTCTTTCCCTCTCTGTGCTTGCGTGATGATAAATGATAGCCCTGATTGTTGCAGGAATGTCATGAATTTGTGGATATGAGAATTGATAAATAAACATGCTAATAATCTCATGGCTTGAGTAACCAAGACTTCAATCAGCCCTCTACTTGAGATTAAGAGTTCTTGTTACTTTACATGGAAAAGAAGACTTTGCAGATTAAATTAAGTCCATGGCCTTGACCTACGGTTACCCTGTATTTCCCAGATGGGCCCACTTAAGTCACATGAGCCCTCAACACAGAGCTTCCCCAGCCTGGAGGTGAAGGGGTTGTCAGAGAGATACCACATGTGCGGAGAATTCAACAGACTGTTGCTGGTTCTGAGAGGTATGACCCAATATGTGAGGAGCCAAGATGGTCTTCAAGGAGGTAAAAATGGTGTTTGGTTCCCCTTATGGCCTGTAAGGAGCAGGAACCTTGGTAGGACATCTGACAGGGAGATAGGTTCTGCCAGCTGCCTCACTGAGCTTAGCAGCTGCTTCTTCCCTGAACCTTGTGATACGTGCCCAGCTGGTGAACATCTTGATGAAGGTCGGTGAAGCCCACAGCGGAGGACTCAGGTGAGCCAATCTGACTTCTGAACTCAGAGCAAGGGCATCATAAATGGGTGCTGTTTTCAGCCACGATGTTCGAGGCAATTGGTTAGACAGAAAGAGGAAATGGAAACACTTCCCTTGGATAAAGTGGGATATGCAGTTGAAAAAGTCACAGTTGCTACACTGGCCCATTGGGTCACTTCTTATTCATTCTACTGGTCAACAGCGTTGTGGATGCTGAGACAGGTTTCTGCACTGTTGCTGAGTAAACTAGGAAGGCTGCGTTTGGGGATCCAACCCACTCCTCCTGTGCCCGCCCCTGAACTTCAGGGTGATGACCTATTTTCCAGGTCAAGAAGACCAGGCCTGTAGGACTTGGGGATGGGACAGTCCCTTGGCAGCTACTTGTTCTATAAAGGTGATGTGTTATGGTCCTGAGGTACTCCTTGTTTATGGAGCTCACATTCACCATAAATTCGAATCCCCAAAGTGTTAGAATTTGCTAGGCTATAAATATAATTTTCAATAACTGCTTAACACATTCAGTTCTGCTCAAGATGTATATTTAGATTATAGGTGTTGAGTTGTAGAAAGATCATTTTTTTACCAATGTTTCCCATCATTTTTAAAAATCTTTTATTTTGAGGTAATTATAAATTCTCATCCAGTTGTCATGAGAGGTCAGATGTGCCCGGTACCAAGATCTTTCCTCCTGTAGCGACATCCTGCAAAACAAGACTACGGCCAGGATACTGACTTTCATACAATCAACTTACAGAATATTAAGAGTGAAGTTTAGCTCCCAGTTTAAACCCAAAGCAACATATGGGCACACATATGTTGAAATAAATCTTGGATGACTTTTGATTTAATATTTTACCTAAAAACATTAGGAGGTGTTTGTAAGCAGATTCTCTCCCTTCCCTGCTGGCCTGCTTCTTCCTGTTCTCACCCCACGAGGTTTTATAATAAACTACCCCCAGTGGCAAACAAAACCAAAACCAAACAAACAAAATTGAGGATAGTACCTAACTTCTGTTAGGGAGGTAACTATTAAAGATACCTTATTAATAAATGAAAACATTGAACTGAAATTGTTTATTAAGTAGACAAAGAAAAACTGGAAAAATCTAGAGAAACATGTCACTTACTGGGGAGAGAAAAACAATTTGAATGACAGTTTCTGATCAGACATCACGGAAGTCAAGAAGTAGGGTAGTCTTTTTCAGAGCCGAAAGAGAGAGGAACATACATCCAGGATCCTAAAGCCAGTGGAAATCTCCGTCAGGTATGACAGGGTAGCGAAGACCTTCTCAGATGAAGGAAAATGAAGACAATTTGTCACCAGCAGACCCATCCCAAAGAATGGCTGTAGGAAGTTCTTTAAACAGAAAGGAAAATTGAAAAAACAAACAAACAAATAAAAAACCTTGGAAACGTCAGGCACAAAGAAAGAAAACAGAAAGCAACAACACAGGAATATCCATTAGGCTTTCATTCTCTTCTTAAATTGAAAAATTACATTTGACAGTTGAAGGAAAAATCTATAGCTGAGAGGTTTCTAAACATAAGTCAAGTGTTTAAGTGATTATATTATAAATAAATGGGAGTGAAGGAATTTAAGAGGAGTCAAAGTACACACTTCGTTCTAACTGGTGAAAGGAGGGCAGTGGTGGGCTATGATAACATGTCTACATCATGCAAAATACTTACACAGTAAACAAGCAATGCAAAAATATAATCCCATACTGTATAATAAATAAAATGGAGCTTCAGGAACATTTGAGGAACCCACACAAAAGCAGGAAAAGGAAAGGAAATAAAAAGGAAAATGAGCCAATAAAAAACTAAGTTCAGATGTAAGCTCTAACAAATCAATACATGCATTATTACCAAAGGCAAGCGATTGACAGAGTGGATTAAGAAACATGTGTTCACTATGTTTCTATGTATATGCTGTGTACAGGATACTCACTTCAAATGATATAGGTAAAGATGCAAATTAAAACCACAATAAGATACCACCTCACACCTGTCAGAATGGCAATCATCAACAAATCAACAAGTGTGGGGCAAGGGGGACCCACTGTTGATGGGAATACAGGCTGGTGCAGCCACTATGGAAAACAGTATGGAGTTTCCTTAAAAAACTAAAAATGGAACTGCCTTTTGATCCAGCAATTCCACTACTTGGACTACACTCCAAGAATCCTGAAACACCAATTCATAAGAACCTATGTACACCTATGTTCATAGCGGCGCTATTTACAATAGCCAAGTGCTGGAAACAGCCTAATTGCCCGTCAGTGGATGATTGGATCAAAAACCTTTGGTACATTTACATGATGGAATACTACACAGCAGAAAGAAAGAAGGAACTCCTACCCTTTGCAACAACATGGATGGAACTGGAAAGTATTATGTTTAGTGAAATAAGTCAGTCAGTGAAGGACAAATACCATATGATCTCACCCATTACAGGACAATAATGAACAAAACAAACACCAAGCAAAACAGAACCAGATATATGAATACATGAATAGGCCTTCAGTGGGCAGGAGGAAGGGGGATAGGAGGAGTGGGGAGGCAGAGGCAAAGAAGCAGAGCAGCTTAGACAAGAACCTAGTATGGAAGAACCTTGGACATGGACAACAAGTGGGATTGAATTTGTGTGGGAGTGGATGGTTGGGGAAGGGGACAGAGGGAAGGTAAGAATGGGATGGATGTAATACAACAACAATAAAATTAAATTAAAAAAATAAAAGAAGAGATATATCATGAACATTATAATAGAAAACCAGGAGTGGCTATGTTAATATCAAATAAGCAGCAATTTAATAATATTAGTCCTCAAATCAAATAAATAGGGTGAGTGAGAGGCATAATATAATGATAAAGGTTAACACACGAAAACTCATACTAATCTTAAATGTGTATGCACTAAGCAAAAGAACAGGAAAATATGTGAGGCAAAACTGGTTAAACTAAAAAGAGAAACAGATAAATCTACAATTAAAGTTGGAAACAGTACTTAACTCTCAGCAACTGACAGAACAGCTAGACAGAAAATCAGCACAAATATGGAAGAACTCAGTAACATCACCAACCAATGGGATCTAATCAAGATTTATAATATACTTCCCCAAATTCAACAGAACACACATTCTTTCCAAGTACCAAATTATCAAGAAAGGCCCATATTCTGAGCAATAAAGCAACCTTCAATACATTTAGCAGAGTGAAATCATGCAGAGTATGTTCTCCAATTACAATGAAATCAAACTAAAAGTCAACAACAAATAGATAACAGGAAAGTCTCTAAACACTTAGAAACTAAACAACACATTTCTAATTGACCCATAATCCAAAGAGGAATATCCAGGGTAATAAAAATACATTGAACGGAATGAAAATAAAATGCCACATAAGAGCACTGCTGAAGGAAAATTTATTAACTTGAAGTTTCTGCTTGATAAAAGGTAAAGAAAAAGCCAAATTAATCATCTGAGATTCTACCAGAAGAATCGAGGAGAAAAAAGTAAAAAAGAATTTAGAACAAGAATAAGTAAAAAAAAAGAGCAAGAAGCAATGAAACAACAGAAAAACAAGAGAATATACATAAAATGAAATGATTTTTGTTTTCTAAAGACTAATAAATTTTCAAATCTCTTCCAAGACTAACAAACGTTTATGAAGGACTACAAAGAAAAAACAAAGTCGAGTAAGGAAAGAAAGAAGACCTTGGGTCATCAAGCTCCTATGATTAGCAACTGCCTGAAAAGCTATTTAAACTTGAAATAAATACACATCATTTCTTATAAGTATGAAAAGATGTTTCAAATATAAACCAAAGAGCCAGATAATTCTCAAGTGTTAAGGGAAGCCATGAATGAATAAATAGTACAGCCCCAAGAATGGCTCTGGACAGCCCCCAAGAGAAGAAAATGCAAAACAAAAGCTAAGCCAACCTAAATGATGCTTATCTGAAGCCACTGAGTTTTGAAATCATCTGCTTTGCTGTTCCTTGAAATCAGGTGCCCAGTGATTCACATTTATATTACTTCTTCCTTAAACTGTACCCTTCTTCTTGTCAACAGCCTTCCAAATTAAGTTATTTAGTAGTTCAAGGAACCCTTTCATGCTCATTGTCCTGTCAGCATTTCCTATGTTTTCCCATCCAGTCATTCCAAGGCTGCTTTCCAGGAGCAGGGAAATGTCCCATCATTTACAAGTCTACTCTGACTTTGTACTTGACACATTGACTAAAACATGCTTAACCTGTTGATAATCACCTTTGCCTGGTAAAACATATATTCTTACATGGATATCCAGTTTATTGAACTCATAACCTTTGAATTAGTGCAAGAAAACATCTACCATCGAAAAGGTGGTTAAAGGATTTATTTTGAGTTAAGCCTGCTGTATTCTACTTAATTACACTCACTTAAATTATTATATTTTGCCATGTGCTGAATAAATCAGGTTTCTTGTTCCATCATGCAGTTAGCCTTATTTTTAATTCAACTTTGGCAATGACAAAACAGTCATATTCCTCTATTTCAAATAGTCTGTTTCCATGCTGTGTGTATCAGAGGATTTTTCATATGTTATCAGTTCTCTTAATGGCTTTCTGTTGCTGATATTGGAGCAATGCTGGAATAGTTAGGAATCCCTAGTTTTAGAACCTCTACTGTATAAAATTACTACCTCCTACAGCCCACTGACTTTCATAAAGAAAACCTTCCTTTAATAAAAACAATAAGTAACTTGCAGGCTGGTAACTAAATCATGACAATGAGAATAAATTCTTACATGGTTGGTGAAGTATATTGTTTAGAGTAAGACAGATGCTTTCTCAAGCTTATTAAAAGAAGAGAGGAAGCCCTTGTTTTGTTCCTATTGATGGGTTTATCCAACCATAAAAGATACATTTCCTTGTATTTACCATTTCATTCTGCTGATTATTATCAACACAGTGAACTGGTAAATGAAAATTCTAATTTGAATATTTGGGAGAGCAAATTAAAAACAAAGTTTGATCTTATTATTTTTTAGGTCAGTAAGATAAAATGCAAAATACAGCTTGCAAAAACACTTCATTAAACAGAAAAGAAATAGAAGTATCACATACAAAGAGGCACTGAAAATGGAAGCTTATGAGGCTGTATTACGCAAAAGGAAATGAAACCACTCTGTCAATCTTCCATCTCAGTGAACAGCCAGGAGACAGCTATGGAAATGTTGGTTAATGTTAAGACCAGGCTGGAAGGATGGTTTGCACACAAAGGTAATTTATAGAAATTCCTGTGAATAACTCATCCAACTTCAAATATTTTGAAGATTATTCTTCAACTGTAAAATAGAAGCATGTAAGAAAAAAAATATCAGCAGAAATTCCCATGTCAATTATAACTTTTGCTGCCGAATTTTTAGATTATACACATGATATTTTTATGATCAGAATTGTTCTCTCTCATGCATTTTTAGATAAAACATTACATTTCAAATAGAAATCATTGTGTAATCAAGGAAGGAAAGTATATCAGTGTTTTCTTAATAAACCCCAATTAAGCTTTTTAACAACAAAATCTCATTTATCTGTAGTAATGAAAGTGGATATGGGGAGAGAGTTCATAGACCATTTGATTGCAGAAACCAACCTATAATATACTACTATGTACACATGTACACATGTACTATGTACACATTGCATACTACTTAAATAGGACTTGCACCTTATATTTACAGGGCTAGTGATTAATAGTTGAAATACAAATAATGACTTCACAAAGAAAATAGATATAGTACCATTAATTTTTACCAATATGTATGTATTACATAGTCACTATGCTTGTTTTTAGAAAAATCAAGTTAGCACTTAGAAAATGGATGAAAGTCATTCTACAAAGGAGATCAGTGTTTTATGTGCACTGTAAAAGAACCTAGAGAATTGATATTTGCTACTCTTATGTATCATTTTGTAAGGACTTGAATATTTCTGGCAGCCGGAAATATTGTTTCTTTATCAGGGAATTTTGAATATTTAATATCTGTGAATGTAAAATCATTTTTGTTTTTGAATGTCCATCATCAGGAATTAAAGATATGTTACGGATACCACAGTATTAATTGCAATATCTGAGCAACGTAAGACTTTTTTTCAATATTTCAGTACCACTAATGAGGAGGTGTGGTATTGACAGTAACATATTTAAAGGTTATATAAAATTATTTCCTCTGTATTCCATGATCAAATGCTCCAGCTGAGAAAGCTCCATGGTCCAGAATTAATCTTTTTCCATTGGTGTCTCTCCAGGATGGATTGCTGGTAAATGAGCGTTGGTCAAAATATATTTTAAAAGAGTTGAACAGAAGGTAGTGATATAAACTAACCAAGAGGAAGGAAGTTACCTTAGTTGAAAAAACAGTGTAAAAAACAGTTATTCTCCTCTTTTCTCCTTTTCTCACTCTATTTCTCTTATAACATTGCAAAATCTCACTTTATTTTCATTTCTCTTCTCCTTCCACCTATTCTAAGTTCTCCAGAACATTAGCTAAAGTCAAACTAAACCTAGGAAAATACAAATGATTAATAAACATTAAGGTGATGTTTAACTGTATTAGCAAATGAATAAATGAATTATAAAAAACTATCTTCAGGAATTTTTTAAAGGAAACAAGATTATAATTCTTTCCAAAACATAGTACTTTTTTCTCATTCTGATTTTCAAGGTGGAAAAATTCACTATATAGGTATGAACATATAAATAATAGAAATTCCACATTTATTAGTGAAAAAAATATTACAATGAGAACACACCTGTATTTTACCATTTTAAAAGTGACTGTACTGAAAAACAAAGCAAACTTAAAAATAGGCACATTTTGGATACATCTATTCCTTTGGCATAGTGATGAGACCATGTGAATATACTAAAATATATCAGACTGTGTACATTAAATATGCCCAGACCTTTTCATATCATTTACACCTTAGAAAAGCTGCATTATGAAACAAAAATGTTGTAAAAGAACTACAACGATGTTGTAAAAACTTCAATGATATAAAACCTGAAATAGCATTAAATTTTTTGTATGATTGGTTAGACTAGTTGTTCACATGCAGCTAATTTGCAAATTACTTTCAGTGTCAAAGAATATTTACAAGCAGGGTCCAGAGATACTTGCATAGAATATCAACTTTTGTGCACATCTGGAAATATCAGTGCCCAAAGTCAGATTATCCAGTGGATATTTTTATATCAAAGGCCTTAATTTAACAAACATTTTTTAGGTGACTAAACACTGCCAGGTAATTTGCAAGACAATTGGAACCAAGTGATGAGAAACACCAGGTCTTTGCTATGTTCTCTAAAAGAAAGAGAAAGGTAAAAGATACAGAAGGAAGATCAGTAGAGCTTTGAAATGTAAGGAGACAAATATTTTCAAAGTACAGAGAAAGAGACCACAAAGAACACAGAAGTCAAAAAAAAAAAAAAAAAAAAAGGCCAAAAAAACTGTATCAAGTATAAACTCTATTTAATGTTCAATAGGCAATCAGAAAGCAAATACTTTTAGAGGATGCATTCCCTATAAAAGAAGACGTTTAAAATAGTCTGAGGCATGAACAGCAAAGTTCACGTAAAAAATCCACAAGTGTTTAATTATTCTTCATGATACTATAATTCCAGCAAAACATTTGTTATAACCTGCTGATATATTTCTTTGACTTGTAAGTTGCTGGGCATTCAGAGAGCCTCAACACCTCCTAGATCAAAAAAATTGATCACACTCAAACTAATCATTTTAAAATGGAGAACTCCAAAAGCTGCTAAAATAAAATCTGTAGTGGCAAACAAGTAAGATTTGTGGAAAACAATACATTGGCTTTTGTAGAGTTTATAGATTTGGAAAGAAAGGTGTTTTGTGGGGAACAGCAATTGAAAGTGTCAATTTTGACTCAGGGGAGGACAAGTACATATTTGGGGAGCAGTTGTAAGTAATTGCACTATTATTTCATGGTCTGAAAACAAAATGCAGGTTCAGGAAACAAAGTTGCTGTTAAGGTGTCTACAACATTTTGTATATAAAACTGTAATTAATGGAATATGTTCACACTAAATCAATATGTTCATATATAAATATAAATATATAAACATATATGTATACATATATATACACATATATGTAACAACTTTTGCTCAGAACACTTGAAAATACAATATCGGAAATAAAAACAAATTCCTGGGTAAGATGGATAGCATATAAGACACTGGAGAATAAAAGGTTAGTGAACTTGAATGCATAGCAATAGAATCTATTAAACCTAGATCCAAGAGAGAATCCTTCCTAAAATTAATAAACCCATTCTTGAGATACATGTCAAAAAATATCAGTTGGTTTATAATAAACTGAATCGAAATCCTAAAAGGAAGAATATTCAAAGTGTATTTTTAAACATGGCTAAAATATTTCAATTTGATGGAAAAAGCCCCCCATGTCCATGTTGTTCAACAAATTTGAAACAACATAAGCAAACATGTATATCCACAAGCAAAAACATTAGTTCGAAGGCCTTGTCAACATGACATTGTTCTTCTTGTGTTTGCAAGGTTTTTAGGTCTATATATGTGGAATATTTTCTTGTAAGGGCTTTTTATGATTTTAATTTGTTCAATTGTACAATTTTAATTTGCTCAACCTGGGCTGTTGTTCTAGAAAATCAGTTAGATAAGCTGTAATAGAGATTGATCTCCTTTTATGGATCCTTAATTGCTTCTTACTGCAACTGCTGGTTGGATCCAAAGGATTTTTCAACTGCTTAGTGGTCAAATAAAGTGTGAGATGTGTTTGTGCGGGTAGGGAGATGGTGGCATTTAGCACTTCCTTCTATGGTCACCATTTCTAAAGTACATGTTAGTAAATCCAAGATCATGGGCTCTCAACCAACTAATTGACCGTCACTGCTAATGTTCCTCTCATTTTTATAATGTGCCTAAGATTGATACCACTTCATTTTGTTCTAATTTATTTATGTGCATAATTGTAGGTTATGAAGTCATCATCTACCCACTAATTTATCTTTTCCTGCTGACAAGTTCCAAAAAAACAAACAAACTTTGATTACACATGCTGAAAGACTTCAATAAATAAAAGAGAAGAAGTGTGTTTTTCTTACATGTAAATTTCTAATGAAAAAAAATCTTTGATTCTGTTAAAGAGCTGGTGACAAGACAATTTTTTAATGTGTCAACTTATAAAAGTAAATTGATCAGTTTCTTAATATTGTTGGTACAGAAGGATCTTGGAAATGAAGAATAATTAATCTATTACTAATAATGAGAAGAAGAATATATCTCCTTCACTAATAAAAAGTAGGTTGATATATTAGTTAAACAGATTATATAAATTATATGAGAAACACAAAACAGTGATGGGGACATAAAAATGTTCAGAAAAGTTAATTATATAAATATGGGTAGAGTTGCTTCACAGTTTTGTTCTCGTACCTTATAATAGTCAAAAACTTAGAAGAAAATCCTATTATGTATCTAATATGCTGCATTCAGAATATAAAAACCTAGTATTCACAAAAGGAATATCTCTCATAGAAAAGACAAAATAATTTCTTCTCAACTTTCTTCTACTAAAAGGTACTTTTTAAATTAAGTGGTCAGTATACTCAATAATATTAAATAGGATAAATATGTTTCATAGAACTATTGTTAGAGGATAATTTCCAGGTTGTTTTTAGATTTTTTGCTAAAAAAATGATTCAAGAAAGTAGCAGTCATAATAGCTGTAATTAAAATTTTACTTTTTTATATAATGAATTATATACATTAAGATATTTTACTAGAAACTAATTTCATACAATGCATGTCATATGTGACCCAAATGAATGAAGACATACTTTAAAAATGCCTATTAGCCCTGGCTGGTAGCACAGTGGGTAAGGCGCTGGCCTGTGAACCCAAAGGTCGCAGGTTTGATTCCCAGCCAGGGCACATAACCAGGTTGCAAACCAGGTCTCCAGTCAGGTCTGTGGCTGGAGTCAGGTGAAAGGCAACCATACATTGATGTCTCTCTCCCTCTCTCCCTTCCCTTCTTTCTAGAAATAATGAAGTAAAATATTTTTAAAAAATGCCTATTAGATAGGTAAATCTAACCTCCATAATATAAAAGCTCTGTTAAATACTATCCAGTTGAAAAACTGAACCAGTCGAGGTTTTTAAATACACAACTTGATCAGTTTAGACTTAAGGAAACACCCTGTCACTCTATTTTTTTGTGTGAGTATGTAAGACTCAGAAAAATCTTCAAATCTGGCCTGAGAACTTAACCAGACCATGTGAAATTTCCTCTTTGCAGAAAAAGATATGACTTTTGGGCCATTAACCATAGGCCAAATACTGGTGTCCCATTATAAAACTTGGCCTCAATCTATCATTTAGAGGAGAAAGAAAAAAAAATATCTGCAAATCCCTGCTTCAATTTCTTTTGTTTAAAAAGAATTCAGTTTCTTATGATTTGCATATGTTTTCTTCACTCAGATATTCAGAACAAGCTGAAATGACATTTCCTTTATATCTAAAGAACATGAAAAAAAATTGTGCCTGGATTCCATAATTAGCCATAACTTCTGGTTGGCAGAAATCATATAGTGAAAGGGATTATACATTCCACATTGTTCACCCAAATGTGGTGTCGTCTTTAGACAAAAGCCATCAGATAGCCATTCAGTTTAACAATGAAAGTTCCAGGGTTCTGTATCATTATCATGATCAGAGGTCCCTTCCCTCATCCAGAGGACTGGACAAGTGCAGTAGCCTGATAGTATCGGACAGTGTGTTTAATGTTCAAAGTCACTCAGGTAGTCTGACTCAGCATGCCAGGAGCTATCTAGCTCGATGCAATAACAATAAGGCAAATATGCTTTTTTTCAACAGAGAAGAAGAATCCCTACTTCTGACAGACCATAAAGTTGGTACAAAATACAAAACTCTCTGTGTATTGGCAGCTTTTTTGCTTGAAGTAGCTTTAAGTGGCCTTTCGATTGGAATCATTAGCACACATAGTGACATTTTTTAGTCATCAGGGGACTGAAAATATTCATTAATTGGGGACTGCTTAACAAGCTAAGGTATGACTGGATAGTGGAGCACTAGGTGATGCTGAAAAGGAAGTGCATTTTTATATGCACTCTATAAAGTTATCATCAAGAGAGTTATAATGAAAAGATGTATAAACTATGCTACTATTTATCTAGGAATGGGGAATATACGTGTGTACATGTGTATGTATATATACAGAATTTATATCTAAAGTGAAGGCTGAAGCAAACTTTTAAAAATGGTTACATGTGAAGTATGGAATTGAAGATTGTTTGGAGATTACCATAAGAAAATGAACTTGCTATGGCTTTTCTTGTTCACTACATGTGATTTTGAACCCTGTAAATATTGTATATGGGTAACCACAAATGGTATGTAAAAATGTAATCCTTAAGATGTTTTTAAATGAACCAAAATATGAATATATTCAATGCTTGTATAACATGTGGTGATAACATTTTTTTTCCAAGAGAAGTTAAAATACAGCCATTTGAATGTGTCTCCCTAACAACAATATACCTCAAAAGGGAAAAATAACAAAAAACTTCTTAAACTGTGAGCTAATTCTCAGTGACAGTGTAGCTACCATTATTCTGAAACTGATTTGAGTTGATTGTTAGCAATGTAAGTGAACTATGTTGCTGTCACAGGCAAGTATGATTGCCTGTGTGTGGAGGAGTTACAGTTATAAGATAAAGGGGAACCAGTAAAAATTGACATTCTTGAATGCATGAGACCAAACACATGATGTATATAATCTTTCATAAACCAATATATTTTATTTTGTCTCCTGGAAAGTCCGGTCCCATGTCAAGGATCAACCCTAGCCTCAAGATCGTGTTCTTTAAATGCCATTGCCTTCTTCCACATTGTCTTCTCTTGCCCCGAGTCCATAAAAAAAATAGGATGGAGGGGAAGGGAACCAGGGCTCTTCTGAGAAATTGGCTGATACCATGTCCCGGCAGGATGCATCAAATGTGCATGGAACGTCTTACTAAACTAGAAGGCAAGTAAGCTGTCAAGAGATGACGGTGCTTTTGGTGCCAGTACATGCATAGGAGACAGCAAAGCACCACTGGCCAGAGATAGAAACAGTTTTTTAAAAGATTTTATTTAGTACTTTTAGAGAGTGGGGAAGGGAGAGAGACAGAGAGGGAGAGAAACATCCATGTATGGTTGCCTTTCACCTGCCTCCAGCTACGGACCTGGCTGGAGACCTGGCTTGCAACCTGGTTGTGTGCCCTGGCTGGGAATCGAACCAGCGACCTTTGGGTTCGCAGGCCAGTGCCTTATCCACTGTGCCACCAGCCAGGGCTTAAGGATGGGAAAATTTAAGCTTCAAAAAAAATAGTAACTATTATGAAGTGAAACACAGCCAATATTTCTGACCCATGAATTCTAATGTCATTTTTGCTGTTGCTAAGGAAGCAGCAACTCAACATTTTGAAAACTAGCAAATAAAGAGAAGCATCAAGCAGCTGCCCTCTGTTTCCCATGGAAACAGTACCTATTGTTTAATGGGGATATTTGTGTTTGAAAAAAGTATCCCACCAACAAATCAAAAAGGGATTATACAAATTTACCATTTTAACCCCTAATGAAATAGGGATCTACAAATAATTATTAATGACTGCAGAAATCACAGGAAAAGAGATTACTAGTTGCTGGAAATATGAAATATCATTCTGGAAATATTCTTGCCCACAGAAATCACCCTGGAATCTAACCATGTCTGTGTCTACAACAATTTTTAGGAAACGAAAGACAAAACAATGATGCTAGAACATCGCAAACATTTTTGTTAAAATTGATTTTTTTTTTTTTTGTATATTAAACCCTTGAAACTTGTGAAGAATAAAAAATGCCTTTAAATTTTATTTTATTGAAATCGTTCAATTCAGCAGAGGATTGAGATTTCTTTGTTCTCTTGGTATGTAAATATTTCAAAGTTAATGATAATGGGTCTTATTAAGTATGTGATTAGGCTTTAATGTCTTCCCTTTAGTAAATTACAGGCATTTCCCTTGCACATGGTTCAAGGCAGGGCCATACCACCTGTAATCAGGTGCTCTACTCAATCATAGCAAGAAGATTCTCCATAACATTATCAATTGTCTTCCTACTTTTACTGCCCACACTCTGTGTTACATGGCCAATGACTCTGGAATCATTATACAATGATCTTCCCTTAATAATTACTTTAGCAAAATGTTTGTAACATAGAAACAAGATGTTTTTGAGTGACACCAAAATCAATTAGATGAACTTGGCTGCTGATCCTAGTGTCAAGATTTACTTTTACATATTAGTCACACTGGGATCTGGCCTTCAGATTGATTTGTGTTTGTTTGCTGATTTTGAATATATCGTTTTTTCGATTAATTGAATGCTATTTTCAGAGTATTCTTCATTTCCCTGTCATTCTTCTCCCTGCCCCCCAATTTTTAGTTTTTCTTTGTAAACAGTTTTTTTCTCGGTCAGTCCTTGGAGCCATGTGAAAGCGAAATCCTGCCTGAAGTTTCCACTACACAAAATAGTTGAGAATAAAAAAGAAGTGACAAGCTTTTTCTCAATATCTCCATTGGAACCGGTTGTGAAAACAAAGCTGTGTAACTAGCTGATTTATTTGAGTTGGTGGTAACAGTCAAAAAAGTGATGCTTTACCTTAAACTAAATTAACTACGTGGTACTTAGTACATATAGTCATCTATTCATCACAGGATTATACATGTGTACTTTTACTATGCCTTTGTTTCTTAAACAGTACATTGTAGTGAGAAGAGTAACATTTTTAAGTCATAAAATCCCATTTAGTTTATGCACAGATAGCTTTTTTTAAAAAAGATTTTATTTATTATTTTAGAGAGAGGGGTAGGGAGAGAGGCAGAGAGGGAGAAAGACATCCATGTTGCCTTTCACCTGCCTCCAGCTACGGACTGGCTGGAGACCTGGCTTGCAACCTGGTTATGTGCCCTGGCTGGGAATCAAACCAGCGACCTTTGGGTTTGCAGGCTGATGCCTTATCCACTGTGCTACCAGCCAGGCATCAGATACCTTTTGATGTTCTGAAAATAATTCGAGCACTTATGAAATCTTGTGTTTATTTTATAGTACTCCAAAAAATTCAGTTTAGCTTACACCAACTTAAATTTCCGGCTAAATAAATTATAATTTGAACCTTTCTTCATTTAGATAAAGGTAATTTCATTTAATTTGTTGATTAGTCCATGAATTTCAAGATCTAAATAAAATGTGTACTGGTGATAAACACAAAGGTTGAAAAGACAGATACTTTGATTATGAGTTAAATATGTAAACTAAAATTTGAAGCAAGGTTACATTTGTTAAGAAAATAGAAATCATTGAGTTCAATAGGTTTGTTTACTGTTATATTAGGCAGGTGTTAGAATAACCTTATAATATTTAAAGTGGCAGATATGTCAAAACAGTTATGAAATCTGTTATTAAAATAAGCTATGTGAGCTCCTATTACATCAAATATATGTTGTATGTTGGTGATACAGTATCTTCGAGAGACCCACTTTATCATGCTAATGTTTATACCAATTTCAATAAGACACTATTTTAAGAACAATTTATGTAAATATATTAATTTAACATTTAAAATAAGTCAAATATTAGTTATGTGATGCAAGTAAATTCTGTTAAAATTAAGTTCTGTATTTTTATTCATTGCATTTACATTATTGAATTAAAATGCATTCTTCAATTAATTGTACCTTTTCATGTACAAATATTAAAATTATGTTAGAATATTATTCAGTGATCGAAGCAGAATGTTACGGTGTTTATGAAATGGTAGCAGAAAACCAGTAGAGCAAATGGGTCAATATGAAAAGCAATTAGATTAGCTGAAGATTAGCTGCTTAGAAACTTCAAGTGCAGCAACAAAATACACATTTTTATTGGTGCCAGAGCAGGGTTTATATTGTAGAAAACAATGTCAGTAATGCACAAGGTAAATTTAAGACCATCTTTTAGTAAGCAGATTCCAAAGGAAGGGCCACAACAACACAAGTGGTGAGAAACGTGGAAACCTTTGACCGAGAATACAAAATGAGAGTTATTAATGCTCCCGGCTCAAGGAACAGATGAAGCACACGTGAAGGACACTTCGCTTTGCTTATTAGGAGCTCAAGAAATTATTCACATTCCCAGGGGCCTCTGGCTCTGTCAGTCAGGTGCCCTGTGCTGAAAGTATTAAACTATGAGCTTAGAAAATTACTCAGACCTGGCTTTGTTCATTCAATTATTTTTGAAATCATGCATATTATATGATTCCATTTATATAAAACCTGGATATTCCGAAGTTACTTCCATGAGACAGGACGAAGACTGGTTCCTGTCAGAGGAGGAGGGAGGGGAGTGGGGTCCTAGTTTGTGCAGACAGGAGTGCTTTATGATTAAGTAGCGCTGGTGGCTGTCCAAAACATTGTGAATAAATATACTAAATGCTACTAACCTGTTCCTTTTAAAATGGTTCCTTGTATGTTGTATGAATTTCACCTCAGAAATGACTTAAATATATATGCAACGACAGCCACCAACATATCAAAATGAAAAGACAAATATATTCGACTCCTCACACAATGCAATATACAGATGATGTGTTACAGAATTATGTACGAGAAACCTACATAATTTTGTTAACCCATGTCACCAACCATTTTTAATTTAAAAATTAAAAAAAAAAAAGATAGGGGATCTAGAGGCAGGCAGAGGTGGCCCTGGATCCTAGCTATACCCTTGGCTAGCTGTATGACACTCTTCCGTAAAAAAGAAAACCTGGCATGACAATAATGGGACATCCTGATAGGTTCGTGAGGCTGACATCAAGGAATGCATGTAAAAGTACTTGGCCATTAGAGCATTAATGGTAATCACTGCCCTGATTGTCATTAATCACAATTCCATAGAGGCCCGATGCCAAAGGGACCTCTGAGGTCACTTTTTGTCATATAAATTCTTTTAACATTCTATGGAGCAAAATGTATAATTTTTATCTTTTATGGCTTCTGCGTTGGAGTCACTGCGATTCTTCAATTTCATTATGTAGCCCAAATAAGTATAACAATAAAATAAATACTATTTTATTGTTTTAAAATATTTACATGTATAAAATGTTAATCGAGCTAGATAGGTTTGGCCAAAAAATTAAAACAGTAAATTCCTTCTATTTTGTATTTTTAGTATTTCCTTAATGTCCCCCTCTATTCTTTCCTTCTTTCTTCCTTTTCTGTTTCATGTATGTGTGTGTGTGATTTATAATTCTAATTTAACAGTATACTTTTCTAGGTAGTTGCATAATCAACCTCATTGTTTTGTAATCACTACAGACGGTAGTTGTAGTCACACCCAAAAACTTTGTGGATTTCAGGAGGCAAGGAAAAGTTTAAAATAGTATCATTATGTCTCATGGGAATCAGATCTTCTTTTCCATGACAAGAGATACTTTTGTCTTAATAAGAAATGTTTCGGTACTACAGTTGGAGTTGGTCAAATCCCCTGCGATAGGCCTGGAGGAAACAAAAGTCAAGAAATGTTCACGTAAACTCAATTGATCATCTACTCATTTCTTCTGTCAGTAGAATGATACCTCACCATAGGGAGAGTGAGGGCTTTCCAACACTTCACGCGAGTTTTTAGGAAGCTTGATTAAAATACATCATTTAGATACTATGATTTATGAGCTCAGGAAGTGACTGGTGTAAGCATTTTTCAGGACTCCCCTGAAAGGAATTAAGCTCCAGGCTAAAGTTACATGCCAATAAATATTTTGTCACCTTAAGTTGAGGGCCAGGAGAGCCCATTTGCAGCTCTTTGTTAATTTGGTGGGCTGACGCCTGACAGCAGGGAACTGTAACCTGTGTTACAGGCATCTTCCAGTGTGTCACTCTAAGGTGGGTTTGAGATTGTTCTTCATTTTAAGTACTGTGTAACACAGAAGACGTCATTTAAACCTTGAAGGGGCAAATAAATGCAGGAAGAAACTTCTACCCCTATGTCATTATGCTGGGACAGTGTCTGTCACATGAGGTCACAGACACTGTCTAAATATTATCAAATAAGGTATTTGTGAAGCAGATCAGTGTGATGAATTTGTATACATGGCTAAATCAAAAGAAATGGGAAGATTTAGAACATCTGACTTCTGGGGATAGTTTTATTTTGTGAGACTCGGAAATCGTCCTTCCATGGTCATATAGTAAATGTATAAAATAAATACCCAGTAATTAGAAAAAATGAGTAATTGGTTCGTTAAATTCTCTACAGGTTTTATCTATGATCTGGATTTTTAGTGGCAGTATTTTTTCAAGTGGCACAATTTTTAATACCAATTTGTATTATTTTTCCGTGTTCTTTTTCCTTGATAGCTACTTTCAAATAAGTTACATAAATACAGTGAAAAATAAGCTTGATTTACAACCTGAAATATTCCAGAATTTATAAGCTGTCTTATTTTACGGATTAGTAGAGTCAACAGAAAATAGGATTACTTTTCAATATTCACAGTTATGTTCTTTTACCCTCTAAAAGATCATATAAAAATTATGAAAGCTGAAAAGCTTCTCTGCAGCACAGAAGCACTTTGTGACATTTTCCTCCTTTGATTATAAAATTGGGTTAGTCTGGATTGTATATCACATAGATTGATGGCATTATATATGTTATGTTTGAAGCAACAGACTTTAGAGCACTCCTGCTCAATATATATATATTTTTAATCATGTATTTTTACTAGGAGATGCATTTAAATATTTGGACATTTGTGAAACTTGTCATAATAAACATAAAATGCAGTTTATAAAAATGCTTTCAGCTTAAGTGTAAAAATTGTGCCTCTTGTTTTGATTATATGTAAATAAGTAGACTTTACTACACTGTAAATTTTATTTATTTCTATATAACAAAAAAATGTGTTCAAGCAGAATGACCTGCCCAATGCCCATGCTTTTAGAGCTTTTTTACAAAATCTGAATTACCTTCAGAAAAGATCTTCATAAAGTATCTTAGAATTCCTCTTTGCACAAACTTTCCACTTATTATTATTTTTTAAAAAGATTTTATTTATTATTTTTCAGAGAGAGGGGAAGGGAGAGAGGCAGAGAGGTAGAGAAACATCAATGTATGATTCCCTTTCACCTGCCTCCAGCTACAGACCTGGCTGGAGACCTGGCTTGCAACCTGGTTATGTGCCCTGGCTGGGAATCGAACCAGAGACCTTTGGGTTCTCTGGTTCCTTATCCACTGTACCACCAGCCAGGGCCACTTCACTCATTAATTATAAAAATAGTTGAATGAAAATTTTCTGTTTCCCATTATGCTATTCACTCAAATGCATTAAATGATTTGCATTAATGCATTTATGTTTATTTTTCTCTATCAATAATTAATATAAAACAATGTAATATTTAAAGAATCACACATCGTAAGAGCTTGGAAAATGTTTTCTATTAATATTTTAAAATATTAGTTTTTAGTACAACTATTTTAGATCATTTCCATCATTAAAAACAATTAAAATCAAAAACATATTATTAAAAAAAACATTACCCTTTGGGGTTGACATGGCTATTAACATCTTGTAACCCGAACAGGACAAATAGGGAACAACTAATTGCAGAGTTGTCCTAGGTGCTTCTAGTTATTTCTAGTATTCAGATATTATATTATCTAATTTATAAAGAACCATATAATCAACATACAAAATGGAGTACACTTAGAAAATGATGGAGAAGATGGGAAACGTGAATGCGTCCCCATGTTAGCTAAGGCATTAATGCAAAGGTAGATTAATGAATGAGTCGTCCTCAACCAGCATTGTGAGTTTTTCATGCCTCATCACTGTCTGATCCTAAAGTTGGTGTATCAGTACACTTAAAGATATAGGTACATACGGACTACAAATAAGAGCAATAGAAACACAATTTTGCCCATTTTAAGCATCTTATTATTTTTACTTTAAACCCTGAAGAGAATGCTTAAGGGAGCACCCAACCTGCAATGTATTGATGACTCTGAAAATTGGAGAAGATCAGAGGCATCTGTGTTTATGAGATGCTAAAATAGCTCTTTAGGTGAATGAAAGACAATAAATTGAGTGTCTGGCTTAATGTGCACTTAAAAGGCAGGTTGTATTTAATAGCTTTTATTGTCATCACTGAACATATTAATTTATAACTACTTCTAATTAAAATAATCATCACACTATAAGAGGAAAAATGTGGATGGAACAAATAATTTCCTCTATATTTTAGTCCTAGTTCTGATATTAGATATCCTTTTGAACTTTTTGAACAATCATTTCTTGGCTTCAGTTACTTTCCCATAAAACATGTATAAAGCTAAAAAAGTCCTTAGATTTATCAGCAACTATTAGGGGCACAGTTCTGTGTAAGTCACTTTGTATTTCTAGGACTCAATCTATGGGTCTTAATACAGCAAAAGTTTATGTGCATCTTAAGTTTATAGCTGGAAGGGTCTTAGAGATGGTTGAAAGATGGATATAAACACTTGGTTCATAAACACTATTAATGAGATCTATTGAGAGCAGTAAATAGGAAACACATTAAATTACACTCCCATTTTGCATAATTATAACTAATTATAGTTATTAGGCTAATGATCTTAGTCATCAAGAACAATGTAATTGTTAGAAAGGTTAAGAAACATAACAAATTGATATCTTTCTATTATGGTTCTTTCATAACTCCCTGGATATGTATTTTCAATTTTCTCCATGGACTTTTTTTTTTGTTCTTCCCAATTTCCCTCTAAGTAGCAGGAGTTTTCTCCTGATTTTTGCCTATTGCAACCTTCTTGGTCTTTTCCATTTCTGACCCTTCAGACTCTGTTTGATTATCCCATGAACAACCAAAAGTTTTATTGCCAGATATATAGTGAGCATTTCTAAATCCATAGTTTAATCCCTGTACCTTTGGTTCTCTCAACTCACCCCTGCACCCTCTATTTCAGTGCACCTAATACAGTAACACCATGCTACCATATTTTTATATAATAGTTCCAATACCATTAATAATATGCTGTAGAGAAATATCTCTAAAATATTAATATAAATATTAACAGTAAAATATTAGTATTTTTAAATGTTTTAAAATTATTTTTTATTAATTATTTCTAGAGAGAGGGACAGGAAGAGAAACATTAATGTACGGTTGCTTTTCACCTTCCTCCAGCTACAGACTTGGCTGGAGACCTGGTTATGTGCCCTGACTGGGAATCAAACTAGCAACCTTTGGGTTCACAGGCCAGCACCTATCCACTTTAATAGTGTTTTTAAATGATCAAACATTTCCAAAGTAATGAAGTACTAATTTTAGGCACTGCAGTGAAATCAAAGCCCAATGAGACTTCAGAAGGCAATTGAAACAAATGACTACCTCCAAAATTTATCCATAGTCTTCAAAAGAAAGTTTGTAAGGCACTTTGATTTCCAAATCACAATCTTACAATTATTTTTTATATATATACTTGTAAAACAAGTATGTAAAAACATTCTTGGAAAAGGCCAGCCATAATATAGACATTCACTAACAGGTAGATAAAGAAGAAAACCCACATCTACAGGATAAGAAAATCTAAGTGAGGCAGCCTAGGCACTCTAGCGGTTACCTAACTTCCTAGTTCACGTTTAATTTCTCATGAAATTTTGGCACTTTCTGCTTTGTAATTCAGCAGATTTGGAGGATTTATGCTCATTTATCTTAGAGCGGGAAGAGCAACTTGAGATTTGTCTTGTTTATTCCTGAGCAGTTACCAGGTTCTTTAAAGCTGACACATTATATTTCACAACCTCTTCTCTTCACATTTCTAATCCACCCTTAATTCAAAAATATCTATCATTGTGGAATTCTCAGTGAATTATTAAAGCCTTATAAATGCGGAGAGCTAAGTTTTGTCTCTCAAGTTAATTCTGTTGGTAAAGCCTCAGACACACAAGTCTATATAAACCCTTTTCACAATATCTTTTGAAAATAAATAAGTCAATGGAGATAACAATCAGTAATTGCTAAAGTATCATTAGATAGACAGTTTCACTGAAAAAATTACATAACTTTGCATTAATTTTAGTAAACTATTTAGTAAAGTACACACTCTACCCTTCAACTGGACTGGGCAAAGGTTTTCATTTTATTGGTAACTCTAGGGTTCTGATAATTTTCCAACTAGGAGTAGATAGCTCAAATGTCAAAATACAGTTTGAAATAAAATGTAAAAATGCAGAAATTATTTTTAGAAGTGTCTGAAATTACAGAGAATTAAAATAATTCAAGTAATGTATACATATAACATTAACCACCTGCAATTTACTTTTATATGAAGTAAATGGATGCTAGATTTAACGAATTGTTTTAGTCTTCCATTCAACATTTTGCATATCAAAATACAAAGCAACAAAGTCAAATAATGTCAAACTTCAAATGTGCATAATATTTAAACATTCAAGTTATTTAATGATATGCATCAGCAATATTATGAATTCTTAAATATAGTAGTGATTTTATCGTAATAAATGAAACAATATACAATTTGTTATTCATTTTTAAGTATACAATTTAGTGGCATCAAGTACATTCACATTGCTGTACAATCTTCACCATGACCCAAAACTGATACTCATACTCATGTAACAGAAGAACTTTGGTAAACATTTTGGAAGTATCATTAAATATGGTTCAATGCAATATAACCTTTTTCTTTTCATTAACAATTCACAATTTATATTTTTCGTGTGGACCTCTTTAAGCCCATTAATAGTTTTTACTATGTTTTTTGGAAAAACCTTTGGTCTTAAAATTAGGAAAGTCAGTACACAGATATAATTCTACCATGAATGAGGAAGTCTTTAACCTTGAAGGAATTAACTACAGATCAAGAAAAACGAGTGATCCAGATCTGTCTGGTTACTACTCACCATGCTATTCACATCACACATACCTCTAATCAAACTGACACATGTTTCACCCTCTTTTCCTTTGTATTTCCATCTAGACAAAGGCCAAAAGCAAGCCAAGCAACCAGAAACAACAAAAACCAATAAATATGAACAAAATAAGTGCACCTGTTCAACTGCCACACTCATGTACCATGATTTATTTTGTGGTACTTACCTAAAAAAAGAATGCTAAAACTAAATTGTTCACTTATACTAAATCTTCCCGTGCCAAATTGTATTGTAGAAATGAATACTCTTACCTCATTTCAGTTTATTTGTCTTTAAATCAAGCAAATGTTTAACACATAGGAATCATCCAGAGAATGAGCTAATTTAACTATAAATTGGCTCAACTTTGATCGAAAATATTAAACAAACTACCTCAAATACTACAAAATTAAAATGCAGTTGGATGCCTTTCTAGTTTAACATGTGAATGCTGTTGAATACATTTATTTCAGTGTTTTGTGAAGAATGCAAATGGCAAATCTTTAACTTTCTGTGAAATTAATTGGAGATGTATAAGAGAATTATGCTGTTTGCCTTTATACATCCTGTTTCTTTGTTAATCAAGCTTATATATACATATATATATATATATATTTACTGTAGAAATAGTCTGTCATCCTCTACGTATTTAAATTAGATTCTCTTCTACATTTGTCTAATATTTGATGTTCATTATAATAGGTAATTTTTATTGTGAAGCATGCATAGTCAACTATGGAAATATTTACTGACTATCCTCAATTTATTACAAGGCCATGGGTTAACTCCTAGGGATAGTAAAGTATAATAACAGTCGTATTAGAATTCTGAACACGAACTCTTTTAAATATACATTTCTTATGCATAAACCTGTTATAAAATACTAAAATGTTACCTTCCTAAAATTACCAATTTATATCGTCCAATATCATGTTTCAACCTGACAATAAGCAAGCGTATCTCCTAATTACCAGTTGCATTTAGTGAGAAAATAGCATGTAGATGCACTTGACTAATTTTGTTGGGTAAATTACCTAACGTCTCCCTAAGAAACTCCTTTTGCGGCAGGTACTATTTCCCTCTTCATTTTACCACGGGGAAGCTCCAATGTCGAGAATTTAAGTTACCAGGCTTAAATCCTAAAGAGAACAAGCCTTGCAGATGGGATTCAGAGCTAACCGGACCACCCGGGTGGTGACCTGGTATGAATAGATAGGCAGGTTCCGCTCTCCATGAGTTTGGAACCTGGAAGAGTCAATACACAAGGGACAGTCACATAGACGTGTTAATACAACCATCAACTCAAATTAGGAGCCGCAGTAAAACGGTGGTCTCCATTAGTTGAGGAGGCCATGGAAAACTGGGAAATGACCCCATTCTTGATCACTGGCTGTAATTCAGACAGAAGAAAGACAGAATGAAATCCTTTTCAATCGGAGGACAGTATCTAAAATACACATGGAAAAATCCAAATAAGCATTCATTAGACTGTGAGGACATAAATCTGACTGGGAGAGACTTTAGACATTGAGAACCGGAAGGAATATGAGGTAAAATTTCCTATAAGTATTTGGCAAGTCGATTGGTTCCATCTAAAAAATGTTTATAGAATGGTGCTGGCCTGCGAACCCAAAGGTCGCTGGTTCAATTCCCAGCCAGGGCACATAACCAGGTTGCAAGCCAGGTCTCCAGCCAGGTCCGTAGCTGGAGGCAGGTGAAAGGCAACCATACACTGATGTCTCTCTCCCTCTCTGCCTCCCTCCCTCCCCATCCCTGTAAAAATAATAAATAAAATTATAAAATAAAAAATGGAAATATCCACTGAAAAAGTGCTATGGAAGACTTAGGTTCAGAATTTAGGGCTAGTGGAACCCCTGAGGCTGGTCAAGGGTGAATCAGGAAGAGTAATTCCAAAGCAGTGCCAGATCAAAGGCAAGTTCAAGCCTCACTTTCAAACGTAAGTGGCTTCACAATATAAAATCCTAGGTGGCTTGTTTACTTATTCAATTCGATATCCTGGACCAGAGCCTGAATTCTAAGTAGCATCCACGTAGGATGGAAAGTTTTCTCAGGTGTCATCACTGAATCAAACCCCTTCATATTTCGCAGGTACCAGCAAGGGAGCCCTAAGGAGCCCCGTGCCCCTGGTGGACCAACGAGCTAAAAAGCCACTTAGGCAGAGTGTTATTAGTCATGCTCTTTACCGACCATGGGGCACAGATGCGATGAGACCCGCTGAGGGCATTCGGGGCAGGGTCCCTAACCCTTCCCCTGAGGAGCCTCCCCTTGGAGAAGGAAATGTGGCTAATCACACATTAGCCGAACGAGTCTTCAGTTGTGTGGTTCTACTCTGATTCTTCACAGAAAGAACCCGAACATCCCTGGGGTGATCGCTTATTACAGATGCAGACTAAAAGCACTGTTGTACTTTGCATTAGGATGAGTAAAATGCAGGAAAGTGCATTTTAACACAGGAGTGTTAAAAATGAGATTGAACTGCCAAACCTGCAGGAGTGAGACAGCGGAAATCGGACCATTGCCCCCTGGGCATAATCCCTTCTGTGCTCCTCAAACCCACTCTCCTCGTATAGGAAGATTCTCAACATGGGACAAGGCACCCCTTGTCTTCCCTGCAAGTTCATTCTTATCCATGGAATAATGTAGAGCTTCTTTCTAGAGCTTCATGTTACCCCTCACTCTTTGCTTAGGCCATTTCATCTGCACCCTGTCACCACCTAGATGCCAGTGACCTTCGGGCCATAGAGCTCCAACCTATATTTGTGCAAATAGTTTGCCCCTGTTATGTTGCTATTGGGTGTCCCCACCGGAAATCAAACAAAATGTTATAACATGGCTCTCGGGACCCCCCCTCCCCCAAAAAGTCCTCACATGATCCCCAGTTTAAGAGCGGGTCCAACATTCACCCTGTCCTGAAGAACAGGGAACTGGTGTTATCATCAACTTTTCCTTCTGTCCGACTCTGCCGTATCCAGTGAAGCACAGAACCCTATTTCTTGCAAGCAAAGGTGACCCTAAGGCCAGGATTGGATGCAAGAGACCCCAGGAAGCTGTGAAGAAGACAACAGACAGAGGAGAAAATCCCGAAACAGATGTATTAACGGGGAGGTTCCTGGGGCCAGCAACCGGGGTTCAATCCCTCTGAGGGACCTCTGATAGACGGCCTGCTTACTACACACCCGCAAATCCTCTGTGCCCTCCGGGAGGAAGGAGCAGGCATTCGCCAGCAGCCTCTTTTTATCTGCCATCAGCTGGGGCTCCCTCCCCCGCCCTTAATTCTCCAGCTCTTCCTGCCTCCCAAAGGGACAGAACAAGGAAGGGAAAGGGGACATTCTGAATAACAAAGACGGATGTCCTGGGAACGTTTGGAACCAGGGATAGGGGACCTCCAAGGTCGGCTGAATGGGCTCAGGAAGGGCACTGAAAGCATCTGCTACACCCGCCAGGTGTGACATGGGGAACTTCTCTCCAGTCCCTCGTGTCCAGCCTAGTTCAAGCTTTTATTCCCTCAGGGGGTCCTCACCTGGCTTCCCGCGATCATGCAACCGTGGTGGCCTTCCTCACAATCCAGGGCGGTTCTATCCTGCCCTCCGTGGCTTCCCCTCCTAGAACGTAGAGCAAGGGTTAACCCGTTAGCATGTAATGGAAGGCTACTCCAGTCTCATGTTGCTGCATTACTTCTCAGTGTTTTATGACCTATTCATACTGATGTTTATAAATAGCAATGCCCTAAATATACTATACATCACCACACTGGACGCTTGAATATAATGTGGACTATTTTCTTACTCCCTTCCCTGCCCATTTCCTTTCACAGTGCCTTCCTTATTCACTTGATTATTTCGTCTTCATGACTTATGATGCAGGCTATCAAAATATCTTCTCCAGCTCTTTGGTGTTCCTAATTTTCTAAAAGACATTAAAAGTGCTATAAAATTGTCTCATGACAAGGTACCACTGTTTGCTCTTTGGCTGCCACTCTAAATTCTCTTTCTAGAGGGTTGGATCTCTGATCCACATATAACTAGACCGGTTTTTCTTCGTTGGGCAGTCAGACATGGTAATTACGCAATGACTTGTGTGAGGTTGATTTGATTAGGTGTGTTTGGTTATTGCTTCTACCATTTGCCAAGTTATGAACTTGGTTATGTTATTTGCCTCTAATCCTTTGAGCTCATCTGAAAGTTGAAAATATTGTGTGTTTTACAGTACTGCTGTGAGGATTCACTCAGTTAAGTTCATGTACAAATTGCTTTAGCAGAATGCCTGGCACATAGACAGATGCCAATAAATGTTAGTTATCATCATCATCATCATCATCATCATCATCCTCACCATCTCAGTGTCCTAGGCTCCTCTCTTTTTCCCACGCAATCCGTAGTTCCTCCATCCTTTCTCCATCTACTATTTTCAGCTACTAAGTGCAAAGACATTTTTATAAAAATCCTCCTCACACAGCAAAATCTTACAATAAAATGGAGCATGTATATAGAAGTAAATTTCCCAAAACAATATTCTCTAATAACCTCAAAATGGAAATCATTGTTGATCTCATACTGGTAGGAGATCACAATGAAGCAGCGTTGCAAGTGAAACAAAAAATGAAGAATAGATTTCACTACATTCTACTAACAAGCATGTTTTACAGCTTAGAAATGTCTCAATTGTTCAAACAGAAATTGCATAGAAAAGTCTGACTCTAATTAAGACTTGAAAGCAAACTGAAAATCGACATTGTGTCAAAAGGCATCTTGTACTGGATTCAGCTTCAAGTTATTTATCCAATTAAGGAAATAATCACTGGTGCGTTACAAAGAATGGTATTTGCGTCTTCACTCTTTGTTTTACTTTTTCTTTCTACAAAATATATGAGCCTAACACTAATGCCTGTTTTTCCTGAAGTATGTCAAGCCTTCGTTAAGCTCAAATAAGCCGAAATTCGGTGAGGATTACAGAGGAATTTGCTTTTTATCCCATTTTAAAATGTCAAATGCATTTTCCTCAACAGCATGACATCAGTTTAACCACCTCTGCTCCTGTTGTCATTGGTGGTGCAGAGCTGTGGTTTAGTCTTTAATGTAGAGTTTACAGACTAAAATAATTTTGGAAGAAAATTAATTAATGCAAATTGCAAAGAAAGAAAAACTGAGCTTGAACAGATCTGGCGAATATTTGCTCTTTTTCCCGTTACGACTTACAACCTTCGTTTTCCCTTTTCAGTGGTGTGTTTTCCTCCATGGCTGGTCTGAATTACTACGTTTTCTTAATATTTTCTCTTTTGGTTTGTTTACGTGATCATTTAGAAAGAAGTTAGTCATTTGCGATAACTTTGAATCAACCCTTGTTTAAAAACATAAGCATGTTTTTGAAAGAACATTTATTAACATGATATTAAGTTCAGAGCCAGGCATTAGGAGACTACTTCACGCCACTCAAAGTACTGAGAAGGAACCCAGGTTTGGCTGCCTATGGCAAAGAAAATCAAACTCTCAAGACAAGTGCTGGGGAGAGGAGAATGGATTTATTTGACTGGTGGCATCTCCAGAAGATGGGTGGACCCTGTCTTTAAAAACTGATGTTAAATGAACAGCTCTGGTCAAGCCAGGAAGTCTCAAGGGTGTTGGTGGGAAGTTGGGAAGCGGAAACTTCCGTGGGGCTGCAGGAACATGCAGCGTCTCTTGAGAGAGGGAAGCTCTAGGAAGGCCAAGGGCTGAAGAGAAGTGGGTAGTCCCTACCCAAGTTTCCACCCTTCTTTCTTTCTTTCAATTAATAAACTTTATTTCCTTGAGCAGTTTTAGGTTTGCAGAAAAACTGAACAGAAAGTACAGAGTTCCCATAGGCTCCCACCCCTCCCAGCCACATACACAGTTTTCCCTATTATTACCATCTTGCATTGGTGTGATACACTTGTTATAATTGGTAATATACTGTTGATGCATGATTACTCATTAAAATCCATATATTACAATAGGCTCACCCTTTGTCTTGCCCAGGCCTATGGGTTTTGACAAATGTATGATGTAATATGACCACTATTAGAATATGATACAGAATAGTTTCACTGCCCTAAAAATCCCCCTTGCTTTTCCTTCTCCTAACTCCTGGAAGACCCTGGTTTCTGGTTTTGGTTTTTGTTTTTTTTTCTGATGATGTTCTCTCTCAGTGTGGATTAGCAGGCAGAGGGCTTCATGAGGAGGGAGGCAAGGGAACGTGGAGGAAAGAGATGGGGAGCCGTTGTGGGCCTGCAGGCAGTGCCCTTGCTGCTCCTGACACGGGTGCGTATGGTCAGTGTCCCTGAGTTGGATGTCTCGTTTTGTCAGCTTGGAGGGATTCTGAGGTCAGCCTGTTCTTTAGGTTTACACAGGAATTGAACCTGTTGATTCCTGAATACTTAGAGAAGAAAGTTAACACGTAAACTCTAGTTTTGAGAGAAAAGTCAGGTGAGAGGAAGGAGTTGGCTTTCACATATACTGAGATTAATATGGGTAGATTTCTATTTATATGGTGTATTCATTCCTCATTACAGCATTATTTCCTTAGACTGTCAAAAATGTATACAGCCCTCAAATATTTTCTTCCATATTTATTTTCGGTGATGACCTTTTATTAATAAAAATAGGTTTATAAATAAAATCAAGTGTTTATTGATGCATATACTAAATTTGTATCTTTTTAGAAAAGATTTTATTTATTTTTAGAGAGAGGGAAAGGGAAGGAGAAAGAGGGAGAGGAACATCAACGTGTGTTGCCTCTCATGTACCCCTAACTGGGAACTGGGCCTGGAACCCCGGCATGTGCCCTGACTGGGAATCAAATGAGCAGATCTTTGGTTCACAGGCCAGTGCTCAATCCATAGAGCCACACCAGCCAGGGCAATATCTTTATGATAAATATATTTGTGTGAAAATCTAACTCTGTTATAATGAAAGGGAAATCCACTGATGAGCCTCTTACCATTTGTTAAAATGATAACAACATGGTTTTAAAGTTGAGATGTGATTTTAGTTGAAGCTAAACATTTAAAATGTAATAATGTCACTCTTTTGAAGCACAAGTTAATTTCAGATTTTTAAACTATGCAACATTATGTTAATATAATGAATATGGTTTGTGCTACATCAGTGTAACCAAGCAGCCAAGGAAAGTGGACTGGAATGTGCATGAATGAACAATGGCAACTTCACTGTACTAGTCAGTGGGGGTGGTAGTCACTGTTGAGGGAGCACGTGTACTGTGTGACTGTCGTATTCAAAATAACTGAGTATAGCAATGAATCTGCATCCAATAATGAGTTAAGTGCAAACATTCCTTTGTGGAAAATATTCAATGATTCAGAAGACTTTCAGAGATAATGCAGTTTGTGCAGTGCAAACAAAAGTGTGGCACACATACTTCAAAGATGGTCAATAATCTATTGAAAGCAATTTGAGTTCTGGAAGGCCTGCAACAAGCAGAGCACCTGAGAATATTGAGCATGTATGGGCTGCGATCAACAAAGATCAGCGACTGACAGTGTGAGAACTAGCAGCTGACCGGGGGTTCCAAAAACGAATGTGTCTGAGATTTTGATGCAAGATTTGGCATAAAATGTGTTGTGGCAAAATTTGTTACGTAGCTTCTGCTATCAGAGCCTTAAAAGGAACATCATGCTACAGCTACTAATACTGCTGGGAAAATGGTGTGAGGTCCCAAGGTGCCTACTTCGAAGAGGACTGAGGTGTCATTGTCCTATGTGCACTGTTTCTTGTATCTTGTACCTTCTTCAACAAATGTCTATTTTTCATGGGAAATCGCTGGGTGCTTTCTGGATCAACCTCAAATATCTTCATATTTCATAGCTTTAACTTTCCTACATAAAGTTATTTCTTTTCCAATTTTCAATATTATTTTTCAAGTTAAACTTTAGTGCTAGACTTATACTTCTGGGAGCTTCTACTTCAGGATTTTGGAGTTGTTCAGGTTATTTGTGGATTCCTCATAGAGAAGAGCATCATTTCTTACTCAAAGGAACTGCATAGTCTACAGTCTGCACTTCGACTGTCAAGCTAAAGCCCTTCTATAATGATGCATTTATGATAATACACCAACTTGTAGAATGTTCTCCCACTATATTTCCAAATAATATCTCCTTTGAAGTATTTAATTCTCATGTGGCACTTATGGTTGTAACTGTGTATTTAATACCTAGATAATTGCCATAGATATTTTTATGGTTGAACTTTTATCCTGTTACGTGTTTTATGATTGCTACCATTAGATCATTTCCCAGAGGTTTACTTTTCAGGCTCATATAGTGTTTCAATGCCATATTATTTTTCAAAGCACAACTCTTAGGATGTAATATTCAGTTTGGGCTTTAACTCTGGCTAATGAATAATGACCTATTATTATGCTTTATAAAAATCTTATCCTTACTTTTGGTCTTAAAATTATATTGTCACCACTATTCTATTTCATTAATTCTTGCTTATACATGGTAATGTTTATTTTGCTACATTTATATCTTTGTCCTCTATAGTACACTTTTATATTTTATACCGTATTATTTCACTACCTTTATGCCTTTGTACTTATTATCTTAAAAATTATTCGCTATAACCCTGGCTGGGAAGCTTAGTTAGTTGGAGAAGGGTTATCCTGTATGTCAAAGGTTTCAGGTTCAATCCCCACTCAGGGACACATACTTAAGGCCCTGGGTTCCAGCCTTGGTTGGGGTGTGTACCAGAGGCTACCAATGGGTGTTTCTCTCTCATATTGATGTCTCTCTCTCTCTCTCCCCTTCCATTCCCTTTTCTCTTAAATCAAAAATATATCCTCAAAAAATAATAAGTAGCTGTAGCTTCTAAATTACTTTTACTATAGCCAAATATTTTTAATTATAAGCACATCATTTGCTTTCTAGCACTGCTGGATAAGTATCTTTTTAAATACTGCATTTTTTAATTCAAGCTTAATTTTCCACCACTTTTATAGTGACTCAAGTATTATCTTAAATAATTTTATATAGCTAAGAAAATCATTAATAATGGTTACGTTGGCTGTTAATGTACCACTCACTCTCCTATAACTGTTTAAAATTTTTTGTCATAAAATTATGAACTCATAGATATAACAGTGACAGATTCTCAATGCATGTTGTTTGTTTTTTTACTAGGGCATATTATTCCTTTGCAAACGTTTGGGGAAATAAGTTTTTAAATTCAGGGTAATATTAAGTACAACAAAGTATAACTATTGCAATACCAATTGAATGCTTCCAAGGGGGTGAATTCATATGAAGTGCAATTTGATCCATCCATTACTTTTTATAGTGACATGAAACTAAACTATATTTATTCCATGATATACTGCATCTTAGAACCATAAAAGAAAGCATAAATACATTAAAAAACTTATCCATGCGTATGGAATTATGAATTACAACAATAAAATGGCACATCTTGTAAATGAAGCAGAGTTTCTTCTCAAAGGTCTTCAGATTTACAAAGGAGTATATATAATAGTTATTTTTAAAGTTTAGATTTTGGAGGGAATAATAAACTATAATTTCTCTTTATATACATCATTCAAAAATGATAAATGATTTACAGATTTTAAAATCTACATGAAAATCATGTTCTGTTATATATCAATTGCCAGTGGAGAACAAGTCTTGATTGACATGTGATTTCAGCCTAGAGAGACCTTGAGCAAGGGGCCCAGTGAAACTACAATCCAGACTCCTGACCCACAGAAATTGTAAGATAATAAATATGTGTTACTTTAAGCAGCAGAATTCTCAATAATTTGTTACATAGCAACAGAAAACTAATACGGATTATAAAGAAAAGGAATTGAGGGATTTAGAGATATATTGGGATATTTGTAAAATGTAAGTGTAACAGTAGGGCGTTCTAGCCCACCCTACCATTCTTTTGACTTTGTTTCTATACCTGCTGACCCTAACTCACATGTGGCTTATAGATAAACAGTCTGTTTTGATAAGAAACTTGGAGCTAACTCCAAAAGATACAGATTCTGACCTTCAGGCAGCCCTGCCCCAGGAGATGTGCTGACCTGCATCCATGGGTTCAGGGTGATGTGTAGCTTGGAGGACGTGGATGCAGGACAGCTACACCAGGATGACACAACGGACATCACTTAGACATTTAGACATTTCATTGCTTTCTTTTTGTTACCGATTTCTAGGTTAACTTTGGGCATTGAGACTATCTTTTTGGTCCAAGATATAATCAGTTCCCATAAGCGCTCTATGTGTATATTTGAAAAGAATACCCAATCTAAAGTTTATGAGAGAGCACTCTATATTTCCCATTAGATCAATATTTTTATATCACATTGTTGAAATCTCTTACATTTTGCTTTGCCTGTTTAATCTATCATTCACTAACAGAAGGTGGATTAGAAATTGTTCACTTTGGTTGTGGATTTGTCTTCATTCTGTTCCACATTAGAATTTTAACATCCATGAATTAGGCGAGACCACAATGTTTTGTAGGTGTCTGCTAAGTGTCAGGAATTTAAAAAAAAAAAAAAAATTATTAGCTATTTTGATATAAAAATAATACACTTACATATCATACTTTTATATGTTATAGTCCTAAAATACAATTTTATACATATTGTTTCATGAAATAATTTTCTAAAAATCACTTTAGAAGAATGTGAAATGAATTGTGCTGTATTTTCATTATCCCTATACTTTCTAAAGTATCTTGCAAATAGGACTTAGAAGACACTTAAATAAATTTTGAATTGATTTTAGCAAAAAAAGGCAGGATGGTTAGTGAAACATTAAAACTGAGAGGCTATTTAAAAAAATTTTTTTAGACATCAATGTTTATTATACTAAATAGTGTTCTAAAAATGATGGCAGTTGGCTTTTTAACTAGTAATTTTTAGGTCCCAAACACTTCAAAGTGTCACGTTTCAAACGGAGAAATGTTTGTCTACTTTTAGCTAGAGTGATTAATATTGTTTTAATGATTATCACTATGAGACATCTACAACAATAATTGCATTATTTTAAATGTAAGCAGATTAAAATTTTAGACAAAGTTAAAATAGAGAAACCAAAATACAGAACATATGTTCTTCATTTAAAAATTTAAAAATAAATATGAATATAAGCTTTTCCCAGTTCTTCAGAACTTGGTATAAGTTTTCCCAATGCCAACAGAGTTAATGAAATTTCAGATGGACAGATTCAAGAAATGACCTGACTAACCAAAATTGCCCTTTTAATGACAAATTCCTAAAGCACTGAATTATACGTGTTCCACAAATCTGATGATCTGAGGAGATATTCATTTTAAACTTAATTATTTGATAAGATTAGAAATAAAATATTAATATGCATCTCAAAGCTATTTCTATTTTATTATACATTTAAAGAATGGTCTCTGTGAACATATACTTGCAGAGAAAAATATTGAAAATGGACTTTGGAACAGAGCATTTGAAAGCCCAATCACTATAGTAAAACCTGAGTGGCTTTTAGCATTTTCCCAATACTAGAAAATCATATTGTCTTGACTCCTTTTGAAAATATAGTTCTAATTATACGTTTATCTTACATCAAAATTCACACATGTCTCAATTAGTAAAATTGTGGAAAATGTGAAATAATTAGTACCTTGGAATCTCTGGAATCCTTGGTTTAAAAATAATCTCACAATAATAATAATCACAAAAGTCATAATAATCAATGATTTAGGTGTAAAATCATAAAGCTTTCAAAATGCAATATGCAATTGAAAACATTTTATAGTCTGTCTTGAAAGTATCGAGTCAATATGATTAAAAGTTGGTGCAGCTGATACTTGAGGGACAGGCGTCATACATCCTTCTCAGGGTCTCCACCCTTGTCCTTCTTTACCTAGAATTGTCTACTCTTAATAAAACATGGCTCATGATCTCAAGTCCCTAAAGTTATCATTTAAATAACAGGACATTTTTCTCTGGGCACTGTATATAGAGACTCCCTTCTTCAATGCTTCCTTTCTCCACCTTTACTTTTGTCTTTAGTGCCAGCTATCCTATTCTTTATCTCATTTATTCCCTTTTTCTGCTAGACAATAGAAACTTTGGGCATATGTAGTGCTCAATAAATAAAGATTTCTTAAGTGACTGAATGAAGCATCAGGAATAGTAGATAAGTTAAGCACATAAAAAGACTAAATTTTCTCTGCAAAGGCAAATGGTCATATGGCTGCATTTGCAACTCCACAGTAATAAATTCATTCCTTCAATTTATAAAAACATTTATGATGTAACTACAACATGCCTGATACTGGGCTGGACTAGAAATGATCTCATCTCTTTCTTTCCCTCAGTCAGTTTATAAATACAAAGACATGTATTTATTTAGGTGAACCTCCAATCTAGAGATATAGAACTTCATGAATAAAATTTTGTATGAATCATATTTTGAACTATTTTGAGTTATTGGGATAACAAGTTTAAAAATTAAGTGATTCAACTTTCAAAAGTATAATAAAATCTCTCTCCCCTTCCCACTTCCACCTTGTCCTTCTCTTATAAAAAATATTATGCACCGTTCCATTTAAGAAAAATGTAAAATGTTCACAACATTGAATGAATCTACCTTATAATAAAATATACCTCCTTAAATGAACAAACACTTGGCTACAGGTCAACTAAATCCAAAATCCCAGTAAATATTTAAATGTATTTGGAGTGAAATAAAAAGAAAAAAACACTCTAATTATAAAAGATACACAGGATTGGAAAGGAATAGCATTCCAATTCACATAAAGACATGCAGACAAGCCCTTGATTATAATCACACGCCGATCCATACCTGAGAATTTATACATGACAAGTTGGATAAGCATGTTTATTTACATTTTAAAAAGAGTGGTGGCAAACCCAACGGTCTGCAAAACAGTACCCCAGAAACTTTCCTTTCCTTCCAGGAAAGGAAGAGCTGCTTTTCTACTTACTCAAGTATGGCAACGGAGTTGGGAGAAAGGCCAGGGTCTGTCCACATAGGCATGCTCCACAGTGGCCAACAGTGTATGTTGTAACATGTTCTGCAGCATAGGCCATGTACAAGAAAAATAAATTAACAAGATCTATACCAAATGTATACCTGTGTTCTGTGCTCCAGAGATTTCTATTAAGAGATGGAGATATTCCAACACAATTACAGCATACCACAGTATTTACTCACAAAGTTTTTGAAAGCTATTCAAAGTCAGTGTCCTTAATAAACATCTATTTATCAAACAAACAGGAAAATGGTGTTCTAAAAATGAATAAGCTTTCTCTCAAGGCATTCAAAAATTTAAGATATGATGCTGAGGGAAAAAATAAGAAAGATCTCAAAAAATGAAAACTTACAAATTAATTGAAAAGGAAAAATTTAAAGTAAAGCAGTGTTTTTGGAGGAAAATATAAAGGATATGACTTGAAGAATGAAGGAATGGTAAGAAGGTTTGCCAGAGAAAGTTCTGGCATGCATCATTAACCACATACTGACCATGAATTAACACCATTTCAGTCATTTTATAAACAAAATGAGGGTAGGCATGAAATCACACATATTTTTTATATGACAACACATTCAAGAAAGGATATTTCTGTCCTACGTTCTATCACTTTTCAATTAGCAAAGCTAGAATTTTAGAGACAGGAAGACATTTCTAGACATTTTTAAAAATAAATAACTGCACAGGCAGAAGGGTCTACATTCACACGTGAAGTCGTCTATTTTGCCTGTGAAGACATAGAATCATTTATTTTTACATGTTCAGAACAGACGGCTCATCCCATGGACGGCCACCTCCATGCATACGCATGTCTTTTATTCCCTGGTGCCATAGCTGTGTCTTCAGATGTTACTCCATAATGCCACACAGGAGCCGCGTGTGGGTGATGGAAATGTGGTAAGACCTGTGCATATGAAATATTGCTCCTGCTGAAGCAATGTTGTATGCTATGAAGCACTGGCATGTAAGGAGTAAGTATGAGGATGGTGTCACAGAAAATTATGCTATGTAGTGAAGAAAAGGTCACATGCAGAATCAGTGTTTAGATGGGTGTGGAAAAACTGCAGCAGTCTTCCAGGTTAGCAATGGTCTCACTTGGAGAATATACCTCTCTTCGTGGGTCTACATCTAGGGGTGAGTTCGGTACTGACCGCAGATAGTTCAGGCACAGCTGGAGGAAAATCTGGAGGTTGAGTTGATGTGCAGTCTTAATCCTGCACACGTGGCCACCATGGGTGGGATCATTAAGCAAGCATGTGATGGACACCACGCTGAGGTTGCCCACTGATTATCAGGGCTCTTCGGTGAGAATTCATTTGGGTTGCAAGTACTTCAGAATTCTAGACCTCCTTTGAAGGGTTCCTCAACAGCATTCTTTCCCAAACTTCTCTGTCCCGTTTTTATTATAAGTCCTCTTCTGTCATACCCTTTCCCCTTCCCCCAACCCATGGGGCAACCATGACTCATTCTATAACAGCCCATTTTCTTCCAGAAAACTGCCCGGTGGGATGTCTACTTGATGTGCTGACCAATGAGAGGCTGTTTGTGCATTACTGAGTTTTAAAGGACATCCCTGGGTTCAGCTGCGGTGCCACAAATGTCACCGTTTTGGCATGTGGTACGTAATTCTCCAAAAAACAGATTCATTTTACATTTTACTTATAAATATACTAATTATAAGTAACTCCTCGAATGAGAGTAGTAAGATCCGCAGGAAGTGTTCTCATGAACTGCTTCAGTCTAATGCCAGGTGATAATGAAGGGTTTCTGGACAGGATACCCCATTGACACATGCATGTCAGGTTACATAGGACCCGGAGTCCAGAGAAGAGAGTTTCAGTTTCGAACACAGAGATAAGTCATAGGAATAGTTCTCTGCCAAACAATTTGTTGTACAACTTTGTATATTATCACGTTGGCCCTGTCTGGAATAATACTCATTTTCTAGTGGGTAATACCCACAAAACACCGGCTTGCACATGCTACTAGATGCAAATTTTACGTTCAGAAATGGCAGACTAGCTTGTTGCAATCTTCCTTAAAAACACAACCTAACAATTGGGGATAAAAATGAAATAATTGTGTTGGAGGTGCTGGAGAACTAACGTGAACTTGTGAAGACAGGATGCTAATGAGAATAGAAGCCGAAGAGTAAGGGTTCAACATTTGGCTTGATTTTATAGATTTGAAAGCAATCAATAAAAAGCAAACAGGACCTTTAGGGGGTTCAAAGTGCTGGAAGTGAAGAAAAAAACAAAAAACAGGAAGAAAGAAAGAAAAAGAAAAGAGAAAGGAAAAAAAGAAATTGGATTGAGGAGTTGCTACAGAAAAGAAACCATTGTAAATACTCCAGGCTTTCTTTGAAGAGTCAAAGGATCCACCTAAGTGCAAGCTACAAATAAATAAGGCTTTAAAAGAAATGAAACCCAGCTTCAAATAAGCTCAGTATCTGATTGGATTATAATCACTTTTCCTTGCAAACTGCTAACCAGATGCTAAAGTAAATCCTTTCAAGTGGAAAATAATATCGCCAAGAGCTTTGCATTATTTAGATGTCTTTCTAATACAGGGCCTGTTATTTAAAAAGCAAAGCCATGCAAAATGATTATGGAAATACAGCAATTAAATGGAAAATGAGAGAAAAGACAAGCGAAAGAGGAAGATGCACAAAAGTTCTAGTTACTGAAATTTTTAGACATAAACTTTAAAATTAATTTGATTCATATTTGTGAGAAATGAATGACAATTGGGTGAATTTTAGCAGGAAACAGGAAATCATATTAAAAACCAAGAGGATCCTAGATCTATAAATGATAGCCAAAATTAAGAAGCACATAGTTGAGTTTAACAACAAATTAAATATAGTAGAAGCAGTGAAAAAAAACCCAACAAACCTTAAGTATCAGATGGAGTAGTTTGAGGCACTGACATATGTAGTTAGAATTGGAAAAGAAAAATGTATCCGTGACTATCTAACTTCTTTTATTTTGCCTTCAGAAATCAATCCTCTTGACTTTAGAAATATATTAAATAAACTATACACTTTAAATTTATCAAAATATTTACAATTTAATTTCCCATGTTCCCAAGTTTTGAGAGAAGTAAAATTAGAGATGATTATAAACTTATAATATGACAATATAAAATGTTATAATTATTATAAATTTATTTAAAATATTTTATTAAAAATTTAATATATTTGCAATAGCAATTCATAACAAAATAACCTATAATTATAATCCATTTAATTATATGATATACATGTGTGTTTACAATAGAATAGTAAACTATTATACGTTTAATAGTAGGTAAATAAAACATCAATTTATTTTAAGTTTATTAATATCCTTATAAACACTATTTAGATAGGTATATTGTTATCTAAGTTAAATTGGATTTTTTAATGTTCCATTTTATGATGTGGTGATAATATTAAAAATACAGTTGACCAGCAACAGAAAGTGACTTATACAATTATTTTTTTCAAAAAGGAAAGTATGATAGAGGAGAATTATATGATTTACTAAAACAATTATGATAGGTGTGATGTGAAAATATATTTGTGTATCACCTTTTAAATTATCTACCTTTTAAATATTGGTATCACTTTTAATAGAGGGCTTTGATATTTAAAAGTAATATAAGACCTAACAATTTTATATTTCATTAAAGTAACATTTCAATAGAGTATTACTCAAATTTCAGATATATACATTTTAAATAATTTTACTCAGATATTATAGGTATTATCACTACAATGAATGTGATTTCAATGGTAACTCACATGTAGTAGCAGTTAAAAGTGTGTATCCATCAAGACAATGAATAAAAATTTTAACTCCACCATTTAATAAATCTCTTACATTAAACAAGTTATGTGACATTTTTGTTCTTCAGCTTCTTTGGCTATAAAACTGAAATTATAATACATAATGAAAGTGATTGTTCTGGAGATTAATGTAGTAATAAACATGAAGCCCTATGCCCAGAGCCTTGCATGAAGTCCTTAGTATTTGAGTTATTATTATTATTAGCATAATGGTTTTTATAATAACACCAAAACCAAGCAACTATCTATGTGAAATGGGCCAAAGCCTCAGTTATTTGTTTATGAAATGAGCCAAAGCATCAGTTATTTATTTATGAAATGGGCCAATATGGTTATCTTGCTACATCATTTCCCTTTGCAGAAGCTTTTCTTCTTCTCTATCTAGCCATGGTGGTTATGTCATCATATACTGAAAGGGGAGAGTCTTTGACTGGCATCTATAATATCAAGATAAAATTACTTACCTATACATTTACCTCATTGGTTGTTAGGGTTGGGTAAAATGATTCAGCACACTGGCTGGTCCTGGAGTTCTAGGATTATAAGAAGATATAATCTTCATGGAAAAATACACACCTAGCAATGTTTTTGACTTCACTGGATAAGGGTTATAAAAAGACCACACATTTTTAGTTTGTGGCCTAATCTCTTATAAAGAACATGATGAAAAAGTACAATCAACAAGAGAACCGTGGCTATAAGAACAATGATGTATCTTTTGTGTACTAGGGTCCCTTTCAGAAAAGGACGGAAGGAACTTGAAGGGAAACAGCTTGAGACCCTGCTGTCTTCTCCTAACCGGGAAACTTTGGGACCCAGATAGAAACGAGACAGAGAAGCTGATGAGAGGATCTTAAAGTTTCATGATTAGTTGTTCTTACAGCTCCTCTTCCAGTGCAGAGATGGAAAAAAAATTCACAACAGTTCTTACTGAAAGTTAAGTGAGTGCTTTTGATCGGAGTATCCATATCGTTCATTCCTTAGGAAACTTGGCTGTGATTGCCGCCAAGAGTATGAGAATCTTAGGTAGATACAGAGCAGACACCAAAATCTCTGCCAATAAATTCTTCAAGATCAATAAAATAAAAATAAAATTAAATACATGTCATTAAAGTTTTCAGTCATTTACTCATTCATAGATGGTTGTGTATTTAATTCATTGTAGTTATGAAAAACTGGAATGATTAGAATGACCCGATTACTTGCTAGGCCGGGGAAGGTAGTCTTGACTTAGATTCTAAGGGAATCGGACAACTGACCCTGGCAAGTATAATCGAGCTAATTGTTTTTCTCACTGTGCAATCTTCCTTGCATCGTTTTAGTGCTTTGCTGTGCTTTCCCGGAAAAGGAGGACAACAGCTTCCACACAATGTTGCTGTGAATATTGACTCACAAAAATATTTGCAGAGAGACCCGATAGGTCACCAATATGTGATTTGGTTTTCCCAGTTTCCTCGCCAACGAAATTGCATATTTCATAAAGCAGAAACATTTCTGACATGGCTTCCCATACTATTATTTTTTGTTCGTTACCATCTCATTACAAAGTAATGAATGAGCAACACACAAACGCTGTGATGATGATGCAAAGCGAAGCCTACCAGAGCTCGCGGTCATGGAGGTTACTTATGAAAACCTTCTACAAACATTTCGGTTTATACTTTTATCTTTATATTTGATATCATTTGTATTACTTTTCCTTTTACTACATCATCTTTATTCCTATAACATCTCCACATCCTATCACTACATTCAAGGGGGGTTTGACCCATTTTGATCTGAATGGGTATCATTCAGTTTTAGCAGTAGTATCAAATACAGACCTAGAAGATCATAGGCCTAAATGCTAAAGTTTGATCTTTAATTTATGCTAGAAGATATGTTAAACAAAATAGTGAAGTGAAATGTTTTGGAACATGTTCTGCGGCAGGTTGAAGCTTAAGTAATGCTTCTGAGATTAATTGCATATTGAACTCATCAGCTTATCATAATTTGTTATTTTCATGCAAAAAACCCTTGATAGCTTTAATTGCATAAAGATATTTGATGGTGATAAACATATTCTGTGACAAATAAATAATTTCAATAATGCTCTATATGACTTCCTTTGCAACACCATGCAAAAGGTTAAATAGAGTGTAATTAAATCTGATATAGTTTATCTATCTTGTAGGTATACAAACTTATAAATTTTCATGCTTAACACTTGTCAGCTTTGGAATGCCTGGGATGAAACGTCATTGGCGGAGTTAATCACTCTGCCTCTCAGAAAATAATGGGTTTTCTAAAATTGTACTTGTGCTCACAGTAAACATTTCTTATATATTTGACACAGAGAATTAGTGAACTTCTCAGAAATGAAGTGGATTATAAATTGTTAAGTCTACATTTCAGGGAGCAGTGTCCACAAACTGGTATGGATATTAATTCTATTTTTCCTTTGATAATACAAATAGAATCAATATAACTTCTACGTATCTTCACACCCATCTCATGATCATGAATTCCACGGGTGTTCTGTGAAAAATAGCTTGTGTGTGGGTACAAATTGCACTCATGCCTGTGACTACCAGTGACCCTAAACTGCCTGCTAGCCCACACTAAGCTTTTCACAATTCAGTGAATTTTCTCAGCAGTTAACAGTCTCTCAGCATCTCACCTACATATTTCTGGCCACATGGGTGCCTATGTATCATCTCAACATTTTGATTTGGCCTACCTTCTCGACTTGATGCTATCGGTTGTCCTGGGACTTCAACTTTCCGATGGTTTCCAAAAAGCTTCTTTTGTTTTGTTTCTTTTCAGTTGACACAGCTTTTCCTTCCTGGTGAATTGAATCACCATTCTCTGCATTCTCTACATCCTACGGATAAACAGAACATGAAACATGCTCCACTACTTGAAGCTGATGTTGCTGAGGGTCAACTTCATATTTAAGTATTTGAGATTTAAGTCAAGACAGCATTATGACAAAGCTAGAGGGAAAAAGGTAAAATTTTGTATTTAAGGGGAACTAGCCATCATTTTGTTACTAGCACATTATTTTTGCCTTTATAAGTAGGAGAATGTTTGTGGCTACTGAGTACCAGAAAGGGTGCTCTGTGGTATTTGTGGGCAATTAGCTGAAGTCTCTTCTCACTTGGCCTGGCACCCATTTGAGAATGGCTGGGTGGAAAGGTACCAGTCAAGAGTGTCATATAGCTAACATTCTCTGAATGAATTATTTCCGTTGGAAGCTATTAATGATCTTTGGAAAGTACAAGAAAGTGGACATATTCTCTTAAAGACATGGGTGATGAGAATAGGCCATTTTCAGTACTGGGGTGATGAGTCTCCAGCTTTTTAAATTCAGGGAAGGTCTTATAGTGATATTCAGATAAAAATATTTGCTATCTCTGCTACCAAAATATTTTTTTGTATTACAATGATTTCTTTTCCCCCCATTGCTCTCCCCTGCCCCACCCTCCACGCCCCTCTCCCACAGTCAGTCCTCACCTCGTTGTCCAAGTCCATGGGTCCTTCACACTAGTTCCTCCACTAAACCTTCCTCTGCTTTCTCCCCTCCCCGCCCTGCCACCCCGTCACCATCATTCTGCTCCTTTTTTCCCCCAAAATATATTTTTAGAACTCAACAGACTAGCTGTGGTGACATGACTCCAGATCATTCAGAAAGGTGATTAAAAAATACGATAATTTGTCATCACCTGATTTGAAAGAAACCCTCTTCTGCTGGAATATATAGAATGAGTTCTGACATGTTTGTAAAACATGAACTTGCAAAAGGCTCTGCATGTTTTACATAACCAAGTATAATAAAAATAGTACGGTGCACAAATAAAAATGGTTACTTTTAAGGCATTTGAATGATGTCTGCCAATGGCAGACTGGGTTGCTCCAGGCCCTCGGACCCCCACAGAAACACTGAGGTAAAGAGAAGTTACAGGCGATGTGATTCCGTGAGCATTCCGAGTTGCAGCAGTTTTCTCGGTGGAAATCTTGCAGGCCAGAAGGGTTAGAGGTGACATATTTAGAGCACTAACAAGAAAACTGCCAACAATAACACTATATCTAGCAACAACAATCCTTCAAAACTGAAGGAGAAATTAAGACTTTCCCAAAAACCAAAGGGAAAGAAGTTCATCATTATGACAAGTGTCCTACAAGAAATGCTACAGGGATTCTTGCCTTTGAATAGAACTGAGAGGACACTAGGCAGTAATAAAAAGCCATGCAAAAATAGAAAACTCTAATAAAGGTAAATCTATAGACACACTTAGAATTTAGTGGCATTGTAACCGTACACTCTAACTATAACTATGAAAAAAAAATCTTAATTCTGGTAAGAATAGTATTTGAGTGTGAAACCTGAAGGGCATAGTAAGATGTAAGATGTTATCTGATTGGCATAGACATATTAGTGACCTGAAAAGTCACTCATTGGATAAAAAGGATACATAGAAAATGTGCAGCAACAGTCATACTTTTGTGATCCTTGTTTTATTGTGAAATAGACAGGGTAGGTGCTTATTATAGTAAAATATGGAGGAGGTTTTTTCTTGCCCCAACCAGTTTTCAGTACATATGTGTCCTCATTACTGTTCTAAATTTTGCTTTAACTCTTAACCAATACTTTGTCTCATCTCTAAATAGACCACTCTTTCTTTTAGGCATTGTTTTTAGATGGCTTGTAATTTATTTTGAAATTTCATTTCACAGTGAGTAAAGAATTGATAGCTCTAAGCCTCATGGAAGAAAAGAAGAACCGACTTTTTTCCTTATTTTTTAAATAAATAGATTGGGTTAGGAATCTGATCATGCTTAAATGCCTTGCTTGAAGGCTCTCAAGTATTGATATGCTGTGACTGCACATGAGTTTTTCATTTATATGCCTAAAGTAACTGCATTAGTTGTTAAAGAAGTTATCTTTTAAAAGCCAAATTACCCTGGAACTAAGCACATTTTGATTGTATTTTCACTATCTCCGTTTCTAAGTAAAAGAACATTAATTGCAGTTTTCATTGCCATTCATTCTGGTTTTCACTTATTTACTGATTTTTTTCTTTACCTTCTTTCTTTTCCTAAATAGACTGTCAGAACACTGTGACCAGGAGTGATGCCAAGGCCAGTCTGGTGGAAAATAAACAATTTCCATTGTTGCTCAAATGTAAGTTGAAGAAACAGACTTTAACAGTAATTCAGTGTGATAAGAAATCACCTGGGGGAAATTAGGGGATTCAGTAATGGAATATTTTAGTGTGGTTATTTTCAGCAGATATTGTCAGGTCTATCTCTGTAGTTTAAAAGGGGGAAAAAGTGAGAACTGATCATCACAGAAACTACAAACTTGTATATGCCATATGTCTCATTATCATTTGAGGCCTTCTGTGATGATCACTGAATGCTAGCTTTTCCCCCTAATTTAAGAATTAGAAGTCGACAAAACTGTGAAAGAGATATTCAAGTCACAATAAATTTTAAAAATCATGCTTTGTTTAATTTGACTTAGGCTCCTACCAGATAAATATTTCCTCATGTGGCCAAGTCAGTGTATATGTTTTTTATCTGCTTTATGGGGATATAATTGACATACAGTTTACTTCACATATATAAACTTACAAGTTAATCAGTTGTGCCATAAATATACACTAAAAGTCATAATCACCCTCAAGGTTGTGATATTTATGACTCTCAAGTGTCCTTATATCCCTAGACAATCAATGATCCACTTTTTATCATTTTGAATGTCTCAATGTCCTAGAATGTGTATGTATGGAAACACACACATATGAAGTGATGTGATATATACTCTTCTTGTATGACTTTTCTTAGTTGCACGTTTGTTCTGATAAATGATACTAAGGCACAATATATAAAAAATCAAATTGATAAGTTGGACTTCATCACAACTCAAAATGTCTGGTCTTCTAAAGGCATTAAGAAAAGAAAAGGCAAGCCAGACAGTAGGAAAAAAAGAGTAACAAATCATATACTTTATTTTAAAAAAAAACTTGCATCCAGAATATATAAAAGTTCTTAAAATTCAATAATAAGAAAAATGAACAACCCCATTTAAAACATCTCTAAAATATTGGAACCAAAACTTCAACAAGAAAAATAACATAGCAGCAAATGGATAGATGTTCAACAACATGAGCCATAAGGGAAAGGAATTAACACCACAACTATATATGGTTGCACATTTATTGGAAAGGCTAAAATTGAAAACACTGAACATCCCCATGTATCGGTAAGGTCAGGGAAGAACAGGAGCTATTGTGTTCTCCTGTATCAATGGTCTTACCATTTTGAAAAACAAGTTTGCAGTTTATTTTTTAAAATTAAACATTTATCTGCCACAGAATTCAGTTATTTTACTCTTTGGTATTTGAAAAGAAAGTGTATCTCCATACAAAAGCAAAATTGTACACATCAGCTTAAGTTATAACAGACATAACTGGGAATAACTGAAAGTTCCCTCAACAAGTGAGTGAATAAAACATTATGGTAATTCCATCTAGGCTATTGATACACAACAATGTTAACAGATGTTTTAGTAATCAGCAATGAACATTTTGGTTAAAAACACCAAGGATATGGATTTACAAAAGGAATAAACATATTTTTATTATATTAATATTTTCACATTTGGCACTTAAAAATATCAGCCTTAATATAACTCCAAAATGTATTTGCATAGTGAAAATCCCTACTTAGTGTATCATTATATGCTCTGGAACAAAATATTAAGGGTTTGCAATCCAAGTTCCATATAACTCTATATTGATGCTTCAGATTGACCTTTCTATCTCATATAATAATAATGTTTAATTGATAGATGGCAACAAAAACAATTGTTATTTATTTTCTTATTCTCCAACAGGAGATGTAGCAGGAACACAGTGTTATCTAGTTCATCGTTTTGATATCTGCAGAAACATCCACTTATTATTGAAGACCACACATTTAAAAAAGCACATATGCAATGAAGGTTATTTAACTGTAACCTTGTTCAAACAATGCCTTTCTGTCATGCTTTCTCTGTATTTCGGACTCTCCACAGTCAATGGCAAAGAAGATGGCCAGCAACTCCAGGTCATGCTCTATCAGAATTAAAGTGGGAGACTGGTTTTTTCTTAACTAATAATGCCAGGAGATGTTTAATGGCTCCGACCGGCCTGACCTCGGTTCTCCCCTTAATTAATCATTTTGGTCAGAATGATTCAGTATCTCATCACGTAGACCTGATAGATTGATCAGGTTACTTGATAGATCTGGAATGTTGAAAGAAGGCACGCAGCCCCTACCGATTCATGAGAAAGCCAAGAAGCTATTCAAAAAAAGAAAGGCATCATGTACAACCAAAAACAACGAGTGGATTAGTTTCTACAGAGGAAAATGATTACATTCTCCCTCCTAAACTGCCAGGAACAGTGGAACAGCAGTGTGAGCAAGATGGTTTTAAACAATTTGATTGGTATGCTAAGGTAGATATTTCTACTGGAATATTGATTATCCAGAACATTTATGGTCCTGAGAGTTTGATTGGTTCAGGGTGCAACACAATCTGTGGCCACAGAAGTGCATGGTATTCGTAGATGGGTGAAGCAGGGCCCAGACACCTGCCGTGCTCCTGCAACTCCAAGAGATTCAGTAGGAACAAGACCCCAACCACAATGGATGACAGGCTCCTTGAGCCGGCACACTCGCACATGTGTGTTCCAGTGAGAGTTGATCATAAAACAGGAAAATCAAGTGTAGATCTTTAAGGGAATGTTTCATGGGATAATGTTCTCCTGGCTTGACCTGGGTAAATACAGACTGTTTTGCCCTCCTGCCAAGGTGTTGGTCTGAATCTAAACCTTAAGTGTATTTTCTTTAAAATATTGAATGAATTCCTCCGGCCGCTAAAATCCACCTGGATCGAAATTTCGATGGGCTTAGATTGAGTTCCTGAGTGTGCCTGCAGAAAGGATATCCTCCTTCTGCCCAGGGCAGCTCAGGAATAAGTCAAGGGAGCAGTAGCCTTCGCTTCTCACGCCCAGCCCTGGAAGGACAGCTGCAGGGGAGAGCAGGTTTGCTTCTGATGGATGAAATGAGAGGCAGGCGACTCAGATTAATAAGTCTATTTTCATTTTACAGACAACCCTTAGCAGGGCTGTAGGCTCCGCAGTTTCCTCACAACAACCTATAGCTCATTGCCGTTAGAAACTAAGCATAGTTTTATAGAAAGAAAATGCAGGTGTGTGTTATTCAATTGTGGGAAGGAAACGCGCCTTTTTGGCAGCTGGCCTTCAAAAGGCGTCTCTAAAACTCAACTGCCGGCTGGGAGGGCTCCTTTCCACGAGAACCAGCGCAGAGCCTCTGCACTCTTCCAATCACGGGGCTCCTTCCGTTGTGGAGAGGGTGACAGAAGTATGTTGAGTGTCTCTAGGATGAAACTGCAGCCTCTTTTCCCAGTAAGATGCGGTCACCAGCAAGTGCTTTAAATCTTTGGCGTCATAGAGCTGGGTCAGAAGAAGGACGAGTCAGGATCCTAGGATGTTGGTGGTCTGCATCAACACTCAGGATTCTTCGCTTGAAATACTTGACGAGTTTATTCTTTGCGGAGCCCCAGACACGTGCCTCTGTGTTCTATGTCTTCGGTCTAGGTCAAATGATGCCCTTCGTTGGAGCTGGAGGAGGACCACAGGAAGCTGTCCCTCTTGCAACCAGCCAGGAAAATCACGTACAACACACCCCTGGGTTTTCGTTGCGTTCTGAACGATGGTCAGGTTTTATGAGATCGGAGGTTGAAGACGCTGAAAATGACTTTCTACTTCCTTCATACCCGTGAACCTACTGTCACGTTTTGTGTTTTCCAACCTGCATTCTGTGTGGAGCGATGTTTGCATTTTTTCCAGGAATCTCACTGGAGAAGAGTTTATTGTGGAATTGGTCTTAATGGAAAGTTTAGTAAATCGGTTCTTTTTTTAAAAATGGAATTTATCACATATCCAGTTATAAAACCTAAACATCATAGTTTCTTTGTAAAACGATGAACTTCGAGGACTCAGTTTTCAGAGCATCCTAATGGTTTCTGCAAAAGTTGGGAATAAAATAAAATTTGAAAAGTAAAACGCACATTTAGAGCATTAGGAGTTTTCCATAGTCGTGCCATAGGTAAACAGGATGTAAACTAGCAACTTCAGTTCTGTGAAAACACTCTACACATTTCTCTTCCTCATGTTTTGTCCTTAGACGTAACTTTCCTTCCCTTGGAAGAACATAAAAGGCAGGTGTAAGCCTTTATCCTTGTAATTCCCTGTTTCTCTGTCTACCCCCTCCCGTTCAGATTAGCCAGACTTGAAAATATGTAACTATAGTCCCTTCCATCTTCCCACATCCAGAAGCTTAAATTTATTGTTCGCTCAAGTTTTGAATCAGCCTGCTTTAGTAAGTTACCCATTTTATGGCTGCTTAATTTTTCTGAAGATGCTGTAGTTGGGCCAGCAGTGACAACACGGGCTGAGGATTGAGGCTTTTTGCCCAAGAACCTGTAATGATTTCACAAGTCCAATGGCTACCTTCACCAGGGCTTGGGGACAGCTGCAGGGACCAAAACAATTGGGCTTTGTAATCTGAAAAATTTCCTTTGGGAACACTGTATCACTTTTGAATCATGCTTGCCAGAACATGAATTCTGTCTAATGCAGGTCAGGTTTCTTTTCATGTAAATACAGTTCACAGTATATCCTTTCACTTAATTATTCCCAACATGGGACTGTTTTAATAATGATTGCTTCATATAACAGAGGTATTTATTTTTAAAGATTTTATTTATTGTTTCCAGAGAGATAGGAAGGGAGAGAAGCAGAGAGGGAGAGAGATGTCAATGTATGGCTGCCTTTCATCTGCCTCCAGTCGCTGACCTGGCTGGAGACCTGGCTTGCAGCCTGGTTATGTGCCCTGGCTGGGAATTGAACCTACAACCTTTGGGTTCGCAGGCTGGTGCCTTATCCACTGTGCCACCAGCCAGGGCTCCTACAACAGAGGTATTTTTAAGTTTTAAACGGCATGCATGCAAAAAACAAGAAAAAACAGATTTTGAATTAAATTGAAATACACTAAAATGAAAAGAGAGGTAAGCATACACGCAGTTACATATTTCAATTATATATACACATACTTATTTAGCTTGAGGATGAGTATTAAAGAGCAGATTGATAAATGAGCTAGTACTCTATTTTAGCAAAGTATAAAAAGGTGTCACCCAAGAAATAGGCAGAGCTGCTTAAAGCTACTCTAAACAATCCTTTATCAAATGTGGTAAGCATTGTGGCAAACAGTTGTCGCTGGAAATGCGAGAGGCCTGTTCATAGAGTGAGTGTCGCCTGATTGTCTAAACCTGTGACTCTCCACATTGACACCAAATTGCAATCCTGTCAACATGTAAAAGGATGGATCATCTTATCTCCCGAGTGAGGCAGTGTCACACCTCCGGAGCCCCGGCCTTCAGTCCTTGAGCTGCTGCCGCTGCTGCAAATGACAGCCTCCCCTGACAGCTTTCACACATTCCTGAAATCAAATCACTTTCAATTCTGTTAGAAGAAGGCAGGTGTGTGAAAGCGGGAGGAAGAAGAAGGCAAATAGGAAGGAATACGATCTTCATGTTTCAGCATGAAGTTGTTTCTAGGGAAAGAGGGTTTTGATGGTGCTTCTCATGTGAAGATGCACACAGAGGAGACACGAAGAGCCATCTGGGCCCATGCTTGTCAGGAAAAGGAATTTCAGGATAAGCAGATGGGGCACCATGGCCATATGGCTCCTCAGGATTGGCCCATGCAATGGCGCTCTGCCAGAACATGCCACTAGAAATGTTTCCATGCGACTACTTGCAGGGCACAAAGAATGAAGGCAAGGTTTGTTGAGGTGAAATATCATTAGATGAATATGATGAGACTATGATATGCATCTTCATTAACTGGCTCTTTTGAAACTAAGTACAAAGGATCAAATGTATGACCTTCATTGTATTTTGGATACAAAACTCTATGGCTAATACTGCGGAGTACTTTTTGTTTTTTTCACTTCAAACCCAAATCCCGTTCATTGAGGTTAGACTGTTTTTAGAGGTTTACATTATAAAAATGGCTTAGGGCCAGTGTTTCCAGTGTTTAGAATCATGAATAAAAAGCTAAACACCATTGTGAACATACCGATTCTCAGGTTAACCTAATATAAAATGACAATTGAGAATATTTTCACGTTTAAACTTTTCCTAGTCTGACTGGGCTATAATTGACGTACTATTTTGTTAGTTTGTGTACAACACAATGATTTGATATGTGTATATACTGCAAAATGATGACCAGAGTAAGTTTAGTAAACATCCATCACCCCCCAGAGTTACATGGTATTCTTCTTGTCAAAATGACAATTTAAGAGAATGGTATAGTGTCAAGAGTACTGGGTTCAGAAACTAAATAGAAAGGCCCAAGACCTGATCAGCCAGGTTCCGGCCAGGGCAACCTGGACAGTCAGCTACTTCCTGTAAGCTTCCGCTTCCTGCAAGCTTCCATTTCCTCCTTCGGAAACTGGTGACGTGTGATGTTGTCGAGAACCAGCAAGCGATGGAGAGCTAGGAGTGGCTTGGAGGCCACACAGAATTCTGTGCAAGTCCACCTCCTCCCATCACCAGCCTGGCTATTGCTTCTTGAAAACCGCTAAAACATTCCCCTCGACTGCCCCGTGTGTAGGAGGAGGGCAAGAATAGACGAACACACCCCAGTGCGTTGTGAGAGCGATGTGGGTGACTCTGGGTTAGAAACTAAGGACGTGAGCCAGTGGGGCCAGGAGCCAGGGCGTTGCCCAGGCGTGTGATCAGGGGTGATGGGAGGGAAGGGGCTGAATCTCAAGTCTGAGGTCGGGGAGTGCTTATTCTGCTTCCTGTCCAATGCTGGGGGGAGTGTCCTTTAAATGACCTTCCTGGCACAGAGGCCTGTCCCAGAGTCCCAGTTCCTGTGTGACTGTGTTTCAGGTGAGTTAAAAGCTTCCCAGCTTTGGCTCCTTTGGAGAAGAGGGTGTAACCCAACTTTAGTGGGGTCCGTGAGTGTCCCAGCACCCCGTTGTAGAGAGAGCTCATGTGCCTTGTGCACACGAGTGCATAAGGCATGACTGGATGACACAGCATTCAGAGCACCAGATTGTCTAAATAAGGCCCAGTGAGTGACTGTGAGCAGAGGCCTCTCCGACTGACTGGTCCTCCAATGAGTCTCCCTACTCCAAGTTTTCTTGCTTGTTTTCTCTGTTCCCTCTGAAAAATTCTGAAAGTGTAACTAAAAAAAATCTTATCTTTGCATATCTGAAAACCACTTATTAATAACAATGTATTAGATCGTTGTATTCTTTGCGATAGACTCGATCCATGCCTTGCTCATTTAATCCCTAAACACATAAACTCAGACACAGGACATGCAGACAAAACATGTTTAAGTATTTATAAGGCCTGATTAGCAACGAATGATCAGTAAGTGATGAAACTAAAAGGAATCATAAGCCATCCAATGAGAATGGACATGACTTTCCATGACACTGATAAAGGCTGGGAGTAGCTTGCTTACCTTTATAAATATTTGCATTAAGTAAGCAGGTGTAGATACACTTTCCACATTATCCTTCCAAGTTTTCTCCAGAAGTTCCATATATACAATTACACAAACCATATTGAAATGCAACTCTCACTCCTTTAATGCTGTTTCCAACATCTGATAATGCAAATAGTAAATTTCATTTAATAAGCATTGCATAAGGAAATAAGTCAATTATCAAGAGAGAAGGGAGCCATGAATGGTCAGGAAAGTCAAGCGTAACTACTCATCGTAGAAAAATGAGTGAATGAATGAATAACTGAGATGAAGCTAGAAAACAATTAGATAATCGAGTTTTAAAATTAGGTCCTATAATGCTTGAGAAAGTGCTAAAGAGGACACAGACTGTAATGTACTTTCTATGGCCTCAAAAATAAACTATGAAATGCAATCCACACATCAGCTCGATGACCAATGACACCAAACTTACTTACTGGTGAGTCGAGACTAACAAAATAGCAGCTGCCTCACCTCTAACACAGGAGCTTATGTGCCTGTCAGCCTGCTCTCTGGAAAAGTGAGTGGCGTTCACGTAGATACAGAAATTATTTTTCATTTTTAAAATATTGTTTATTTTTAGAGGGTGATGAAGGGATGGGAAAAGGGACGGAAAGAAACATTCAGGTGAGAAAGAAACATTGGCAGCTTCACACATGTGCCAGGACCGGGAACTGAACCCACACCCCAGGCATGCGCTCTGAGCAGGAATCAGTGAGCCAGTGACTTTTCACTTTGCCGGATGACACCCTATGAACCAACAGAGCCACACCGGTCAGGGACAGAGATTGCTGTTAGTCTCCTTGATGACTCATAAGATTTGTGAGAAACTGGAATGAGTTCATTAGAGTTACCGTTGTCAAAGCAGGAAAAGTAGAAATTCTTCTTTGAGCCCCAAAGGCAGTTGTAGGGAAAATGCCTTACGGTAAATTCACTGATAGGGCAGCTGGGAGAACAGGCTGACAGATGTGTAACCCCCAAGTCACATCAGTGGGACACACAGAAGCATCCTGTAGTTTGTAAAACCTCTATGCATTTTAACTATAAAGAGGGTTCAAATATATGAAAATAAAACCTTCTGTAGAAGGGCGCTAAATGCCATTTGTGGAATCACGTGTTTTTATTGTTTTCTATCAAAGCGATGTGATAAATGTGAGGTTTAATTAAAAGTCACTGTTAATTAATATGATGCTATATTAGGCAAAGTGCTGAATCTCAGTGAATTAACTCAGTGGAGAGTCTCTTTCTCAGTCAAGCCTGGTCCAGTGTCCCTGGGGAGGCGTTGTGGGGAAGGGGCACTCGCAAGTCTCAGCTCACAGGGCGTTGAGAGCTCGCATCGTTGCCAAGGTGACAGGATGTTAACACCGGTCAACTGACTGGGGATTGATGGCTTCATGAAAAATGTGTGTTTTAGTTTGTTGTATTTTACTTTGTGCCCATGAGCGGGAGAAGCCATTTTAACCAAAAGTAGAATACACCATCCTGCTGTAAGCTGTTGGCTGGAATTCAGTTGTAAGGACTTAAAAGAGCATGAAAAATAAGATGTAGTTGTCTGTCCAAGATGTGAAGACAGGTAAGCACCCAGTCATGCCATGTTGCACTCTGTCCCTCTGTTCCCCTAGTGACTGTTTATTTATTTTTTTCCCCTACACCCAACCTGGCAGAGAGAGCGCTGCATTCCAGCCAGCCACCGTTGGCTCAAATCGACATACTGCTTCTTCAGCTGTGGGGAATTGTAACGGAAACAGAGACCCTGGGAAACAAATTTCCAATGCGGAAGGTCCAAGAACAGCAATGAGAACTCGAAGTCACAAGAAGGACAAGTGGGAGAAACACAGCCATCAATGGTTCATGGATTTCTTGCTGAGCAAGCTTGTGTCAGGCAGCTGGGGGTGGGGTGGTTGGTCCCCAGACCCCATACTGTGGGACAATGTCAAAACCTTGACTAGAATCTCTTATCTGCAAAGGACTTTAAACTTGTATCTCCTTAGTCCGGGTCCCACCAGCTGGAAGGATTTTACTTAGAAGTCAACCCCAATGACCACAGCAAAGGCTGGTGTTGAGAAAGACACCCTGTTGGAGGCTTTATCTTTTGCAGCCAATTTCCAATATATGTTGGTGAAGTTTTAGGACCAGATAGTCGGTGAAAGCTTTGCTTTTTTAAGCTTAAAATGACAGCATCTTTGTTTCTGTCCATCTCAGGTGCCTCCCATCATTCTCAGCTGTTCTTACTTAACTGCTTCCTCACTCGAAAATAGTATTCTTGCTCAGGGTCATAGAGATGAACTTGAACCTGATGGCCCTAGTCTTTTTTTTTACCCTCCCCCCCCCCTTTTTGAACTAAGCCAAAAGCATATTGATCTTCAAAATATTTTAAAATTATTTTCTTCCCATTTGGAGAAGAAATCATGGCTTACAAAGATGGCAACGATAACTCGAGGTATCTTGTTCTCCTAACACCTTGCGAAATGCAGTTAACAGCTGACAGACATTACCAGCTCCTGCATCCCAGGCTCTTGGAGAGTTTGAAGCTTACTTAGTAGGGCATGATAAGTTGTCCCAGATGGCATTTGGTACATTGGTTCTCACACTGCATAATAGACATCTCCTCTTGTACTATCACTTTTATCAGTATTCTTGTAGCTCAGGGTCTGACCCACAGTGAGACATAGTTAAAGAATTTTAACATTTATTTCATAGTTAAAGAATTTTAATTTAGTATCCCACTTCTGATAGCAAGTCTTGCATTAATGAAGTTAATGCTAGCCACTGTAATAAGACACGTTTTTTACCTTGCCCAGCTAGAAATGAATAGGAATGGAGAGGTGACTGACTCCGCACACTCTAGAACATCCGTTGCATTAAAAATAAAAATCATAGGAATTTCAAAGTTACCGGAGAATTTGAGGTCAAGTTAGCAGATGAATAGAAAGAAAGAAACTAGAGGGTCACATAAGAGATATTTAGTTGGCCATGACAAGAAGTTTTATACATGACTCATAGAACTGATTAAAATAAATCCCATAGGCTGACCTGGCCATTTTGGCCAGGAGACATAGTGTAAGACCATGTTCAACAGAAAGGGAAAATATTGGGTTTTCTGAACAACTCCCTAGTCTCTGCCAGTTACTGAGGTATGTATGCCTTTACCAACAAGTTCTATTAATGTCAGTGTATACACACACCTTGTTTTACTGTGCTTCACTTTATTTCACAGATATTGTGGGGTTGTTTTGTTTTTTAAAGACTGAGGTTTGTTGCACCCTTGCATTGAGCAAGTCAGTGACACTTTTCCAACAGCATTGGTTCACTTCATGTCTCTGCATCACAGTTTGAAAATTCAGTACATGTCAAACATTTTCATTGATGTGTTACAGTGATCAAGGATCTTTGATGTTATTATTGTCATTGTTTGGGCCACTGCCTACGAGCCACATCCATACAAGGTGGCTAACTCACCCGATAAATGTGTGTTTTTTAACTGCACCCACCAACTGGCCCTTCCCCATCTTCCTCCTTTTATGCAGGCCTCCCTTTTCCCCAACACACAACAATCTTGAAATTAGGTCAATTAGTAACCCTACAATGATCTTTTAAATGTTCACATAAAAGGAAGACTCACAAATCTGTCCCATTAAGTCAACAGCTATAAATGATTAAACCTGCTGAGGTAGGCTTGTCAGAAAGCCAGTCCTTGCCCAGGTGAGGCCTCCTGTGACTAACAATTAGCTGATTGTTATGCACGTCTGATTGATTGAATTGAAAAGGACATTTGAAGCCCTGTGGCCAGAAATCTTGAGGCCTCAGTAGAATTCTCTCAACCACCACAACAACCTCTATTTTTACAGTTCTGCAGGTGGTTCCAAAGCATGGTCAATGGTGAGAACCAAAGTTCCACCACTTGGTCCTCCATTTACTGTGAGCCACTGTCCCACTTTGCTGGAACTGACCCAGTTTCAGCGCCGAAGGATGTTCTCCTAGGAAAGCTCCCTGCCAGGGGCAAACACAAGGGTTAATGAAGTTATGCAGGAGCTTTACCATGTCATCCCTTGTCCACCCCAATAGTACCCCCTTACCTCATCTCTACAACCTCATACTTTTAGAACCTTACTCAACATTTAATTACTATTCCATTTCCAAAATTAGTAAATAAGTAAATGAGTAAAGCATGTATGTAACTAAAATGGCTCAACTGCCAAGAAAACCATGATAATCCATTGTCAACCTGTTATTTCTATCTTAAAGTATTATGCATGTTGTGATAATTGCTTTGTCTGAGACTCAAACTGATAAACTACTATTTGCAATTTTGAAAGAAAGAGAATTTTGTTGTATACAATGCTGGAAATTGAATGTTTTTTCTTAGACATGACCATATTATTTTTGCTCACCTTTCATTGACCAAAAAACGTTTCACACCCCAGCCTAACTTCAAGTAGCAATGGAAGTATCACTCCAGGTGCCCAGAAGATATCACAGATATCCCTACCATTGTGTGTGTGTGTGTGTGTGTGTGTGTGTGTGTATGTGTGTATGTATGTGCATACCTGTGTGTGAGGGAGGTCAGGGCAGGGGGCAGAAGTGATAAAGCCCATATATGTCTGTGAAAGAAAAACAATATCTCTTTTATTTTTTTCTATCAGAAAACTTAAAACTCTTTTGGCATTTCAGTTTTCTAACAAAACAAAAATAAAGGAAAGGTAGTTTGTGATTCCAGAAAATATCTGGGAAATAGATTTCCACTTCAGCATTACACATAATCAATAACTTAAAATCAGAAGTTTGGACAGTTCAAGTTGTGCAGGAATAAGCTAAAATATATTAGTATACATCCATTAGTTATATTTTAATCAAAACACTTCAAATGTTTGAGTCTAGATAATATTTGGGAGTCCCTTTAAGTTTGTATCTTGGGAAAATAAATATACAGATATTAAAACAACAAGAGGCTGTTTTTTCTCCCTTCTGTGATCCCAGTTCATGATGAAAATGGCTGAGGCATCACAAATTCTGTGGGATTCTCAGGTGGTTATGTTCGAACATCTTACGCCATTCTTCTTTTTTATCAACCATTGCTTACAGTCTGTTGCAAAAATCTGAAAAGGAGAAAATCAAAAAAGAAAAAAGAACTGGAGTGAGAGATCAACAGACATGCTCAGGGTAAATTAGAGATCTTATAGGTCTGCAAGACTTTAATTTATTTTTTAAATGCGAATCTTGCATGGGGCATATGGAAAAGATAGGTTTTAATGGGAATGTTAAGGAGAACAAAGGAAATAGAGAAGCCAAAGAACTTATATGCGTGACTCATGGACATGAACTAAGGGGGGCATTGCTGGAGGAAATGGGGTACTGAGTGGAAGGGACAAAGGGAGGAAAATTGGGACAACTGTAATAGCAAAACAAATAAAATATATTAAAAAATAGTAAAAGTCAGACATGGAGTCTGGCTACTTCCTTTGACTAGTCATGAAACCTAGAAAGTCAATTCAATTTGACTGTGCAAATATTAGTAGAAATCTTTGAGTTGACTGATGAAAGAGTTCAATACTAATTCATTCTTTTAGTGAGAAAAAAATTCCCTATCTCTATTGACTTCTGGAAAAATCTTTATAAATAATTTTTAATACTATATTAATGTCTACATTACCTATGGGAAGTACAGCATGTTACTTTTAACATGGGCATTGACACCCAAGAAAATTGTAGAATGGCAAATATGTTGACTGCTATTATTATAGATGATGAAGATTTACCCCATAAAATTGTCTCTAAAGCTGAAATGAAGGAAAAACACTAGTTTTTTTATTTCTTTTACATTTGGTAGGGGAGTATCTGAGGGAATGAACATACTTGGAAAATCCTTTCTACCCCATCTCTTTCTCTTTCTCTCCCTCTCTCTCTCCCCTCCCTTCCTCTTCCTCTTTCTTTCTCTTAGGGACCCATCTTCTGGAGCTATGGGTATTTCAAAATTGTTGGTATGTGGCCTGAACTACACACTTAACCTGATGCTTCCAAGAAAACTTGGACTATTTTCTTGTCTGCTGGATAAATGTTACCAAGTATCACATAAATCCTAGTTCACCTTTGGAAAAACAGTATAGTTGATTTGAGGCTTATGGACATCCTGGCATCAAGAAATATACCTGCGTTTTGAGCCAACCTCCGGAGCAAGAAACTATCTTTGAGAGTGGCTACTCTTGGATAAGATTTGTGGAACAAAAGAAAGGACAGTCAAAAAAGTCTAGCTGGAAAAAAAAAAAAAATGAAGGGAGCTCAAAAGAATTTTCTGGGAAAGAAATAACAAAATTAGACTTTACAAGAACAGCTTCTACAGGGACATGCTATATGTGACATAAACAACTGTTAACATACTTCCCAGAATCCTCTGGGAAACATGCCAAATGCAAAAAGGGCAGAGAAGGAAATTGGGAAAGAAGTTAGCATATTATTCACACTCCTCTGCTTCAATAAATAAGAGGGAGGCCCGGTCAGATGTGATAGTAACTTCATGAAGGATTTTAAAGTAAACGGGTTTATTTGGTCTACCTCCCCTTGATCAGATTTGAGACTTGATTCTGACTTACCAGGCAGCCAGTTCTCCCTTTCCCAGTCGGTATGTAACACTAGAAGAATTATGTTAGCTCTGTGTAAGGCATTTCAAGGAGTTTAATGTGAACAATAATAAGTTCAGGCTATTTTATTCCTGAAGTCTTTCCATTTCTTTGTCTGCCCCTACAAAAACAATCAAAATTCACCACATCTGCAACTGGTTTGATATTATTGGAACTAGGCGCTATAACACGTTGTAAAAATTCAGTAGGTTCTAGAAATTTCATAACATTGTTTAGAATGAGAATGGACTTCCAAAATGATGACCAACCTAGAATTATATTCCTGAGGGAGCAATCTTTTAAAAGATGATTTTAAAGGTGGCTGTGCCTGATTTCTCATATTGTATCTTTGTTCTCACAAAAGATCTTACTTTAATTTAATGCTACACTTTATTCTTCTGGTTATCAATGAAGTATTTTCAATCAGAGCAATACGAAGTTAAATTTTATTTAAAATTTAAATATTTTATAAATTAACATATACAAACCCTCTTTTGTATAGTACTATTAGAATATGAATAATAAAATATGTCATAGTTCATATGACCCTTTCTGAAACAACCTTTGACAGAAATGGCTTCCACCTCTACATCAAACATTTTGGACGTGAAAGGTCCATCCCTAAAGTAGCGAGACCAATACTTTCAGGACAGACCTTGTATGACCTATTTAGGCAATGCATAAATCATACATTATTAGTGAGATAATTATAGGTAACGCGTATTTGTGATCCCTTCTTATGGCCATTACTACAAACAAGGCACTGAGTTATCACCAGCCATCAGTCAGAGAACACAACGCAAAGGTGCTAACCAAACATTTATGATTCATTCACTTCCCCTACCTAACAGATGGAAAGTACTTGTTTTTGCACTAATAGTCTTAGGCTTCCTCTAATAACCCTGCAACCAAGAATGTCATTAGAAGGAGTAGATGTGAACAAATGAGCTGGGATGAAAAATACTATGACGTGTTCAGGCAATTGTTTTCCCGAACAGAAAACCAAGTAATATGATGATGTATTTCTTCTGTTTATGTCACTAAAGGGCTTTTAGTATCCGCTATGATCAGTGTGTGATTATTTCAGAAATCGGTGTAAATGGATAAAAAGTAAGAAAGACAATTCACTACATACACATATTATTCTTACACAGATCTTCCCAACACAAATGGCAACTGCTGCCATGCCTAGTCTCCTCTAATTATCATTACCCTTCCTCTTACTTTCAAAGCCTTTGTGTATCAAAAAAATCTTCCCCTCCCCTTTCATTATTACCACAGATGGAATGGTTGGCCATTAGGTTGCTTATATTTACACCTTTATAAAAGTCAGAACTTACCTGGTGTTTTGTTAGTTCTACACTCTTATATACAGCTCAATATTAGTTTCATGATGCCCCTTATCTTTTCAATTGCATAAATTGTAGTGGTTTTCTGGTACAAGAAACACAGGAAGAGTAAAAAAACAAGTTCTTAATGATCGAAGACTCCATTCTGATACTATAAATATAACCAATAAGTATGATGAGATTAGGTCTCTGAGTTTTAGGGATTATCTGAAAAAAGAGAATTTTGTGTCTGGAACTATATTAGAAAAAAATTTTTTCGCTATCTGATGAGAATAGCCACTAGGTTATGGTGCAGCTTAGATATGAGAGGTGACCCCTGACCACCTCTTGCCTTATAAATTCTGTGTTTCTCAAGTGCTAGAAAAAGAAGTCTAATGTTTACTGCTAAACTTAGAAGCTAGTAATAACTGAAGTCTGTTTCATGATCCCATGATTCACAGAGTCTCACATCTGAAAAATGCATCATAATATCACCTCCTCAGAGTAGATGAAATAAGTACATACCAAGTACACGGGGGAAATCAGAGTTTGCACCCAGCAAATTAGCATGAGTCACTGGTATGGGCCATGATGAGACATGTTACTTCCAAGTGATGAAAAAATCATTGGCTGCTGCCAACTCAGAACCACTTATTCAGAAATATGATGGACCCCTGGTCCATCTAATGCCTTCCCTGCCTGTTTCCAATTCTGTAAGTGGATTCCTGTGCAGGATACCTGGGTAGGTCCCTGCTGCTCTCCAAGATGTTAATGGTAAGATCAGCAGGGAACACCCAAAATGGAGTTTCTGGACTAGACAATCATGGATTTTTATATCCCAGGAGGACAATTTAATTGAAAGCACAAACAGTGGAGTTAAATCCACTGCCATGAAGCAGGTTCAAAGTAAAAGCAAATAAACAAACAAACAAATGACTAAGTCAGTTCTATAAATGCATTTTTATGTATTTGAATTTGGTTGGTTTGAAGATATTTGGAATAAGATAGCTGATATATAAGGAATACCATCCCAGTCAAGGTGGCTTCAGTGACAGAGCAAATTTTTACCTTTTACATATTTTTGGTGAGGAAGACACAAGCAGATGCCACACCATCTAGGAACTGGAAATAAGTACAGACAGATCACAGGGGAACTTACTTCTGAAAGGCTAGAGCCACGTTTATATGATCTTCATCAGAGCTATGTAGGCTCTCATCACACAACATCCTTCAATGATCCATTCTTCTCTCTCAACACTATCTGACCTCAATCCTAGCTAGTCCTGTGCTATGATGCCTTCTGCAAGGTACTCTTACTTCTGACCTTAAGGAATAACATCACATATTTTATTTGGCTTCTGTTATTTACCTGACCTCTCAATATACTCATTCCAAATACCTTGCCCCAATTTGGATCAACTTTTCCACCAGACTCATGTTAGCTGTGATCAATTGAATTAACACACTAGACACAAATATAATCCCCTTCTTTTTCCGGAGTTGTGGATGAGTGTAGATTACCTTGGAAGGTATAACAGAGTAGTTATAAGTATTATCTTAAGATAAAGTGAGTGTTTTCAAGCACTTAAGATAAAGTGCTAGAAAACACTCACTTTATCCTTCTAAAGACCATACAAGCAATTTCTAGTAGTCCCTAAAGTTCATGCAACACATACATTCATGATAAATTGATAGCTTTTTTAGCTTAGAATTGATTGTCTTCATGCTAATTTTTAAAAAATGAATAAAAGATCACTTGTTTCACTTTCATAGACACAAGCTCATGATTAATGAATGCACAGAATTTTTATGAAATTTTAAAAAATAGCCATTGGTCTCCAGCATTTAAGGATGACTCTTTTCCCCTAATTCAGTAAAAATTATCCACAAATCTTTACTTCCATACATATTGGAAGATTTTTGCTCAGTAATTGTACACCAGATTTTGGAAATTGGTATTCATATCACAGAGGAACCTTAAATCACATTCTTTCTTTGGGTGACACCTTATAACATTGAATGATGGCATAATTTTCCTATCAGGGTTTCTTTAGTCTTAGGACTCTGACTTTTCCCTCTTGGTTTAAATGACACAATTATAGCAAGGACGAATTTAGTGTTTTGCTCTTTAGGTAACATGTTCTCTAAATAAGAACATCTGTTTTACAGTCACTTCCTGCTTATAGGGTAAGCTATTGCAGTTAAATTTCAAAATGTCAAGCTCAATCACAAATACTGATCTGTTTAGGGTGCAAGGGAAATGGGTAATATGTATCAGAAGTCAATATAACCTGGTGGCAAGAATGGCCTGCTGGGAATCCGGAGGACTGTTTCCTGCTCTCATCTCCCTCGTGAATTACCGGCCGTGCCGACGGAAGGATACAATGGTGTTCCAAGGACAAACGTGCTCAGGCACCTCAGGGAGGGTGTGTGAATGGCATTCTCAGCACTCTGACAAGATACTTCCGTGTTCCTTAAGGGTCGTCCCTGATGAGATACCTTTGAACATGCCTACATTTCCTACTATGCCTTTGAGTGTTCATGACACACATGACATTAGCTTAGACATGTATAGGGATTGACTTGATAGAATACAAGAAGCAGATTCTTAAAAAAAGGAATGCCTCTTTAAGGGAGCTTTATTTCAATGATTAGTCACTGGCAGAGGTAGGGCTCAGGCTGAGGGTCCCAGAGTCCAGGTGAGCTAAGGAATGTGGCAAAGACAATACAAAGGATAATGTGAAAACAATAATTTGGTACTTATTTTTGAACTCCCCGAGGCTGTCGCTGCCTCTCAATTTTCAGAAGTAGGAATCTAAAGCTCTTAAGCATCTCTTTCTCTCTCCCTTTCTGTATTTGTTCATAATGACTGGTTCCAGAACTTCTTTGACAGTTGGTGTAAGGTATTTTGATCACCTCTGTTTATGGTACTTGATAGCATGGTTCTTGATGACCAGAAGTATCAGCTGGCCCAGTCTGAACCATCTGGTTGCCAAATGTGTGGTCAGGCACACACTGAGTCTTTTACAGTCAGCAAATAGCGTTGTAGGTCTTGCCTGACTAACAGCTGTGAACTGTCAAGGCATATACATACATTTTGAGTAAAATTGGAGTTAAATGATTACTTAGAAGCATGGCTAAGCCTCTCAATTTCAAAGGCTTTTAAGTAGGAGAGATCTAGAGTAGCAAAGTAAAACAAAAACTGAAATTAAAAAACAACACCAACAACAAAACCCAGAAACAATGGAAAGCTTCTTTTTCAAATTAATTTCGGAAATGAAAAATAAACAAATAGTATTGTCCTTGTCATTAATTTTCCTTCATTCCTATTTCGGTGCAATTGAAGATGATCAAGGGATTTTAAACTGACAATAAAGTTGATGTAAGGGACATTCAATTTAAATCCCAGGAAGAATATTCGACAGAGTCAAAATACCTGTTTCTGTTCCCCCAAATCCATCAATAGCCCCTCACTTGGCAGCCATTAGCATCCCTTTTTCTCCACATTCTCCTATATTCACCTCTCCCCGCAGGTGGGCAGCTTGAACTTGAATGTTCAGAGTAGGACAGCACTTCTCAAATGTTAATTTGCATATAGGGTACCTGGGAATCTTGGCAAAATGGAGATCAAGGTAGAGCCTGAGGTTCTGCATGTCTAAAATACCCCAGGTCCTTTCAGTAAAAGAGGGTACGGGACATACAATATTTCCAAAATAATCAGTGGGGAATGAAGCAGGGTCCTGTGGTTAAACATGATAAAAATTACTCTTCATTATATGATTTACAACCATAATCAATGGGCATTTTGTATTTTAAAGATGGTTCTTTTCAATGTTTACTTATTTATTTTTAGAGAGAGGAAAGGAGGGAGAAAGAGAGGGAGAGAAGCATCAATGTGAGAGAGGAACATTATCAGTTTCTTCCTCAGGTGCTCCAACCAGGGATCAAGCCCACAACTCGCGTTTGTCCTCTGACTGGGAACTGGGCTGGGGGCATTTTGCTTTGCAGGATGACACCCAACCCGCTGAGCGACACTAGTCAGAACTAAGTTCAGCTTTTTCTTTTTATAAAATGTTTTATACTCATCCCTGGACATTTTTTCATTGTCATTACAGAAAGAGGAAGGGGGATAGAGAGAGAAACACTGATCAGTTGCCTTCTCCTATGTGCCTGACTGTAGCTCAGACCTGCAACCTGGGTACTCACCCTGCTGAGAATCGAACTTGTGACCTGTAGGTCTATGGGATGATGACTTAACCAACTGAGCCACACTGGCCAGGGCTAAATGCAGCTCTTTAAAAACAATTTAAAAGACAAAACAAAAATCCCCTGCATTAGACAGTGGATTTTAACTGTACAAAACTAAGTCACCCACCTTTCATGACAATAGTTGTTACTGTTCCACTTTCTACTATGAAATAAAATTTATAGATACTATAGTGTACATACACACGTAGTTTTAAAACTATCAATATAATCACAGAATTATAATACAAATCAATGCAGTAGATCCTTATTTATCTGCAAGGGAGACCGTTGAAAACCCTAGCTGATGTTTTGGACTGTGGATATTTCCAAATCTTATACATACTATGATTTTTTCCTATGAGTACATACCTATGATAAAGGTTTATTTATAAATTCGGCACAGCAAGAGATGAACAATAACTGATAGTAAAATAGAACAGTTATTGTAACAGTGGGGAATCGTAAACCCACCGCACCACACTTTGGGCATTGTCTCTGTCAGTTTTGAGTCTGTCTAATGGTAGCTTGTGTGAGAATCCTAGGAACCAATTTCAAAGGATCTACTGCACACTCTGACCTCCAGGCATCCCAGCTCTGGGAGACTTTCTGACCTTCAGTTATAGAACCTGGATGATGAAAACCAGAATGATGCACATCAGCCCATTTCCTGACCAGTTGCCAGGTTTTTACTGAAATGGATTATACTGGTCTGCACATGAAGAACTTGATTTCCGTTCTGCTTTCCCTCACAAAAATGCCTCTACCTGCACCAAGATGTCGGATGGGCTTTGAGACAGGGGTCTCCCATCTTCTCAGATGGCTGGCTCCTGAATAAAATGCTTTGCTTCTCACCAGCACCTGTCCATGAGTTTGGCTTTTGTTACGGCAGGTAGCCGGATCTGTGTTTGGTTATGTTATAATGTACAATTTTCCCCTTTCCTTGGTGAGTCGATCAGTTGCACCTTTTCACTCAAAGGACACACTTTCCAACTTCTCTGTGGCACATCCTGACTGCCAGCATCAGTATTCTCGCACTCTGGGGCCACTATTTAGTAAAATAACGGGGGGAGCACACGCCCTGTGATCCCATCTGATCACTGAGACGAGGCCCCTGCAAGTCACAGACGGGGGACCGTGTGCGGGAGAAGCAGCTGGAGAAGGAGAGATTCCACCACGCCCCTCAGAATGCCATGCGACTTCAAACGCCTGGATTGTTTATTTCTGACTTTCTCCACTTAATATTTTGGGCTGCACTTGAATGCCAATCACGGAAGCCTGAGAAGAGTGACATTACAGTGGAAGCCTTATTCTCATAAATTTTAAAAGTCAAATGAGCAGCGATATAAACACTTCAACAACCAGAGAAGTTTGAGCAGGAATGCAGTTTGCTATATCTAAAGGCACCATTTTCACAGGAATGTGAACAAGCATTGATCAAGGGAAGTTTTTAATTCTCTTTGCATAAAAACACAACAATAGATTTTTCTTTACCAACACGATTTTTAAAGTTTTTTTCCAAAGAAAATTGCCTCTCTCTTGGGTTGCCTGATATAATCAAAGCCCTTCCTGTGAAGCAGTTGTCATTCGAAATAAAACGTTAGTAAAAAAGTATTTTTTAGATGCTCTTAGACATTTTGGGGGAAGTCAGATATTTCCCACACAGAAAAGCCCAGTGATTTTCTAACGGGAGTTTTTAAATATCTAGTCAAATAATGACCATATAATTACCTAACTTTCTCAGATATTGAGGGTTCTTTTCTGAATCGTATATTATGAAGACGATGGCCAAGTAATGATATTTTAATCCCTAACTTTAAGTTCCTTCTGTAATTTTTAGTTGGCATTCCACTTTTAAGAAAAAAGTTTTTCTCCCTGTCATTTACAAATTCAGTTATTTATTTTTACTGTAAGCTCATGGTTTCTTACTTTTTAAATAGGTTACAATCCTTTTAGTTCCAGATTTGGCCAGGGGTGACCCTTCGATCTGGCTTCTAAATCCTTTTGACGAGTCTCCATCATTCTGGAAGTATTGCCTCACTTTCTGGAATAAAACAAACTGTCATCTTATGTCACATCCAGCCCCAAACTATAAACAGCCATTTCCAAGGAAACAGGAATTTTTTTAGTGGAGAATGATATTTAGAAATAAGGACCCGGGTGGGAGATGGTGTTAGCCATATGCCTCCAGTTCGTCCTTGTTGTATTTCAGATGATAATTTGTTTCTATTAGTTTTTGCGGCAAGATCTTTGTTCATCCTTGTTCCCACGTTTGTATGGGATATATTTTCCTGTCCTTTTTAAAGGGAAGTTTCCGAGCATGCAATGGGGGAAAGCTCCCAGGATTTAGGGCAAGCTCCTCTTTCATAAACCTATGAATATTAAAAATACAGCCTGTGTGGCTGGCAGTCCTGGGATCTCACCGCTGGATGCCTCCCACCGCCCTCCAAGGCTTCCTTCATCTTTATGATGTTCTTCTTCAGCTAAATTTAGATGGAACCTGAGCCGTCACCACCTTCGCTCTCCCACCCACTCTCTACCTCTGAGTGAATTTTTTTTTTCTCCTGGGATTGCATTTCTTCTGGGAGGCCCTCCCGCATCCATGCCACAACCTGCTGGACTTGGAAGACACCCCTTGAAGGCTCTAGTTTGCTCGCCCCTCACTCACGAATGGAGGAAGGGGGAACTGTTTGCACTTCCACCCACTTTTCTCAGATCTGTAGCTGGGCCTTCTCTGCAGGGCCCACGCTCTTGTGTGTAGGGGGCGCACGTGCAGGTGACCCCGGGGCTCAAGAGCTCGCTGGGCTTTGCAGCTCTCCTTTCTCCTTCCTGTGCCCCTCTGCTCTGCGGGTGGGACCCGGGCCCTCCCCCCACCGAACGCAGGCTAGTTGCACCTGGGCTTTGAAGCGGACCGGGCTACCCAGTGCCACAAGCGATGTGGTCTCTAGGAGGCTGCCTTTCACCGTCCTTCTTTCATGGGAGGTGGTGTGCAAGAAGTCAGAAAGTGTGCACCCTCTTGACAAGCCTTCTACTACAATTCGTGACCCAAGTATCGAAGCTGACTTACCGTGCATCTTAGAACTTAGAGATGTTCATATGTGCTGGAGTGGTTTATATACATTTATATTCCCATTTCTTTTTTGCAAATTTGGTCAAATAAATTTGCTGTTAAACTTAAAATATATAAAATAAATTCTAAAGCAAAAGTAGTACTGGTTAGCCTAAACTAGGGCAAAAGGTGTCTTTAACTTAGAGAGCCTTTTCTCGTTAAACATGTCCTGTTCACATATACCTGTATTGTATGTTTGTATTTTATGTATACCTAAAGCTACACAACAGCAGGTGTGGCCATGCAGACTAATCCAACATCTGGGCAGGCCCGGGTAATAAATATCAGCCCATGCCGAGAACTCACCGTAACTCTGTAATAAATAAAATGCATTTCCCTACCCTTCTAGATCATGCACAGGTACATGTAGACTTTCAAAGGCATTTCTAAGACTTGCTGACGCTTATGATTTACAAATGGACTATGCCTGTAAGTGGGAAGGTAATGTAGTTCCATCTATTATGTTTTCCCTGTTTATGTGACAGTAATCTGACCAGAAAATCAACAAGGCCTTAAGTTCAATCTGACGGAAGAGACTCAGGCCAAGGCAATATTCTCTTTAAATGTCAGTCCCAGTAAAGTTCAGTTCTAACAATAAAAAATGATAAATACTATTTTATATACAATAAATACATGTGATTATATCTAAGTACATTCTGACAGGATCAACTTGTTACTTCATATCTTCTTTTAGTTTCTTAAGTGAACAGAGGAGATCTTGTGAGTTTTCAGAAATGGTAGCCATCTACTTGGGAAAATGTTTAATCTATGCTTATTTGAAAATATCTGTAGTATTCAATTCGATTACCTATTCATCATCCATATTAAGGTGAAAGACAATGACTAGTAACTGCCTATTAGAAGACTCAGAAAAGACGTCACATAAAAAGGCACAGTTGCTTTGGTCGGACAGACGAATGTAGTAACATGCGGCTTTCTGCTGTCAGAGAAAAGAAGAAAAACCCAAAGAAATGGTGCAAGTTCTTCACACGCACGGTCAGAGGCTCGTGAACATGCGCAGACTCCTTGTGGGAGTACAGTTACGATCTCCTGGAAAAGAAACACCCTGTGTTTTTCTCGCTCGTCGGCACGTAGGTAGTGCACCATCTGTAAACTTCTTGGGAGGAACATGAATATGGAACACGAGCCAGGAGTGACGGTGCCCTAGTCACAAAACAAATTGGCAGATCCCATTTGGCTTGTTCGGGGAAAGCAAAACAAATATGTTCCTTTAAAAGTTCATTTAGTTATGTTAATGAAGTAAAACAGAACCATACTAAAAAACAGAAAAGAGGAAGGTAAAATAAATATCTGGAGACTCAGATGGTGAGCTTTTAAAGTGAATCCCAAGTTTAGAAATTTTCTTCAAAATGATGTGTCGCTCTTGGAAAAATTCAAATAAAAGGATGGTTCTCTCTCTATATTTCCCAGAAAATGCCATGAATGCCAGAAATGTGTGCATGTTTTTTGTTTCAAGATTTACTTGTTTTCACTGGCATAATTGGACAAGAAAATTAAATGTCTGGACGCCATCAAGGGTTTGAGAAAATATAAGTAGTGTCTTTTTTAACTGTTGACCTAAAAAAATCAAATTTTCATTGTTTTCATTATCTCCAGTTTATTTTGCTAAGCCTTCAATCACTCTTATGTTTTAAAAATAATTCACTAGCTCCTCTTTAATAGAGTTCATCTAGAAATTACATTTATATTGGGTATGAAATTTAAGTTGACATCTTTATCTTCTCAATAGCTTGCTTTTGTATCAAGTGCTATTTATGAAATAGGATATTCTGGTGGAACCCAGAAAAGGAAATTCAAATTTGTCAACTAATAGATGCACTCATTTAATTGTTTTCTGGATTCTTAATCCCCATGATTACTTTGAGTATTTTTGTAATACACAGACATATGTGTATACTCATGTACATATTTATAAATATAGTATATAATACATACATTTGTATACATTTGAATTTGGATTCAGAAGCTGTGCTCTCAATCGTGGCACATTTGGGTACATGCTAGAGTCGTAACTTTAGTTATGATTATTTGAAAATAAGGTTTTAATTGAATCTGAGGCTCCTGAAGGCAGTTTGGTAGGGGAAACACCATCTCTAAAAAATGTGTAGACAATGGCAACTTGATGGTATTGTTTATAGCTTTATTAAGGCATAAAGAACATAGAATACATTTCAATATCAACATATGTAAATTGCTAAATATTGAACAATTTGATAAATATCTGCCCATGCATAGTCGTCACTATTCAGATGATTTCCTCATGTGTTTCCATTGCCCCTCCCACCCTGCTTGCAATACACGATTCATATGCTTTCTGTGACTGCTGATTTGTTTGCATTTTTTAGAAATCTGTGTGCAAGTGGGATCGTGCAGTATGTCAGCACATACTTTTTTTGTTTGCTTGGTCTTGGTCTAGCTTCTTTTATTCAGTGTAATTTGAGATTCATCAGGCTATTGAGCAGATCAGTAGCTCATTCCTTTTTATTGCTAACTAGTATTCCATTGAATGGACATACCACTATTGTTTACCTGTTCTCCTGATGAGGAAATTATTTTTCTTTCCTGTTTTTGGCATTTACAACTTAGCTGCTATGATCATTAATGTACAAATCCCAGGGTTTTTGTTTCTTGTTGCTTTCCTGTCTCACAGGAGCGTAGCTGTGTTCCATTCAACATCTGAAAACTGCTATTTCATATTTTGGGTTGGCCAAAAAGTCAGTTTAGATTTTCTTCCGTAAAATAAAAGAACCTTTTTTTATTTTCACTGATAACTTTATTGATTTGGATATTCTGAGGTTGATTGTTTCCAGTTAATGTCTTGATTTGATTGCTATTGACTTCAACTGGTCTCCTCAACCTTGCAAGCATCCTCCAGGGAGAAATCTCCAGCACAAAACTTTTCATAAACCATTTCTTTTTTCAATGTATGGTTGCCTTTCATCTGCCCCAGCTATGGACCTGGCTGGAGACCTGGCTTGCAACCTGAGTATGTGCCCTGGCTGGGAATTGAACCAGCAACCTTTGGGTTCCTCAGGATGGTGTCTTATCCATGTGCCACCAGCCAGGGCTCATAAACCACTTTTGACACATTCAGTCAGTCACAGCACCTTCTCCACACACTGCACAAATCCCTGTGTGTGTGTGTGTTTCAGTAGTATTTTTATCTTTCTTGAAATAAGCATAAATACACAAAAAATGTTGCATGTTTTCTTCCATCTTTATTAAAATGGCTACACAAAAGTTCACCAGTTTTGATTATTTTTTTACTTAAACTCATGCTTATATGACAGCTGTCATAGTAAAATATAATAGGCATAGTTTCAAATGACGTGAAAGACAACTAAGCGCTATTAACGCCATCTTATGGCTACAACGGGATTTTTCGGCCTACCCAACATTTTGAGCATTTTTAAAAAATTGTTTCAGGCAGAAGGGGTTATTTAAATCCAGTTATTCCATCTTAGCTGGAGGTGGTCCTTATCCCGTATTATTCTGACGGCAGACTCTACATCAATTACCAGTTTGCTTTTCTTCCTGCAACAGGGTTAGCCCTGTGAAGGCAGCAAGAAACTTTTTTTTCTATTTTGTTAAATAACTAGCATTTCAGTTTCTCATCAAATGTTCCTACGCTTTCGTGGAAACGCCATACATATTTCTTGCATTAATATTGGCTGTGACTAAAGGGAATTCTCAATTAGCAGGGGTGAAAAGCACATGGAAATTTATCTTTTGTGCTACTCACATGATCTCCTTTGTGTGCTGGCCATGCTTTCTCAGACTTTTGCGTCTCGTCGACCTCTTCTTGTTGCTCACATAGAATTTCTAAAGAGAGGCGTTAAATATAATTGACTACATGGGACTCTTTCTTAATTGTCATTTCTCTTTTAATTTGTAGCACAGTGGACAACAAGGGGCCTAATAGATGTCATTTTATCCAAGTAACTACCAACCAAATGCCAAAAAGAGTCCCTCAGGAAGTATCCCAGCCAGATGTAGAATTAATCTGTGCTTGTAAAATGTGAGGAAACTATGAAGATGACCTGGCAGGGCAGTGTATTAAAGAGGAAATAGCTAAGGAAATGTTTTCCAGGGAACACACAAAATCCAGCTCAACAAACACCCGACGGAAGAGGAAAGGGATTGGAGATGGGACCCGTGGAGGAAGAGCTATAGGACAGCACAGAGAAAGGAGTGGCTGACTCTTCTATGATGGAGACAGTCCACATGATCTTGTCAGAGCAAATAATCCCGGACAGGGGACACGTGTACGGAGATGTCAGCAAATGGTGCCAAGGGCGCGCATCTCCTGATCAACACTTACCTTCTTTCTTCCCTAAGCTTCGTTTGTGAAACTGCTCGTAGTGCTTACCTTTCTAGAGGATTTTATTAGCTGCACAGACAACGTGGGTGTGCTAGGGACAGAGGACGGACGTAAGAGGGTTAGGCGGAGAGCAGCCCGCCATCCACTGGTGTATGGACGGTCTCGTACAGCAGGGGAGATGTTTACGCTGTTAATTGGAGTAAATGGATACAGAGCTGTGCGGCAGGGTCTGTGTCTTCAGAAGACAACATGGGTGTGACACTGAGAACTTGGGGCGTGTGCAGAGCGTAACTAGAGGCTACTGTCTGAAACAATGAGGCTCTGAACTGAATCCCTGGTACATGTCATGTTCCTGGGCCTAGGAGAGGAGGGAAAGTTTTCCATTGTCTTAATACAACTTAAAATATCGAATGACTTATCACATGCAATGGTGACCTTGTAGTTTAATTCCCTAAAAAAAAAAAAAGAGGATCCTGAAACAAATGCAAATGTGTGAATATTCGGGGGTCAGTATCATCCTCATCCTCGGAAAATGAAGTACAGACAGAAGAGAGGGAAAGGGGGCACCGTAGGCCGGCAATAATGTCTCATTGCGTTGTCCTTCCCTAGGGGAATTCCTGGTTTCTTTGGGACCATCGAAGATGCAATGGGGACATCTTAAAATTGCCCTGAGTAGGGGGTGGAGACAGAGGCAATCATTTATTTATTAGATCACATTCGTCATTGATCCATGTTCGTCCCAAGCATCGATAATCCACCTCCCATAATCCATGGGCTGGTTACGCAGGCCCAGGCACTGAGTGGCTGCTGTAGCACCCCGCACCAACAGAGAAGGCCAGGTGTGGTCCCACAGGGAGTGTCGCAGCTGGGAGCAGGGCCAAGGCGAGTGGAGGGTGATACACTAGGAGGGGCCAGGTTCCCTAAAGGAAGAAAACAGGCAAGATGAGCATAGAGTGGGAGCGCCTGAAAGGCGTGCTGAAATGATTGCACGTGCAGGGAAGGCGGTGGCGGGTGGCGGTTGTGCGGCTGTGTGTCTCCTGCAGACAGAGACACTCCTGCAGACAGAGACAGGAGCTGCCTGGTGCTTTCCGACTTTCCGAAGTTGGTGGGCCCCTTTTCTCTCCTCGGAAAGCTAGCAATTTAGGTTTCTAAACAGCCTTGCTAGAAGAAAGGGGGGAAAAAAGTCTTTCACATCATACACTGTGCCCACGGAGACCTGTTTTTGGACTCTATTTGAGATTCTTTTTATCAAAGAAAGTAATCTTCATAGTAGAGCTGCGAGCTTAAAAGTTAGTTTGCCTTTTAGATTCATCTCTGAATGCCGCTATGCTAAAAGAAATTCCCCAAAACAAGAAGAAAGCTTTGGAACTTCACACAGAGCCGTGGGGACACCTTCCTCCTACATAGCCACAGGGACACCCAGGGCTGTAGTGCCAAGAAAAAAAGGCTGCGAATCCCTCTGCCCGTAACACCATCTGGAGGACATTTACTAGGCCCTTCAAACACACACATGCATACGCACACACGCACACACACACACATGCACACATACACACATGCACACCGCTAATAGCCCATGAGTAGTGCTGACTATTAACTTGGGAGATAGTTTCTTCTTTCTTCAGAATGTAATTCAGATCATACTCATGGTGATATTTCAGAGGCCTCTGTAATTTGCCTCATCGTTTTTCAAATTTTAGGTATGTATTCACTAAAAGTGTATTCTTGACGTATAGACGAATCACAGAAAATTGAACCTTTTAGGAAGTCCGGCTCTGGTTCATTCCCTAACTGAATAGGTTGTTTAAAACTCATAACCCTCAGGCAATTACTAAGTTAAATCACCTACCTACGTACCTGTCTATAAATTAAAATTGGAGTACTTCCCAGCTAGGGAAACAGAGGAGTAAAGAACATTTCCTGCAGGTAAAACCACTCATCTTGCGCTTGAGGAACTTAAACTTAGAGTTAGCAGCGTTGTAGTTGAAGGACAGTGGAAAGACAGGAAAACTAAACAGGCTCCAAATTATGAAGGGAATTACGTGTCTCCTAAAGTCAGCAGCTACTGAAAAGTTTTCATCGTAAGGGACCAATCTGACAGCTTGTAAGCCAGTGCGGCAGGGAAACAAATCAATGAGCATTAACCCAGGGTTGGGCCTCACTAGAGAATCTTGGGGAAGCTTGGAGGTCTTAAGAACACCCAGCACATTTTTTATACATAAATATGTGAAAGGGACCCCAGAAATAAGCACAGACTATTGGGGACAAAATAAGACAAAAGTATCCATATTATTCAGACCCTAGGACTGCTGGCCAATCACTAGGGCCCACTATTTTGTTAAAAACCTGACTGGGAAGTACTGCCATTCAATTCAGCCACTAATCAACTGGAGTTAAATGAAAGGGCACAGAATCCAGTGAAACTACTACTTCCTTCAGGCTCTGTCTGGGTGTCCCTAAGCCATTGTCCAGTTGGGTACAAATGTGGCATTTCTCTGACTCTCTCGCTTTGAATAATTCACTAGAATGACTCAAACAATAACAATGATAGTATAAAGAAATAGCATAAGACACCAACCTGACTATATCAGCAATTGACAAAGGTAGAGAACAGTTGAGACGTTCATGGTTGATAAAACTACACTGAAACTACTCTCTCCTCCCCCTCTCCTTTTCGTCATGCCTTTCTGTCCTACTTTATATTTCTATGCAAATGAATATTTCACTTCAATGGGAAAATCCATAGTTATGCATAAGGACATGAATAAATTGAAACAACATAATGCTGGACAACAGCAAACAAAAAAATCCCATTAGATGATTTCAGGTATACGTAGTAAAAGAGCAGGAAATCTATACACTGGTATATTATGATGCACATAGATTTAGATGATACCATTCTTAAAAAGTACAGTGTGATTACCACAAGCATCATGATAGTGATTCTCTAGGGGTTAAAGGAGTATAACCAAGAAGGGTTATTCTAAGAGCTTCTGAGATGTCAACAAGGTATTACTTCTTTCTTCCTTTCTTTTTTTTTTTTTTTTTGATGAGATATTATTTCTTGATGTAATAATGGTCTCTAGGCTGTTCTGTGTTTAATAATTTATTACACTGTTTATTAACCATAAGTGGACTGCACCAGAGGTATGATATCTCACAATTGCCAAATTGAAAGGCAAATTATTATACGCGTACTTTAAATGCTATTTTATATAATACCATGCGTGGTTTTATATAATACCATGCAACTTAAACAGACATCTCACCTAAGAAGAATAATTGGGGGTGTTTGTCAAAACCCATGCCGTAGGGAAAGCAGCACACACTGAAATGAGCATTTTTCGTTCCGAAATGCATTACAAGCTTTAATAATACGTAGAGGGAGATGCTTTTATTGGCAGCTGTGTTTCATAGATGGCACACGTGGTACCATCCACAGCAGCACCGTTTTCTAGGCATCCTTAAATGTAAAACTGCCAGTCCACGCTGCTTAAAGTCAAATAAAGTGGGCTTGATGGAACTTGGAGTTTTACCAACGAGCACTTATTCTAATCTTGCCTCTCTCCGCGAGTTCCTGAAGGGTTGAGATTATTTTGATTAGGATACAAGTTTTCCGTACCAGAGCAGCTGCTGATGGTTTTCATCCTGGTGAAGTTTCCACTATCAACAGATTGTGCCGGGGTGTTGCGCTTCAAAGGAACCACAACAAATGCTGTCATAAAACGGCAGACAGCTTTGCTCTAACTTTTGCAGATGCAAGAAGAAGACACCAACTGGAATGAACGTGGAAACAAAGGAATGTGTGGCTTTTTTTTTCCTTCTTCACTGAAGCGTTATTCCTGGAATGGTTTCATGCTAGAAATGGAATCCCCTGTACTATGGGGGAACGTTTCTGGATCCTAAACTCACTGCTGCCTCGCTTTCCGCAGGAGCAGCTGCCACCACGGGCACAGGGACCAGCCCGAAGGTCTCCAAATGTGCAAATCCGTGCTCGAGCACCTAAATAACGATGATATTATATTAGAGCCCAACGCACAACTCTATACTGCTATAAAGTGAATGAAGAAATAGTTATGAAAGAATAGACACATTCAAATAATTTACATGAAAGCTCCCTATCGCAACCCCTGGCTGCCCGACCCTGGAAGGTGGAGCCAGGATCCCTTAAACTGGACTGTATGTTCCAGAACCATATTGAATAATCCCTCAACACGTCTGAGAGGCAGCCGTTTCCCCAACTAGCCCTGGCCCCTTGAGTGGAGAATGATATTTAGAAACCAAGAGGTCTGTGGACTAATACTGACACATAGCCACACATGTGTCTGTACTTAGTTCCGTCCAGCATGAACTCCAGCTGAAATCTCTGGCTCCAACCCAGTTTAGCGTGGCTGACTGAGGCCAGCCTTCCACCCTTGTTGACCTGGAACTTCCTCTGAAGGTACTCATGACCTGACAAACTCTTCACCGATCTGATTCACCCTGGGAAACAGAACAAGTAGTTTCGGAGTTGCTAACTCCTACCCTGTAAGAAGCACAGTTACCAGCATTTGGGCTCAGCTTCTCTGGTCTTCGGCTTTACAACATGGGTTCAAAGTTGGTTTTCCCAAGTCACTTAGTCAACTGCTGTTTTCTCACTCTCTGCTTAGCAGTTGCCTCACATTTTTGTAATCCAGTTGGGCACTGTCTACATTTCTTTCCTGGGGTTGCACCAACCTGGATTGATAGTTCTTTCCTTTCTTTTTTAAAATTTTATACAGCAAAGTTCACTCAGCATGGATTTTGGATGGTAGATACATAAGTCTAGGCATATAATATAGAATTTTGAAAATCAGAAGTATAAAAATGAAAAATATACAATTGAATATAAAAAATGAAATGTTAACTATATATTGAATTACAGCATATTCTCACATATGTACTCAGAGTATAAATGAATTCATTGCCTTGACTGGTGGCACAGTGGATAAGGCGCTGGCCTGTGAACCCAAAGGTTGCTGGTTCAATTCCCAGCCAGGGCACATAACCAGGTTGCAAGCCTGGTCCCCAGCCAGGTCCATAGCTGGAGGCAGGTGAAAGGCAACCATACATGGATGTCTCTCTCCCTCTCTGCCTCTGTCTCTCTGGAAATAATAAATAAAATCTTTAAAAACAAAATGAATTCATTTAAGCAACTTTTGAGCTCAGCAGGCAGATGAGTCAAAATATTTGTTTTTAAAAAATGAGGCACAAAGATTTTCTGGGGATGGAAATTAGGAAGTTGTCTGTACAAAACAACAAAACAAACAAACAAAAATCCTAGAGCCAACTAAAAAGAGTTTTCACTGACCACACACGGGAAAACTGTACTACCAAAATAATGATGACAATTATGTCTTAATAATACTTTGATTATTAAAAGAATCTATAAGCACATCATATTTATTTTTAAAATCTATGAAAAGAGATAGAAAAAACAGGAGAAAGTTTGCCTATGTTTACAAATATGCCATTTATATAGAATCATGAGAAAAAAATCATACATCCTGCAACAGAAATGAACTCTGAAACACCACTCAGGAAGGATTTCTTTCTTACATATTGTAAATATTAAGATGTCAAGGTTACTGTCAGTTAAAATCATGCAGTTCAGGTTTCTCCCATTAGTCAGGGGTTAGATGCTCTTATAATAACAGAAAATAATGACAGTTACACTCAGCCTTTAAGTTCATTGGGTCCACATTATGGAATCAAATATATACAAAAAAAAAAAAAAAAGTATTTAACTTGTAGTGTATCCAAATCAAACTATAAACTACAGTATATTACATGTGCTAATTATCAGATTTTCTTCCCAAAGAAAGTATTAGGACATTTAACTAAATTGACCCATGAGAAACACTTTGTTCTGGCTTTTTGGGGACCCTGTTTTTAGGCAGCACTTTATACAATTTCCTGTCCCTTTTCTGTCCCACCTTGGTGAAAAAACCTGCCAGTTGATCCAAACCACTGGCAGGCTGGATGGGTCACTTTTGCTGTCAGGACTGATTGAGACTAATTGCAAGGAAGCATGTCTCAGCTCATTTTTTAAAGGTGAAGACCCTAAACAAGAGAGACCACCCGCTGAAGGCTTCAGCATGAGTTCTGCCTTACTCATGGGGGCACCATCACTGTGTCACGTAGCGACATGAAGAGAAGTTGTTCTCTCACAGGTAAAGCGGCTGCTTTCAACCTCCCTTCCCTGCCTGGAATTGCTGCACCGGAAGGAGTTTCACCAAATGTCCTTTTATTTGAAGGAAAATAAAAACTCCCGATGGGAGCTCCTCCCATCTTGCAATGTCCCACCCACTCTGCGGCTCCCAGGCTGCAAACCAGCCCAGCGTGTTACTGTCCCAAACAAGACGAGGTTAAGTCAAGGGCAAGAGAAAACGATGCGATCGAGTAAGCGAGTAACCGGGTGGACCTGAGATGGACAAGGCCGCTGCTGGCAGGACCTCAACCCACCCGCACAGCGTGGCAAACGCATGAAGTGGATATGTAGTCGTTTATTAGCATTATCAAGTAGTACGTGCTACTCTTATACAGCATGTAGCGTAGAATGTTTGTTTACACAAGCATCCCCACAGACACGAGAGCAATGCGTGTCCCTATGACCCTAGCACAGCTGTGATGTCATCGGGTGATAGCAGTTTTTGAACTCCGATCCGTTGGCATGATATAACCATGGCGCATGTGACCTGTCATTGGCCCAACCTGCCAAAGCCTCCAGTCTGAGTTTTATACTTTTCCGTGTTCTCTGGTCTATGATTCATTGCTCTAAACAGCCACAGATATCACTTTGAAAACAAACATAAATTATTTTCCACCTGACTAACGTTCATCAGTGTTTTTTCTCTTTTGGAAACACATCCATGGACTATCCTGTCCCCTTCCCTCCGGCCCAGCGTAGCCACACTGGCTGTTTGGGACCATAAGTACATATACTATGCTGTTTTGTATTGTCAGGGCCTTTGAAGTTGACTGCTCTTACTTTTTAAAAATACTTTTCTTTTTCCTCCTTCCATTTAGATCTAAGTTCAAGTCTTCTTCTTTGGAAACCCAATGTAATGTCCCCCTTCCTCTATTATTTCCTGGTCACTAAATATGTAACGACTGAGGCCCTACTCTGTTCCAGGCACTGTAATAAATGCTGCAGGTTCACAGATGCCAAAATTGTGCTTTATCACAGCACAATTTCTAGTTATAATTTTTATTTCTTGTCTGGACTACGACCGTATTCTTGCCAGAATCTTCGTATCTTATTCCATGCAATGTCCTTGCCCGTGGCACGATGCCCTGCCGCCATGAAAAGTACTCAGTGAATGCTCTTTGAAGGACTGGACCATGTGTGCCTGTGTGGACCTAGTTCGCCTACCAGCCCTGCTCTCAGTAGTGGGGAAAGTGAGCAGAGGACCTCCGGCTGAATCACTCACACATTCCATCTACTTCAATAGTGTTGCTGTGTCAGTTCTGGTTGTTGTTATGAAAATTACCATTATTCACGCTTTTCCAGTGTCTTTCAACCCTCCAGCCTGATGATGATATATGTGAACTCATTATAATATCTCGTGCTGGGAAAAAGTATTTATGGAGGAATAGAAGAATGCCACAAACATGGCTTTAAGATAGTCCCCTCTCCATCTTTACATTGGATTTGCGGATTTTAAAAAATAGTGGGTGCTTATTTCTGGATCAAGCCATTTTCCGAAGAGGAAACGTATTGTACCGTTTTCAAAGGCACCGCAAGGTGACCCAGAAAGATAGCAGTGATGATGGGAGGTGACATCTTTCCCACAGGTAAGCCAGGATGGTGCTGTCTCAGCCCTAGCCGCCCGACCAATCAGAGAGGATCCTCAGTCGCAGTTTATATCAATTATGTGCAAAACCCTGCCAATGACCTTCTCCTGGAACCCAGGCCCATGACGGCGAGGCACAGAAACACAAATGCGGCCCATCTGCTCCCACCCAGGCCGCCCTACATGTCCGCACTCTGATACTTGTTTCCGGCATCATGCGGTCCACGTGGGACTGGCGATTACAAATATCACCAGTTTGGCCTCTCCACTCTTAAAAGGCATGTGTTTCCCTTTTAGGAAAAGCTCCGGCATCTCTGTTTTATACCAGGGCACAGGAAAAGGCGCTGCCAGCTACCCACCAAGAGCAAAATTGCCCTCGGCTCAGACAACCCGGCCATTCTTTCTCCTGTCGAAGTTCACAAGAAGAAAAGGGAAAAATAGCCTCCAGGAATGCATTGTTTTGGTACCTGCAGAATTTCTGAACGGTGCTAAATGCCAGAAGAAAGCTATATTGAAATACAAATTGTTACCCAAAGGTGCCTCTGTGACTCAAGGGAAGGAGGTGCTAAATGCCAGAAGAAAACTATATTGAAATACAAATTGTTACCCAAAGGTGCCTCTGTGACTCAAGGGAAGGAAGTGCTTCAACAACAGGTCGCAGAAGAGAGACGGTCGTTAAAGGCAGCAGAATGTGGCTTTTGGAAGCAGAGAAATGGCACTGCCAGTTGGCAAAAAGAGGTAGGATTTAAAACTTTGTTGTCGTGAAAACATAGAAGACAGACAATTCCCTCCCGTTTTCCGTCAGTATCTCTAAATTACATTACTGCTGATCCAACCTGACAAGACAGCTCTATATTCCTCATGTTAACAACAAAAATATGCAAATGACAGTATTACACTGTCAATTTCCCTAAACAGCTCTGAGTTTCATTTGCAAAATCTCAAATCAGTTTGGGGATGAATTAACATTGACAATTATACACCCCATACACGTTAAAGTAACTATATTCTGCTTGTTCTCAGGCTTCAATAATATAATTTTTGCAATCATGGTTTGGAAATTATAGTGCTTGATAAAGTTTGCAATTGGCGATGCCGTTACTTGAAAGTGAATCTTCTCCACTCTGTTACCCATGGAATTTACATTTTAATTGTAACAAAAATTGCGCCCTTGATAATAGGTGGAGGGGAGGTGAAGAAATGCATCAGCTTAAATTTGGAGAAGAAACATATCATTTTACACTAAGAGAGTCCCAGGTGCTGTGGAAGAGTCTTCTGATCATACTTGGTTAGCTGGGTGGATGTGCATGTGTGATGGACAGTTCAGCATTCTCCTTTGTGACGGAGGACACTTAGAAAATAATAGGATGTGCTTGGATCGGACCCAGCTACCTGAAAAAGATAAGCTACTAAAATCACAAAAATCTGTAGGTGATAAGAACCCTGTAAGTGATGCGGTCTTATGAACGATGTAAAACGTGTCACTTCAAAACACGCACTCTGATATTTTTAAAAAACTGGTGATTGGAAATAAATTAAGACATGAGATTGTTATCACTTTTCTGACGTGTTATTATATATATATGTTTTGTTAATGTCAGGAAAGCGATTTCTGACTGAAATTTTTTCCTACTCTATTTAGAAAAGGCTCATTGAACAGAACTATCTTTCACAGCAGCGGGTGACACGGGCCATGTTTATGGCACTGGTGACGTTAAGAAAAGGGGGTTATGCTCAGTGGCGTGACCTGACCAGGCCCTAGTCCCTTCCTGGAGGAAGAGCCATGAACTCCAGGGAGATTCAATGTCCCAAACATTCTCCAGCTTAGAGAAAAATCAGCCAGCATGACGAGGACCTGAAAATGGCAGTCAGGACGTGAGAGTGGCCAGCCAGAAAGAGACTCTTTCCTGAGTCCCAATCCAGCCTGTAGGAGGAGACCGAGGGAGAAGACAGCAAACCAGCACCTACTACAGCCTGGAGAGAAATGGAGCAGAAACCCATTCGTTTCAAAAGCTCTGACCCAAGGAATGATGAGCTAGGAAAAATAGCTATTGTTTCAAGTGGCTGAATGTGTGGAAATGTGTTATGCAGTGATAAAACTAAAAAAGAAGAGTAAGCCACCCAACTGCATCCAACTCAAGCTCCAGACTCCAGTAGAGTAGGTAGCCACTGTCCCTTCCCACATGAAACAGGATGGCTTCTGGACAATTGGAAGTGAAACTGATCTAGATTCACTCCTTACATGAAAATTCTGCTTTCCCCAAATGCCCTCCATTCCACACAGATGTGTTGAGAAATGGCATATTTTAGGCCCGTCCTCCGGGTTTAGGTTATTTAGTAAGTGCAGACACATACGTGGTTTTCATTGCTTCTCTTCCAGAACTTGAGGAAAATGTATGAATATCACTGGAATATGTCAGAATGTTTCCTCTTCTAAAGAAGAGCCCTTTGATTATTTTTATGGTCTATGCAGTACAGGTAATTTAAGCAATTATCAAACTTTTAAATTATTTTATAAAGCAAGTTTTCTTTCCCACAGAGGGCATCTGAGATGATCAATTCTGTGTAAAGTATGAAATTGTTCTAAAAATAGAAATGTTTTGTACCAACTTTCAGGAGGCTAGACAGGGAGAGAATAAACTGGTGTCACACCCCTAAAGGATACTATGTGTAAAGCCATAAGACAAGGAGAAATTAAATTCATTTTTATCATAAAATTTGGATTAAGCACAAATAAATATTATCAGAGATCTGCAGTGGAAAATGATTGCCTGGAGTACACCCATCCACTTTATCTGATTCTTAAATATCACTGTTTTTGAGGTACCTTACAGCCCTGTAAATTGTAGATAAGTGATAGCCATGCAAATATTTCACACGCATAAGCACCAAACGCATCCTCTCTACTGGGTTCAGTTTACTTTCCTCCTCCGTCTTGTTTAAAAAGCCAGTTCTACTCTCACTTGTACTTTGAGCATCCCTTTATTCCATATAAATTTATGGTCCTTTGATTTGGATGTCACGGTTCGGTTTCCTGATTAATAGTGGGTTATTCCGATTTGTATGACATGTTTGTTTTACATTCCTATGAGAATTATTACTTCATCTATTTTGTTTGGTTTTGGAAATTGGTCACTCTTAGGAAATATTCAAACTAACAAGACGTCCAAAAGAATATAAAGTCTATAGTTTAAGTAGAGAATTTAAGTCCTGATTTTCCCGTTAGTTAATCTGACTGGACTGACATAACTTTGTAGGATGTTTGTTAAGATCCACAGACTTTATCAATGTGCTTAACTTCTAATTGTATGGTTCAGAAATTGTAATTCAGAACTACTATTATTAGCAGTATGGAGAATCCTACCAAATAGCCCAAGTTACCTTCCATCTCCAGCTGTTTCAATTTTTCTTAAGCACGTTCCACCTGTCAAAAACTGAGTAAAATGCTCCTGTCAATAGCTCCCCACAGACATCCACACCCTAATTCATAGACCATGTATGTTACCATATATGGCAAAGTGAGCTTTGCAGATGTGATGACATTAAGAGTCTTTCAGTGCAACTATTTCATTCTGGGTCACACAGGTGGGTGGTGTGCCCCGTTCAGCCTATTGACAACCAATGTTGTGCCTGGACGAGCTCCTGTGGTTCTTGTTGGGGTTGCAAGATGCCCTGAGAACAACCATCAGGAAACTTGGGGGGAATAATAAAAGGTTTCTTCCTCACAGGTCTTGAAAATTACCTGGTGCACCTGAGGCCACATAACCGGGGCATGAATAGAGAAAGAAGGAAGAGGGAGGAGAAGCATAGGAGAGGAATTTAAGCCTGGAATGAGAAAAAGCCAACTGCCCAAATAATGATCAACGATTGAAATCAACCAAGATTTTAAAAATAGAGCTGGCGGGGGGTGGGTTTAGGGGAGGGGCTGGCCCAGCTCCTTGGATAATCTTGTGGTGGGTGATGTGTTTATTTGCACCAGCCATTTGAATTAGATGTTTTTTAAAGGAGACACCTGGGCAATGGAAGATCAAGTCACTAGCATCACTGCCAGGGCTTACGTTACATGGACCCAACATCATCACCAGTATTCCTACCTGAGAAAGGCAGGGCCAGAGCCCGAGAAAGGACCAAACGAGAGGTCAGGCTTTGAAAAAGCAAGGAGCCACCAGGCAAGACACTCAGGAGACCTCCAGAAGTTGGACAACAATGGCACAGGTTGTTCCAGAAGACATGCAGAAGACGTAACAGGCTGTAGAATCAGGCTAGACTTCTGATGTCCTGAACTGTGTGACAGTGTTGCAATATACCTATTTCTATTGTTTTCAATCACTGTGACGTTGGTGGTCTGTTATGGCAACACTAAGGAACTAATGCACAATTCTAAAATGAGCTACACCTTAGAAATTGCCACGAAGCCTCTTGTGCACTGATCTTTGTGGTGATGGGATCGATGCTTAAAATCTACGAAATTCAGTAATGCGGACAGATTCTAGTTAAACGTCTTTACTAGGTGTTTGAAGGGCATGTTAACAACATATAATAATAAGATGTCTACAGGGCAGTTTACAAAGTATTATGAAAACACTTGATTGCCTTTATGACTCGTATTTTCATGCAACAGCATTTACTGAGCGAGTAACCCTGGGGTACTGATTCTAAACCAAGACGTCACATACTGGAATGTTTCATTAAAAAAAAAAAATGTTATTGTCATTCAATTACAATTGTCCCAGATTTTCCCCTTTGCCCTCCTCAGCCTGGCCCACACCAAACATCCCATACAGCAATAAATTTGCTGATATCTCTCCTAGGGCATGGGAAGTAAAGGAAAAAAAGGAACAAATGGGACTACATCAAATTGAAAAGCATCTGCATGACTAAAGAAACCATCATCAAAATGAAAAAGGAACTGACCATATGGGAGAACATATTTGCCAATGATACAGCAGACAAGGGTTTGATCTCCAAAATATATAAATTACTCATATGACAACACCAGGGAGACAAATAATCGAATTAAAAAAGGACCATGTCCTTTTCTGAGTTTTGTTCTTTCTTAGAGAAAAGTACTCAGTTTATTTTTGCTTACATACTCAAGTTTCTATCAATAATATATTGCATAACTTACTTTCCAAGTAAATATAAGGATTGGATTGATTCTTTCGTGTTTCTGACCTCATTTAGAATCATGAATAATGTTCCGAAAAAGCAACAGTATTTAATTAATGCTCTTGAGTATTTAAGTATTTACAGTAAATGCAACTGAGACATATGAAAGAGATTAACTTACCCTTTGGCTTTCTTCAATCAAATGGTTATGCACTCTATCAAAAAGTGAATACATGTAACCTTTAAGTCTCTGATCATTTAGTGTGGAGAAGAAAGGAATACAAAATGGTTAGCATATTTATGTTTAAATTAACTGGAGTTGCCAAAGATGGAATATCTGAACACTTTAATTCTAATTCCATTGAAAAATAAAATGTGAATTTTGATACCGTTAACTTTATACATTTTCTGAGCACTCAAAATACCTTTAGAACCTAAAAGTAAAACAAACAAAAAAAATTCTAGTTAAAAGTTCTCCAAGACCCTGGCTGGTGTGGCTCAGTAGATTGAGCTCCAGCCTGTGAACCTAAGGGTTGCTGGTTTGATTCCCAGCCAGGGCACATAACCAGGTTGCAAACTAGGTCTCTAGCCAGGTCCCCAGCTGGAGGCAGGTGAATGGCAACCATACATGGATGCTTCTCTCCCTCTCTGCTTTCCTTCTTTCCCCTCTCTCTAAAAATAATGAATAAAATCTTTAAAAAAAAAGTTGTCCAAAGATATATGTTTCTCTATTAATTTTAGTTAACTTATATTTGCAGATTCATAGGGGAGTTTATGATCATGGTCCCTATGTTTCATAAGTTATAAATTACAAATTAATTTTCATGTGATTAGATTTATAATAATCACCCATTAAAATATGAATGATTAAAATACATATATGTATACATACCTTTTCACATAAGAAGGCATATGCAAAGACTTTGTGTAATAAACACTTTTACAAGCCAGAAGTTAAATGCATCCACTTCAACATGTTTTACATTTGAATAATCAGGTTGGAACTGTGTGACCTAGGGTCTGGTTCTTAGCTGGAAAGCTAGCTTTCCTGTGATAGGGGTCCCCAGCATTCCATATGTGGCATAATTCTTTAAACGTGGCATTGTGTGTGTCATCATTATTATTTAAATAAGCTCATAAATATTTTACTTAGAATTCAAAAAGGAAAGCTTTGCATCTGGATGCATGAATGGTATGGTTCCATCTAATTTGTTGTTCTATCAGATATAGAGTTATCATGCTATAATAAAATATGGTAATGGTGGAGCATTATCTTAGAAAAATGCTCAGGCTAATAATCTAATGCATAAAACATATCATCTCCACACATTTCCAATCCTTTGTATTCTGTTTTATAGTAGATCCATCCACAGGGAGAAAAGATGAAAATAACTCAAGAACTCAATAGGGTGATTATAACTGAACATTGGAAACTTCTAGTAGTAAAATGTTATTCATTTAAGACAAACTAATACCAAGCTAGGTAAGTTAAGGTTCTCCAAAGAGTATTAACTTACCTTCATTTAATATATATAGCATGTAGTCTTTATTAACCATTATGTTTCTACATACATATTTTATTGTGCAGACTGTATAATGCTAATATAATGTTACTATAAGAACTATGACTTTTTGTGTTGACATAGATGTTTAGATTTGTAATCTTTTTGCTACACTATCATTAAATTTTTCTTTGCATATACTTGAAAGAAAAAGTGAAAAAAATTCAAAACCATCCTGAATTATAAAAATATGTGTAATAAATAAATAAGATTGCTGAATGACAAAAATCTATAATCACTAGCATTTCAGAAAGGATAGCCGTATTTCATGAAAATAAAATATCTGTCACTCAAGATAAATAGTTCTCTACATTTATGTTTTCAAATTATTGACAGACATTAACATTTTCAGATTTGTATAATTTTTCCATTTACATATCATTTATTTAACTTTTAATATCTTCATATCAATAGCGTTAATTATTATCTGTGAAACTTTTAAAATTAGACTCTAAACCCTTCACTGTATTAATGTACTTTAACATTAACTCTTTTCTCCCAACTAATATTATTTTATTTTATTCATTTATTTTTTAAAAGATTTAATTTATTATTTTTAGAGAGAGAGGGGAAGGAAGAGAGGCAGAGAGGGAGAGAAACATCCACGTATGGTTGCCTTTCACCTGCCTCCAGGTACATAGGTGCCTGGAGATTTGGCTTGCAACCTGGTTATGTGCCCTGGCTGGGAATTGAACCAGTGACCTTTGGGTTCACAGGCTGGTGCTTTATCCACTGTGCCACCAGCCGAGGCACAAATATTATTTTAAATACAATATCATGTAGCAACATTGATCAAAACATTTCATAGGTAATTGTTTCAATTTACACATATTTTAAATGTATTGTTAGAAAAATGGGAGGTAAGATTATGTCCTGATTTCATTTAAAAATCAGGGTAATTTTTAATATGAACTCTACTTAGAACTAATTTATTTCTTTTGAGGGTTAACGGTTAAAATAAATTTGGGCTTTTAATCCTTCGAGTTTCTCAAAAGTCTCAAGTATGCACTGCTGTGTAAAAGAGTATTTTATGGACATTTTCAAGCTAAGAGAAATCGCTTGATTACATATTTTAACGTTACAATACTCCAACCCAAAGGCTCCTGAAAAGGTACCTATTCTGCGGTTGTGGTTCTTCAACCAAATACACAACTGACAGACATTGACCAGGAGGATTGAAGCTACAGCTATTTTACTTCGGCCATGGCGCCGCAGCCATGAAGTTCATGTGTAACATTTACATGTGTGTTTGTGGGGGGGGGGGGGGGTGCAATTTATCATAGCCAGTCACCAAACCCTTGATTTGTGCGTATCAAACAATAAAAATCTTCATGAAAACAAGCGGCATCCTGGCGAGCCCTCCACGGCAGCCCAAGTTGAAATACCTGAGGGAAGAGTGTTGAGAACGTCTGGGAGGGTTAAGCGAACGAGCTCTGTGCGTGGCCGGACCATGAACAGGACACCGGGGCTCTCGGAGCGTTTCTGCAAAACTCCGTTTGAAAGTCTAACTCTCAAGGGATTCCTGGAACGAGCTTCTTGGGGACTGGTGTATTTTCACATGGGAGCTCTCCGCTAAGGGCATGTTAGAGCAAGTTTTAGACGGAGCACCGGAACGTGGTGGCACTCGCTGTCGCTAGAATGATTGATTCTTAATTCAGGACACTTGATCAAGTTAAAATGAGATGAGCTAGCCCCGGCTGGTGCGGCTCAGTGGACTGGGCACCGGCCTGCAAGCTAACGGGTGGCTGGTTCGATTCCCAGTCGGGGCACATGCCTGGGTTGCAGGCCAGGTCTCCAGCTGCAGGTGCCTGAGAGGAAACACACATTAATGTTCCCCTTCTCCTCTCTCTAAAAATTAATTTTAAACTCTTTTTTAAAAATGCAGTAGTGAGCTAATAAATTGCAGACAAAGTAAAATGTCTTTTTTTTTTTTTTTTTTAAATCAGAGGAATGTGGGAAACTAAGGTGCCCAATGGGTCTATTACAAATGATGTGACAAGGGCTAAGTAGATTTATAAAGAGACTGCAGTGAGAGTTACATCCTTCCAGGCCCATAACTGCATGGTTCCCAGAAAGGTATCGGACATATTTCCAAGACATGAGTCAATACATGACGTCACTACCATTTATGCACAGGGAGAATCATTTTAAGGTGGAGAAAGAGTGAATGGCCCATAAGACCCTGCACTTTGGGTTCTTTGTGTGTGTGTGTGAGCGTGCACGTGTGTCCATGTATATTCACAGTAGGAAGATGTGGGGCATCCTGAAATGGAACAACACAGAATGGCAGAAAAGGGTGGGTAACCATTGTAGAGTGAATGTTTATGTTTCCAATACTGATGGAAATGAAGATCCTTACAGAGGAAACAGTCATCTGTGATAGGGTATTTTTTCATAGTACAAGTTCTACAATGGACCTGTATGGACCGATGTTATTCTCTTAAATGTATATTTTATTTAATAATGTTTTCTTGTGGTTTGTACAAAGTAAATTATGAACAGTATAGTTCTAGAGACATTTTATATCTAGTTAACATACGTTTAACACAGATATTTAAAGAGAAGGATTAAACTGGATAGTTTCATACATACGTACTATCTACTGAATTCCCCATGTGCATTCTGTGTCTTATTTCTCCACAGCTTTACTCTTTTTTCATGCCTCCTTCCCACTAAAGACATCAATCTACTGCATAATCCCCTGCAACTGCCCACCCACAGCTAAAACATGACCATGGAGAATATATGTATATATATATACATATACATATATACATATATATATATATACATACATATACATATATATATATCAAAGTGTTACTACTTTATACATGTATTCATTTTTAAAAAGAGAGAAGTATAAATTTGTTGTTCCATCCATTTATGCATTCTTTGGTTGATTTGTGTTATTACTTACTGTCTTCCATTTGTAGGTAATATCTATTCCAAATTTCTCATACCATGTCTTTATTTTTCATCTTAAAAAGCATGCTTTGTTTCAAGAAAATTGCATTTTTAAAGCCACTTACAGCAATTTGTCTTTAAACTTTGCCAAATTCCTTGGTATTATATTCTCATAATTAAGAAAAAACAGAATTTCATCTATGTAAAGGTTAGATTTTACAGAAAATCTAGTGCATTAAGTAAAATTCACTTACAGGAAAAAAATTTAAAAAGCATTTGAATTATTAAGTTCTCTCTACATATTTTGCTAATACCGTAATCTATATACATATAAATGCGCACTGTATGAGACACAGTAGGATCATGTGTACTACAGTTATTAAGTCTTTTACTTAACCTGACAAAATTAAATTTTGCACAATTGAAAAAGAACATGACACAATTTCAAATAATATTGTTTTGTTTCAACATCACCTCCTGTGCTTTCAATATTTTTAAGCTTATGTGAGAGAGGCTTTTGATGAATAAACACTATCTAAAAAAACCTGTTATAAAATGTCATGTTTAAAAACCAAGTGAATTATATAGTTTTCTCTATTGTTTCAAAATAATTATGTATCCATAATGATCTAACTCACAATTAAAACAGTAAGGAATAGTTTGATTCTAAGTATAATTAAGAAATGTAAAATATCATCAATATTTAAATATACATGGTAAGGTAGAAGTGATAGTTCATTTAGTCATTAATAAATATTTACTCTGACCTACTGTTTGTCAAACTCTGGGGAGGGAGTAAAAAATGAGATAAAAATTCCCTGTGTTCAGAAAGCTTGCAGTCTAATTACAGAGTTGGTGCTCAGTAAGCAAACTTATGACATACAGGTCTGCCCAGTAAGTGTCCAGCCAGGTAATATGGAAAATAGAGATATTTATTGAAGAAGATACAAGAAATGTTGTACATAGGCCTCAGTCCCCTTCAAAGTAGGCACTTAGGGACCTCATATAATTCTCCCAATCGCCATCAGCTGCCCCATTGTAGTTTCCTTAATCTCATCAATCATCTAAAATCTCTTCCCTTTCAAAGATGGTTTTAGTTTTAGGAAAAGCCAGAAGTCACAGGATGACAAATCAGTAGGGGGCTCAGTCACCTTGGTGATTGGATGTTTCACCAAAAACTCTGCATGAGGTTGAGGCGTGAGTGGGCATGTTGTGGTGGTGAAGCTGCCAATTACCCACAGCTGCGGACTCTGAATCATCTGAGTAGTTTCCATGGAGGAAGGTTCAAGCTTCATGCAAAATTTGAGGCAGGTTTGTTGCTCGGCTCGCTGTCATTTTGAATGCGACAACCACACAGTACACACGCTCAACAGCGTCTACCGGCTCCACTGACTAGTGCAGTGAAGTCACCATTGTTCACACATGTGCATCCTGGCCCCCTCTCTGAGGCTGCCAGGTTCCATTGGTGTTAGAGTATTATAAATAGTAGATAGTAAAGGGTAATGTGCTCAACAGCAAGAATTATTATAGGAAAGGCAATATTTTTAGGTAAGGTAGTTAGCAAATAAAACATTGCTGCATCTATGAAAATTCTGGGGTGATTAGAGAAAAACCGGCTTGTGGCCGTGGAGCATTCTAGTGAGTCAAACATTGACTAAAATTATTTTACTTACTAGATAGCGTTCAAAAGATGAAGCGATGTGAAAATATTCAGAGATTAGGGTGTTTGAAATGGAAGTGTTGGCGATGGTGAAATAATGGATGATGCCAATGTCTAGGATATGACTGTACGTGTTTGGGGGTAAGGGGAGAGAGAGGAAAGGAAAAGGTTGTGAAACTGAAGGGTCACTGCGAGGCAATGGTGCCAGGAGACTCCTGGCCTAGGCGTGGAATCTCTCATCATAGCCTTGCAGGGGAAGATTCTGAGCTTGGCTCTGAAAACCTGTGGCCCGGCAGCACTGACCTGGGGAATCACTGGATGAAAACAGCAAAGGGTTTCTTTAGAAAGGGATCATTTGGAAGCCATTGCAAAAAATAGTAGCAACGGAGCCACTTTCAAATGGAGTCAGAGTCCCGGCCGGGCCCTGGGTTGGCTGGGATGTTAGCACACGTGCCGGAAGGTCATGGGTTTGATTCCTGGTCAGGCACATAGTAGGGTGTGGGTTTTATTTGTTTGTTTGTTTGTTTTTAATTAAAAAAAGATTTTATGTATTAGTTTTAGAGAAAGGGGAAAGGAGAGAGACATCCATGTGCGGTTGCCTTTCACCTGCCTCCAGCTATGGACCTGGCTGGAGACCTGGTTTGCAACCTGGTTATGTGCCCTGGCTGGGACTTGAACCAGCGACCTTGGGATTCACAGGTTGATGCCTTATCCATTGTGCCACCAGCCAGGGCTAGGTTGTGGGTTTGACCCCTGGTTGAAGCAACTGATTGATGCCTCTCTCCCTCCCTCTCTCCTTCTCTCAAATCAATAAATATCTAGATGATAAATAAATTTTAAAAACAGGCAAATAAATAAATAAATAGGCAGAGCCGCCATCCCCAGATAAAATGCCTTGTGGGTCTCATACTTAAAACCTTTGGATATTAAAACAGGGCACAATAATGTTTGGATTTTGCCTAAAGCAACATTATATGCCAAACAACTCTGCAAAGATAACAGGAAATCAGATCGTCTGACTGCCGGATAGATGACTACTGTCCTGAAAATTAAAAACATTCTTTAGCACAAACATTACTATGCTATGTTATCAGTATCAATGGAAATTCCTTCCTTCTATTAGTGCAATTTCGCCCCTTCCCCTTCTCATCAATACCCCCTGTCTGTGTTTCTAAATGAGGACGCTATTTGAGTTTCCACAGTCAGTGCTTCACGGATAGCTGCTCTTTTTTATCTCAAATACATGCTTGTTGTCTCTCACTTGGGCCTTTATTTTTAGGTTAACTTTCAGTAAAGAGCAAGTCGGATGATACATAGCCCACCATCAAATCCATGCTACGTGGGGTATATTCAGGTGAACTATCGAACCAGACCAAACAAACAAAAACCTTCTCTTGGAAGGACAACAAAATAAGTAATAAAAGCTGTAGAAAACCAGACATGGTGAAGTGAAAAAATCAAAGGAACTCTTCAAAGCAAAATCTGAGAGTGATTTGCTGGGAGAGACCAGTACTTCCTGGGCCTGGGGTGCAAGAGTTGGAGAGGGTAGGAAGGTGAATACCACGAGGAGAGGTCCGAATTATATCAAAGGCAGTAAGACCCTAGGTGATGACAACTTGGAGCTCAGTCTTCTTGTTTGGTTGTTTGTTTGCTTAAGTGCACGCATTTTCCATAATAAAATCTACAAAACATTTATCCACACCCACTTTCCTCTGTGCACATGAATGTATATGCCCCTCTTCTCATTTAAGGTAGCCAGTCAGAATGGTGAATGTTACCCTTTCTACTTCCTGAGGGCTCATTATACCCCTTCTCTCATCGGGGGTCACTCTACTTCACTTATGGGTCTTGCCAGTGAGATTGTATATATGGTTATAAATCTCCCATTTGAGAACAATCCAACAAGGGAACCAAAAGATTTCTTGAAATTCTAGATCTCCTTTTAGCTACTAGTCAATGTTAATCTGGGGTCTTGTGAAAGTAGAACCCAATTTAACACTATTTGATTAAATTTTATTTTGCTAACAATTTTATACACATTCATTGGACATTTGATCAGGAAATGTATACATTGTTTACAACTAAGATTTTAACTCTATTTTATAGAAAACTTCAGGAGGTGTTTTTATAATTGCTTAATCAGGTATAATGTCTGTTATGCATTAGATTGCTCCATCACATGATCTGTGCTAAGTATAAATTTTTCTAGAGTTGAAAGCATCGGTATTTGGGAGGGGTACACATAAATGATGCTTGTTTTATTCTTTTCTCATGGCAATCAGGTTTATAGCCATTCCCTGAAGTCAGCATGAAAAATATCTACATATTTCTATGTTAATTTTTACATTCCAATATTTGAAAATATTTTAACATTCAAAATTTTATGTAGATGAAATGTATAAATTTCACATTGATCTAAATAAATAAACAAAAAGCTTTGTCACTGTAATTATAGCTCTCATTGGTTTTAGTATCTAACTTTACTTTCAATTATATGGTTTCCATACAATACATTAATTTTTATGAAGAAACTCAGAAAAATGCATAAAAAAATGCACTGGAGAAGTAAGGTAAGCATCAGAAAGCGTGGAGACTAAGACCCTTATTATGCTAAATACAGGTACTTTTACTAAAAGCTTTTTTTGTGCAGAAATACTTTAAAACCTACACTGGAGACTCATCATTAAATATATTCTGAAAGACTTTTATAAAAGTCTTAATGTAGAATTTTAACATCAACTACAAGGGTATGGTACCTATAAAAATGCCAAACGTATTAACTGAATTCTTTTTTTCCATTATGACTAACACTTTCAACCTCTCCTGTTTTTAAAGCAACACTCAAATTACTGATAAAATGATAAGAGGCTGCAGGAAAGAAATTGAAGTTTCGTTCTTATTAAGTAGAACAGGGACTGAACCTCAATAACCAATGTATTAATTTTCAGTGCTCTTGGGGCACAAAAGAGAGGGATGATCACTCAAAGCAATATTTGAATTCACACATTATTGTTCAGCACTTCTGTTTTAAGACATAAAACATCTCCTTCAAAAGTACTTTATAAATAGCTAGGTATTAGGTAAATATTTCTAAGTAATGCCTGGTACTAGGCTACAAAATACATTTTTCTACTTCTGAATTACGGTTCTCAGGTTCTAGTAGTCACTAAATGTACTGTAGGTGGGAATTATGCTCACTGTTAGCTAAGATGCCTTTTTCCCCCTGCAAATTTTCTATAGAACTTGAAAGAAAATGAAACAGCCAGCCTAAAACCTTGCTTTCTTGGAGTATAGGGTAAAAGAAAGAGTTTGTTGTTGGCTTCCCATTTGTTATGTAGATGATAAGCTATGAAGAATAACATTCAGCATTTAGTACTTTAAAATATATAAAAACAGCCGTGGCACAGTAGATAAGGTGCAGGCCTGCAAACACAAAAGTTGCTGGTTTGATTCCCCAGCCAGGGCACATAACCAGGTTGCAAGCCAGGTCTCTAGCCAGGTCCGTAGCTGGAGGCAGGTGAAAGGCAACCATACATTGATGTTTCTCTCCCTCTCTACTTCTCTCCCTTTCTCTCTCTCTGACAATGATAAATAAAATCTTTATATACATATATATATATATATATATATATATATATACACACACACACACACACACACACATTAACCTGTGAAATTATATTGCTCACATATAAGTTATATATGCATACACACACACATACAATTTTCTATATAAAAATATCCTGAAAAGGGGCAGAAGTGTCATTACTACTTTCTCCTTAGGTTGCTTTTTATCTGTTTATGTCTGAATTCTCTGATATTTATTTACCTGTTTGTATTCCTCTTTCATCTCTAGACATCTTTTGCTCAACACAGTGTGAAAATGCCAAGGAAAACTATGTGTGTCTATTCCTTTGCTTCTTGCTTTCCTCTGAGTGAAAATTCATCAACAGTTGCCACAGAAGATGCCCAATGCCTTTGGGATCATAAATGAGTTTCAAAGTTGTCTATAGAATAATGTAGATCAGAGCAAGGCGATAACACTTCAGTTGATTTCCTTTTCCATAAAATGAGTTCAAAGGACATTTTCTATAAGACTGAATGAAAAATGTCCTCAATCGATGGCTTAAAATATCAACTAGGTGCATGTCAAAGTCATAAATTCCTCCTCTTCTCCCCCAAATGGCTCTCATTAGTTTTAGAAGATGCCTTCTGCCTTGTGGCCTGTTGGGGCCCAGCAATGAGAAGCTGCATCTGGAAGACTCACAGAAGGGACCTGGTTGGTCAATTCTGAGGTCGGGTTTATATTAAATGGGTAACACTAGTCTGTGGCACTCCAGAAACGTAGACCAGCCTATTTAGGCCAAGGACACGTGTTTAAATCCAGTTTTCTAGATGGAGGTTTAAAAAAAAAAAAAAAAAGGACTTAGAATCATAATGTATCACATAGCAATGTGATGTTTGTCTGAAAAAGGGCATTCTTGAAGGTCATTTCCATCTTCAGGATCAACACCATCAGGAATGTAAGCGAATTATTGACCTTCCTATCTTACCAGCAAAGTTGACGTGACAGACTAGCACCTTAACTTCTTAAAGCTGCCTTAGTTTAGTAACTCGCCAATACTTGGTCCCATTAACCACAAATATGCTGCTGGAAGTAAGCTTTATTTGCTTGTACAGTGGTTGCATAAAAAAGGAGGGACCGATCGGAAAGATTATTTCTGCTTGCCATTCTCAGTAGTAGGCAAATGCGAGCAGTAAGTAGGATGGAACCACTGCTGAAGAAAAGAGAAGACACAATTTATTGGTGTGGAGTTGCTGCACCAGAGAGAGGAAATGCCCTGCAGCTGAGACCGAGAAGGGGCGATTGCCTGTGCCACCCTCCTCCCTTCCTCCCCTGAAAAGCAGGGGGTCCACATGAGGAGGTGGTGATTCTAAAGGCCATGGTCATGCTGCTGATGACACTGAGTAACGGCGATTACTCACTAGCATTAATTGCGGCAGTCGACGTCTCTCGTTTTCAGGATTATCCATGCGAACATATGTCATCCTCACACCACTGGCGTCGGTGTGCGTTTTCTACACTTTATAGATCGAGGAGATGAAGCAGAAAGAGAGTTAGGAAAACATCCAGAGCCGCAAGTTAGAAAAGTGCAGAGCTGGCCTGGAATATTTCACCTGTGACGAGGCAGCACATTGATTTAATCGTTAACTTGGAAATCGCTCTCTCAAAAACGCTGCTCAAGTCTGAATGTGTGGAGAAACTTCACTGATGCCAATGATGGCGTATTATTTCAGACTCCCAGTAATTCTCCGGACAGAGTATCCTTTCTACTAGGCATGTGCCAGAAGCTGAAAATACAGTCGTGAAAAACAGCACTTCTGACCTTGTGCAGTAACATGAAGGGGAACAGGCGAGTATTAATGCTTCTCAAGGCATGATCACCTGTTGTTAGGGTGCTCATGCTCTCTAGGTTGAGGACTAGCACTGCCTAATTTCAAATATCATCATTCAGCTACAGTAAGCCTAACAGTATGATCTTGGCCTACGTGATAAGCGTATACATAAACTGATGATCATATTGGATCTGGAAACAAACCTCTACCGATAAGTTTTGTTCGTTTTCAACAAAGGGACCAACATAATAAAATGGAGAAATAATGGCCTCAAAAACGGGACGTGAATCTCTGAAAGTGCATACCAAAACAACTCTAGATTGAAATGCAAAACATAAAACTATAGAAGGAAGCAGAAGAATGTATTCATAACCTTGGTTTAGGTAAACATTCTTATATCGGACTAAAAAAGCACAAATTGTAAAATAAAATTAATTGATAATTTGTATCTCATAAAATTAAATATGTCTGTTATTTAAAGGACCTTATGAGGAAATCAGAAAGATAAGGCATTGACTGGGAGACAGCATGGACATACCATGTCACTGACAAAAGGCTTCTACTGGGAATGTATAAATATCTCTTAAATCACAATGCAGATTTGAAAGGCATAACCCCAAAGAATATATATCAGAGGGAAATAAACCTATGAAAAGATGTTCAACATCACTACTCCTTAATCAAATGCAAATAACAACTATAATGAGATGCTGCTTGACACCTCAGTAGGAAGCAGGAACAGGAGGAAAAAGAGGAAGAAATCACAAAATGCTGGTGAGGCATTGATGGTGAAATGCAAAATGGCGCCACCACTGTGTAAAACAGTGCAGCCGTTTCTTATAAAGTCTTTCCTCATCATGCGACTCAGCAATTGCACTTTGAAGTCATTACCTAAACGATCTAGACACAAATGTTTATTAGCAGCTTTATTCCAAAATGATCCAAAAGTGGAGACAACCCCAACTTCTATCAGCTAGTTAATGAAAAAAAATTGTGGTACACTCATTTGTGGAATAATACTAACAATAAAAAGGATGTAGCACTAATATATGGAACATGTCTAAATCTCAAAATCACCACATTAAGTAAGAGATGAGAGGCACAAAAGCCATATACTTTATAATTCGGTTTATTTGGTGTTCTGAAAAAGGAAAGAAAAACCTTTTTGGGACGGAAATGGGAAAACTAAGGTATTTGCTAAGTTGTTGATATAAAATACCCCCATCTTTATTGTGGCAATGATTAAATTACTGCGTCTGTCTCTAAAATCCCATTGAAGTAGAAACTTAAATATAAATTGTATTGCATGAATTTTAAATTGATAAATAAAAGTTAAATATTTGGAAGACGTAAGTCATTTTTATCTTATACATAAAATCCAAGTTCTTGTTATTTATTCAAATTTTGATACTGTATGAGAGAAAGAAAGAGAGAAGCAGGCACACAGAGAGAGAGGTGAGGGAGGTGGAGAAAGGATTCTGTAAGAAACAGAGCAATCTCACCCATATTTCCCCCCTGCATAAAGATCTTGAGAAAAATGTAAAATCCAATTTAAAAATAATTGAATTATCTCACAATTTGCATACCAAAATTTCCACATTTACTGTAAAGCACACGGAAATAAATTTGTTCTTGCTTTGTACATGGTAAAATTTTTCACAAATAAATGTGTTGGAGAGGCAGTGTTATGTTCTGACTTTTTTACTCACATGTGAAAATGATACTTTTATTTGTAAGATGATATTAATAAGAGTAATTATGTAATATGTACCTGCAATTATAAATAAATGAGAACTAACATTTTTTAAATCAAGGGGCTCTTCTTTCTCTTTCAAAACTCTACATTTGTGTACAAATATGTCGCAAACATAATCTTTGTTGGTGATAAGAATTACATTATTATAAGCCACATAACACAGCATGGACCAACAAGCCAAAACATATATTTATGCAGCAATTTTTGGCATAAGGAAAACAAAAATTGGGAACAAAAATAGGTATTAAGATATTTGCCTCTTGTGCCTTACCTATTACGTTACCTCTACTATCTGTTGACTCAAAAACTGTTTTTACAGCCTGCCAAAATACATATAATTATCAACAAGTAAAAAAGATGATTTTTATAAAAATCCAAAATGCATATGCATGGACAGTTTTAGTTGACTCACTAATTATTGAGTTCTTCCCTAACCAGAAAGGTGGTAAAACTTGCTCAAAGAGCATGTAAACAGGTGAGTAATCATGGCAAGTTCAAAGAGAATTAAAATGCTTGGTATGTTAAAAGTACAAAAACTAATACCCTTCAGGGCAGAGACCTATAAGTCCTTCTGTAACTTCACGCGATCTAGGATTGTATCAAGGGGGAAGTGTAAGTGAAGCATGTAATAGTATTTCTTTAAATGATCCTTGGGTAGACTTGTTAAAACATGATGTCGTCCTGTGAAACAATAGGCAGCTGCCAATCAGTTGTCTTGTTTTTAAGTTTATACTGAAAGTTCATTGAGCAGGTAGTATGTGTTGGCCTTTAATAGCTTATTGAATATATAATATTTATTGTTTAATTTTTAACTTTTTCCATCACTATTTATCTCCCCTATCCCTGTCCCGCCTCCACGCACCACACTGTTGTCCATGTGCACGAGTTCTTTCTTTTCCACTTTCCTTTTTCCTCCATTCCCCGACCCGCCAACACTCCCCAGAGCCATCAGCCTGCTCCCTGTTTATAAGGCAGCTTCTACTTGGCTTGTTAGTGCAGTTTGTTCATTAGATTTCATATACGAGTGAAATCATATGGTGTATGTCTTTCTCTGACTGATTTATTTCACTTAGCATAATGTTCTCCAGGTCCAGCCATGCTGTCACAAAGGGCAAAATTTATTTAGTAAAGTCACCACCTTTAGATTTAAATATAGATAAATATGAAACATGAAGAAGTTACAAATGCGTTACTCAGGTTGAACCAATCACAATTTCAGGGTGCACATGCTGTGAATGTCCTTGGTTCCCATGAGATCATGAGGACATTGCATTGCGTTAACTCATTGTTCGCGCTGTTCTTCTTTCTTGTGTTTGAACATGGGAACCTGCCCCTGCTTTGCACTCCTGCATCTGAAGGGTTTTCTGTCTGTGACCCTCTTCCAGCTAGATCTTCCATCAGCTTCCTCACTTCCTTTTCAATCGAGTCTAGTTAAAATATCATCTTCTTAGAACTTTTCTTACCGTTCCCACCTCTACTAATGCTATACCGTTATCCTACTCTATTCCTCTCATTGCCGTTATCATCATCTAAAATTCTTTTTGTATTTTTTGATGTTAAGTTTCTCTTCCCCAACTAGAATATAAGTCTTCTTTGGCTTGGCATTTGCTCTGGTAGGTTCATTTCTTTATCATTAGAATATAGAATAGATACCGGGACTAGATAGGAGCTCAGCTGTATCTGTGGATGAAACAAAAGCTCTGTTTGATTTGTAGATATTCTTCTGTAAATAATCTAAAACGCCAGAGATAATCCATGGATAGACAGGGCCTTATATACTTGTTTCACATTTACAGGAAGAAAGTAGCAGCAAAGCAGGGAAATCCAAAAAATTAATAACACCCTTAAAGACAAACTATGGGAATTGTACATGACAGGAAAAGCAGGAGGGGAATCAGAAATAAAATGGAATGTGTAGATATCCCGCCAAGGTGTATATATATATATCTGCCACAGAAAGATAGATAACATGACAGAAGTAATTCAGAAGTTTAATAACCATTTTCCTGTTTCTTTATATACAACTGTCTGGTTAATGTGTAGTCATTATTTTGGACAATGGTTTCATTCTGTATACTCTCACAACTCTTTTCAGTATAACCATAAGTTTATTTTCCATTTATTTCCTTTGTATTTTGCCTTATAGCAACACTGACATATTTGAAACCATTATATTGAAAAAAGCCTCATAATTTTATGGCTTTTTTATACCATACATCTGGAGATTGAGTTGAAATTCTTAGCCAATGTTTATCATTTGGGCCAGATATTTTTATCAATAAAATATGTTGATGTGCAAGTATCTAAAGTGTATCATAAAACCCATGGGCTCTCATAGTTCTTACCAGTTTCCTCCTCCGAGATGCGGCTGCCTCTTTCAAATTCAGTAACACACTCTTCCAGTTATACATTTGTTACAACAAATAATATGAGCATGTGTGAGCACTTTGAAATTTTTCTGACACCACAAGACGCTCCAGAGTATCTTGCAATTTTTCCTTCCTCTGCTCTGGAATCAAGCAGTTCCCAAAGGAGCCCCATTGCTTCTTATTGAAGAGTAATTCTTACAAACCAGCATCTGGGCGCTGGGCCCACTGGTTGCTACTGGCCTGTCGCTACTCCCAGTTTCCAGCTGTAGCAACACAGGTACGTGCCATGTACGCCCTGCAGTGGTACATGCACACACATGTGCCTACCCACCACCATTCTCCCTTCTGTCTCTCAACCTGACTACTCTTGGTACTTCATATAAGTGGGCCCACACAGTATTTGCCTTTTGGGGACTGGCTTCTGCCACCAGGCATGATGTCCTCAAGGTCTGTCCATGTTGTAGCAGATATCAGAATCTACTTTGTTTCTATTGGCCAGGGTGACATCTCAGTGTCAATCACGAGAGCTTGTTGATATGTTTAACTCCAAACAACGCAGCAAGTTCTCATTACCTATGATATCTTTGTTACATACACAGAGCCCTCGGGTGCAAATGAAGTTATTCCAGAAATACTAACCTAGGCCCTAGAGAAGGGCCTCTGACATCTTTCAACGTGCACCCTTTTCCCTTGTGCCCCTGCTCACCTGAGCAGGTGGGTAGGAAAGCCCAAGGCTCTGCCATGGTACCTGCAGGAACTGCAAACCAGGGGAGTACCAGCCGCCATGCAGTCCCTGCCCACAGCAGGGGCCCAGACTGCAGTCCCCCTGGGGGTCTCAGGGCAGCTCAGCCACAGGGCTGCAGGAGAGCCTGCCCTGCTTCCCCCAAAAACTTCTAACACGCAAACAACAAGCTTTTCACAGCCCCTTGGTGGGCAGGCATGAAGTCAACTTTGGGCTGATACACTGGAGTAGGATAAGCAGATAGTCTCAGGAGAAGCCTCAGTGCAGAAATGAGAAATTGCTTATTAATGAACTGATATCCCAAACTGCTCTATCCTTATTCCAACCAGCACAACAGGTGAGTTCCAAGGGCTTTTCATCCTCCGTCATCTTTTGTTTTATTTGTGTCCTTATTGCTTTAAGGGTTCTTTATCAAAGCTGAATTCCAGTCACAATTCTGAAGTGCGATTTGATAATATTTTCTTTATATTTAAAGTAATTTTATTGCAGGTGGCATATATTTGGATTTGCTCTTTTATTCCATCTTGCAATCTCTTTTAACTGGTTTGTCCATGAAAGAACTTACGAGTCAACCCACATTTAGCCTTTCCTGTAACCCTTGCGTCTAATCTGCTGTTGAGTTCTTGTACAATATACCCTAAATAAGTTCAGAATGTGGTTCTCCATCCTCAAAGCCCAAAGACTAGCCTCCAGCCTGTGGTTATTTGGTGTGTGATCCCCGCTAGCACCCATGACCCTCATTTAGCCAGCAAAATCTTCATACGCTAGAGGTGGCAATCCACAGCCCTGGGCCCAACACACACAACTCTGCCTTTTTTTTTTTTTTTGTAAACTACATGCCCTTAGGTTTTATTTTTATATGTTTTCAATGACTGCATTCAAGGTAAAGTGTTAGAATTGAGTTATCTTAGAAACAGTATTGCAAGTAATGCCAACATCTGTTACCATCTAGCCTTTATTTAAAAGCTGGCTGCCCCTTGTTTAAAAGAAAGTATATATACATACATACATGCATGCATACATACATACACTCATACTTCTAAAGCACCCCACTCCCTTGCTTATGGTCCTTCAGGGGACCCCATTTCTCCCAGAAAGAGGGAACATCCTTCAGAAGGTGCACATCTTCATGATCTGACCTGTGCTCACTTTTCCATGATCATCACTGATTATTGACTCCTTTTTGCCTTCTCCCATTTACCTGTTCACCTGGTGACTTATCAAAATATTGCCCCTACACTGACGGGCCCTGATACCTCTCCAGGCATTGGGTCATAGGCTCTTTCCTTCTGCAAACTTCTTCCTGGGACCTGTCCTCATTGCCCACGTTTTGCTCTTTTATTGTGTTCGATTGTTTGCTTTAAGGTTGCATTTCCTCCACTGGCCTCTAAGCCGGATGAGGGTAGCAATATTTTACCAGTTTCTTACTACACAGTCAATATTGGGAAGAATCAAGGTTTGCACAGAAACCTGGAACGTATTTCAACAAAAGAAAACCTTTTTATTCAGTGATTTTTTTTTTTTTTTTTGTAGTCTTCAATTAGTTGTATCTAGTTTTTGTTGTGGGCTAAAAGATAAAACTACATTTGAAAATAGCACTTTTCCCATTGATGAAACTCTTGTTCTAAAATGACTTACTTTGTTCATAACCTATTACATAATGTCTTTACTTAAAAAAGGATAAAAATAAATGATGCCTTCAATAAAACTTCATTGCTATAACAATCTGGATATTAGCTAGCTTTTATTTCATTATTTATAAGTATATTAAAATACTTTGATCAGGTCCTCTGTAGTTTAGCTGGAAAATATGTAAATTAAAATTTTTGCAAGTGTTTATATATTTGTCATTTTAGATACATATTTGAATAAAGTATGCCCTCTGAAATAATTAGTATTTAATTTCTAAACCAGTTTCAAAGCTGACAATCTTATACAGCTGCTGGCGATTCTTGCAGATGAGAGTGGTGGTCATGGATATAAATGCTTTGTACACCTTGCTGTGTAATCACTATTTGGGTTCCTCCCCCTCCCCCTCCCCCTCCTCCTCCTCCTCCTCTTCCTTCTTCTTCTTCCTCTTCTCCTCCTCCTCCCCCCTCCTGAGTATGCACTCTCTGAGGCTTTATTTCTAGCTGTTGTATATCTCAATTAACAATCCACGGCATATAAGAGACCAAAGACACCTTGCAGAAGAAAAAAAATGAGTTTACGAAATTAACCCGGTGACACCTTCAATGCCCTCACCTGGATTCACCTCTAATGTCTGGGGACCGCCCTTCTCAGCGGGTCAGTAAGTGACACCAAGCCTTACCCAGGACACACGGGCCACACGAGGGCATTCTGGTGGGCAGAGCGCGTCCGGGAAAAAAACTCTTTCAGTTGATTCTTCACCTCTTCCCAGTTTGCCCCCCGCAAGTCTTGTCCGATCCTGCGATCAGTACATTTTTTGGTACCAAATACCCAAGATACCTTATCTCCAAAAGATCACTTTTTTGGTCATTTTTGTTCAAGACTCAGATGCTGCCTACACTTATTTCAAGAAATAAATATCCAAATGACGTACAGCATTGAAACGCGAAACGGATTATTAAAACCCTCAGGAGGTAGTACTCCCCGGAAGTTTGTCTGTGAAACGCAAAGAAGAGAAGGGTCTTTTGTGCTATTGGCAACGATATCTGGGTGATGCTTGAATCCATGTACATGTTATTCTCTGTGTGCAACTCGGCCTATCCGGCGCGCGCGGGCTCTACGCCCACCAGCCAGGAGCGCCCGCCCGCTTCTCCCGTTCCAGAGAGAATTATTTCCTTATCATTAATGAACAATATGGTGTAACTCTAAATTTATTTTCCACCCTTATTTCTATACGGGCGTAAATATATAGGAAATAAAATAACAGACCTGCAGATATATTTCGACTCTCATCTCAAACTATTGCTGTTTAAGTTTCTACATTTTTGAGGCAATTACTTAGAACACATGGCTGGCTTCTTCAGCTGATACTAAAAATTTGATGATGTTCTTGTACTTTTTCTTGCAAACAGCATGAGTATTTCCTAAGGAAAAATGCTCAGGATCAAATATTACCCAACTTTCAGAGATTCCCCTTAAGAAACACTTATGTTTATTTATTAATAAGTGCTAACATTTTTATCTTCAATTTATGCATAAGGAAACTGATGTTTTCTCACCAACATGAAGTTCTTAGCTCAAGGCTATTGTTCTTCTAAACAAAGTGATGTTGCAGCCAAGTTTATCTACCACTAAATCAGATTTCTTTATGTGAAAATTTTGTATACATAATTTATATTCTGTATATGCTGTGGTTCACCCTAACAGTAATATGTAAACAACATGAATGGGTCTCATTCTGCCAACTAAGAGTAATGTGTTATGCTTAAAAAGGCTTTTCTGTTAAATATCTTGATTTAACATATCAAGTAAAAGTTCAAACAAGGGAATTTAGTATTACTTATTTGTTTGTTTTTCATTATAATAAACATTATGAAAGAGATAAGACTTGAACTAAAGTTTGTGAGTTAAAGAACAATTTACAAAACTCCACTTGGCTTTTATTACATTGTGTTATTTTTATTTGGGAATATATGGAAGTTGAAGTAAAAGTCAACTATAACTTCATTAACAAAAATTTTAAAGGTTTGGGTTATAAAATTGACTTTTTATAATACTTATTTATATCATATTATTCATATAATAAGCACATCATATATTAACTATTCTTATTTAAACATTAATATTCTGTTATTTAAAAGTTAACATTTTAAACCATTTTTCATTGCTAAACCTAGCTGTAGCTTCCAATTTTTATATATACAACCACATATTTTTCAATTTATAACAGTCTCCATATAATAAATCTTATGAAATAGGACCCCTGTCTCAATATTTAGGGATATTTTAAACTGTAAAAGTTTTTCTATAAGAAATAAACTTTCATAGTTCTGTTTCCTCAGCCTTCCCTAAAAGTTCTCTTTATTGAATATCCAACAATATGATCAAATTTGCACTGAAGCCTAAACTACAAGTTTGACAAATATGTGTGATAAAAACAAACAAACAAACAAAAACATGTAGGTTTACTTGCATTGTGTTAGAATATTGAATTGTTTGAAAAGTTTACAATGCCCAAGAGACACAGACACACACATTATGTGATTATTTTATTTTTAATGTCAAATATCTTCAAAATCTGATTGCTTTAAAAAAATAAACATGTTCTGTGAAAAACAATAGTGCTAATACTTGCACATTTAGCTTGGCTTTATTTAAGCAATTGTTCCAGTAGTGTAAAAGTCAGAGAAAAGAATGAAAATGTGTAATACACTTACCTTTATAGCATAGAATTTTAAGTTTACAAAAAAGACTAGAATCAGTTATTAATCACTAACTATTGCAAGTCTCTAAGTCTCTGTTCTATTGGTATGACTATTTTATATGTCAAAAAATAAAAAATGAAACAAAACAAAAAAATACTTCTTTTACCTCATAGGTGATTTTCATTGTTGCATTATTAAACTAACTGTCGATTAATTTATATAAACCCAGCCTATTATCATACCCTTTCCTGAAATTCTTCCTCCTCAAACTCAAACCCCTCCCCTAATATTTGAATCATCACTCATTGTAATTTTTAGTGCAGGGCTTGACTGCAGGAACGTAGGCAATTTTTGCCATGCAAAAGCATGATTCATGATTTTTGGGCATCCCCCGAAGCTATTCCCATGCAAACCTATGTAATCCTCCGGCACAGCTGGTAAAAACATGTGACATGGGCTGGTTACCATAAGCACAGTTGACCTAATCACAATTAACACCCACTTCAAAAATTTATTATCCATTCACAAAATTCAGTGGCATAACATGAATGTCAGGCCATTTTTGGCCCTTCATCGGTAATTGATTTGTTGATGATGCAAACTAACTCTCAATATTTTGCCTCTTTTCCAACAATATCAAGTAGGAACGCAAGAAGAGAGGTTATTATTTACTGCCACAGCTCAATGCACCGTGTAATCAAATCCTTGGAGCGCCCTGCCACATAATCAGATTGTATGGATTGTCAGAGGCACGTTTATAAATATATATTCACTTAAAGCCTTGGTAAGCTTGTTACAGTGTAGGATAAGTATATTTTTCTTATTCTTTCCCCCTCTGTTGTTGTGGTTTTGTTTTGAATTCTTATTTATAAAATAATTACATTTCTTAAAATATAGTGCAACTGTGGAAGAAATAAATTTTCTATTCACCTATAACAAATTTTACCCTTCTAAGCCCAACACATTGTAAATTATTATGATTTGATATGCTTATAATTTTCTCCCAGGATAACTTCTTTACAAGGTATTTTAAATGCAGTTTCCTGAAATTTCAATAAATATTTTTGCTGAGCCATGTTAGAGTTTAATAGGAATCCAGAAAACAGTTGAAAGCTTATCAAAATGTGTTTGGATCCATACAGAGGGAGCACACCCCAGATGTAAAATTACACCCCTTTAAAAAGAGCACGTGTCTGTGTAATTAGTGACTCTGGCTTGGTCCCTTTGTCCCTGTCAGACTGCTGTGAACACCCTTGGGGTTCTCTCTGTGGTCAAAATGGGTAGTTCTCTTTATAAGGTTCACAGTATTGATTAAAATGACCAAGCTGAAAATCGATCCGCACCTCTTGGCTGAGGGAGGCCAGGTGACTCGCCACTAATAATAAAAAGGGTATTACATGGTTCTTCTTGCAGGAAAACAATTATATAGCCTCCAAGGAATAATAGTGGAGAGATAGGAACACACGCTACAAAAAATTACTGATGTGCCCCAGAAAATTCACCAGAAGGCATTTCCCATGAAGTTAGAGAACGTTACTATCCACGCCTCTGTTGGCGCAATTAGGAAGAACAAAAGACACAGAATTCATTTGCTATCCTGGGGGAGTTCAAACTAATAAAATATGAACAAAGACAATAGAAGAGAACAAAAACGGGGAACATAGTAAAGGCAAGTAGAATTTGGGAGGGAATGGGGAACTTGGGCCTATGACATTAATCACAGTCACAAGAGTATTTGGGCTTAATCAAAGCACTTGAGGAAGAACTTGGTCGTTATGCTTTGGAAGAGAAAATTAAGTCGAATTATTTTAGACAAAAGCTGTTGGGCGTGGGCTATGAGCTACTCAGTTCAGTGGAAAGGGACATTCTTGGTTGGGAGCATATTTTCACCTCGTTACATTGTCTTTTATACAATAATATGGGATAATTCTAACAATGAGTTATGATGATGATAACGATGGTAGGAAGCTGCTTTAGTGCAGTCATCACCATGCCTTCGTCCTCCGCACGGTGAAGGCAGGAGGTTCAGCAGAAGTACAGCGTGTTCGAGTGAGTCTCATCCTCTGCCATTTTGAGTCTCTTCTTCTGCCTGAAGACAGCAAGTTCCTCTCTCCCATAATGGATGTGGGCCAAGTCCTAGCAATGCTGCAGTTATTCACTGTCTTCATAATGTCCATGACCAGGAGGGGTACACAAGTTGATTTCAAAGTATTGTGATATGGTCAGTAGAAAAGGCTAGGCTATAATCATCAATAAGATAATTACTCATTGATAGTTGCCCGAACCCTGCATCCATCTCTCAACCCAATGTATACTAGAGCATAAAATAGAACACAATCATTTGGGCCCCTTAAATGCTGTATTTCAATGTTTATGATTTGACTACATTTAAACATAAACATAGCTGCCTTATTATACCATGCATATTATATATATTAATATGCTATATATTAAAATGTATGTATATAAATCTTTAAAATACATGAGGATTCTAATACCATACTTTGTGACCAAATATCTATCTTTATTTATTAATCTTTCCAATTGTGGTTGACATTTAGTCTTGTTTTAGATTAGTTTCATGTATACAGCATGGTGGATAGACATTTATATCATTTATGAAATAATCTACCTCCATTAAGTCTAATGCCCACCTGGTACCATACATAGTTATTATAGTATGTGACCAAATATCTAGACTTCTGTCATGGGATCTTCTGCCACAAACATGTTTCCTTGGTATTCAAGCTTTATATGAACAAAGCTCTCATTTGTCTCCCAGATGGGACTTCTGGACACATTTAAATAGAAAAGCCTTATTATAGAAATGCATATTATATAAAGATAGTATAAAATAGGCAGGCCAATCTATTTTTGCATATATACAACATACCTATGAAAAAGCACTGGTTTCTAAAGAAAGATGCTTCTGGTCTAACATTCCCATTTTGAAATTAAACACTTACCACACACTGTCAATGATAATACATCGACACCAGTCCAGCATTGACTAAGCTCTCTGTCTCATCAAAAGAAACAGTGGCATTTTAATCTTGCTTAGGGGTTAGCCTAATACTGTAAATGTACCTGCTGTAAAAAAAAAAAAAAAAGTTTGTTTTCTTTAAATAAAAATAGGACATTTCTAACTAAAAAATAATTATCTTATTTTCTAAGACAATTTTGTGCACTTATTTAAAAAATTCCCCTAGTGGTGGCCCAGTGGATAAGGCACCAGCCTGCCAACCCAAAGGTCACTGGTTTGATTCCCAGCCAGAGCACATAACCAGGTTACAAGCCAGGTCTCCAGCCAGGTCCCCAGCTGGAGGCAGTTGAAAGGCAACCATACATGAATGTTTCTCTCCCTTTCTTCCACCCTCCCTCCCTGCTCTTCTATCTCTAAAGATAATGAATAAAATCTTTGGAAAAAAAAACACTATTAAAAAATTCCCTCTTATTATGTACTGTCAATCAATCGTTGCTTTTGTGCTTCGGTAAAGACAGTAGTGTTAGGGTTTAAATCATATGCATCTGGACACAGACACATTTTCTTTCATTTCAGGGAGCATTTCCTGGCCATGATGGTGCCTGAGAGAGAGATATATAATCTTTATACATTGGACAGAAGTGCAACATTTACCTACAGCAGCAATCAAGGGTAATTCACTCTGAGTTTGTGAATTTAGATATACTTAGCAGTAACGCTCATAATTAGCACGAATAAGAACAAAACGTCTTAGAGCCTATGAAAAATTACTTCAGCAAAGAGGTTGAGGGAGAAAAAAAAAAACATATTTAAAAAATGGTTTATTTTTAACTAAAGATCCAGGCCTACCCTCCAGTTGAAAACAAGCAGAAAGTCTAGGTAATTTTAAGAGCCCTCTGTATTAAAAAGCCAGAAAATAGAGGTTGCTACATTAAGTAGAGGGTAAAAGATATAATTTTGTTAACCAGTGCTACCTCAATAAATTCAATTTAAAAAAAAGGTGAAAAAAAAAAGATAAAAGAAGCCTACTTAAGAGTGGAGGAGGCACCTGAAGTGCCCAGCGAGATTTTTATTGATCATGAAAAGCGGGGCATGGGAAAAAGGGGTTCAGAAGAAGGCAGCTTTATGTAGTTTTCCATCTTTTAACCACGACTTTAGTTACTGTTCTCAATGACAAAGAATAGTTGGGCCAAATAATAAGCTAATTTTTCTGGGTTTCTTTTCTCATCTAGTCTTGGTCAGTCATGTCCTGTTGCCTTGGTTACTTACCTGTATCATCAGAAAATTTTTATTTTAATGAACTCAGACATTCTGTGGAGTAGGTGGATGAAAAACAAATTATCCCAGAGTTGCTGGAGGAGCTCTCACCAATATGGATGTGTGACAGATAGAAGCATAGACACAGAAAAAGACTTCAGGTAGGCAGAGATGAAAATAAAGAAAAATACAGAGATGAGAAGACAATATTTGTTATGTTATTCTATAAAAGCCATGTTAAGAGAATGGGGGAAAAACCAATAGCTGAGTTTATCCTGCTGGCTCTGTCCTTTTTTAGCAAGTACATTTTCTTCCTCCAAATTTCAGTTTAATGATGATCTTTAGGAGGAAGGTTCTGAAACGGCATTGTTTTAAGCAGATGAGAAGGAAGACACAAAGATGGAAGAGAACAGTCACTAGGCATGGAAGCATGCAGATGAGGTAGGACTTTGAGGAAAGGTAACAATATGCAAAGATTCCTGAAGTTTTGGTTTAATGAAATCCAACAATGCCCCACTGTCTGCAACCAAGCAGGCTCATTTAATGAAACATTCAATAAAAAGCAAATTAGGGTAACAGCACTCGACTTCTTTGATTTCTACTAACGACTTGTAATGGACCATGAAACATGCATCAGGTTTCAGTGAAAAGAATAAAGAGAGAAAAAAAAATGAGTCTCTAGGAATGAGAATTGAAAACCTTCTAACTTCCACTTTCAGGTTTCCTTATGTAATCAAGGCTTAATTTCTGTAAAACTACGTATTTTATACGCCAGATTCAATGAAGGTGCTCTGTTCTTCCCGACATCTGTTGTTAGCAGTGTAATCTGGCACCCAATTGGCCATCTCTGGCAGATGGGGGAAGGCATGGATGCTCGTTCTGGCATGTATTTACATATGTCAGTAGCTCAGCAAAGAAAGAGAGAATAACAGTGAGGATGTGTGAAGAGAAAGTGTTTTTACACACACAGCTCCTCGTCTGTCTGTTACCAAGAGAGGACATTAAGGTGGAAAACATCATTTCCAATGAAAGTGGGCTAAGGTGTATTTTATGTGTCATAATAATGTTCTTTGTCTTATTTAATTGTGAAATCCCTTACTTGAAGAAAAACCGTGTTAAAGGATACAACATGACAAAAATAATGATGAATAAGCTTAAAATGTCAGGGCAATAAGCCAAAATAAACTTCTATTAATGTCTCAAATGTTCAATAACAAAATCAGGTATGCTGTGTGTGCCAGTAGTTTATCTTCTGCAATTTAAGACCAGTGGTGTAAATATATAACAAAGGGAATAATAGAATATGCTTATTGTTAAATAGGACATCTTGTTAGGGGAAATAGATTGCTTTTTTTTAATATATTGAGAAAAAAAAAACCCACTTATTTTACTTGCAGAAAAAGCGGGTTCACAGCTGTTTTTACTGAAATTAACTTAGAAAATGATAATACACATGCACACACAGGCATATTCAAGAGCATATAGTTACATTGAGAAAGAGCAAAGAGTGAGAGGCTTTAGGGAATCCAAATCATATCCCATCATTTCTCATCTTAACAGCCTTTTCTGCAACAGCCCCCACTGCTGCCCCCCCTTGAATGAGGGGGTCCTGGGCTCATGGCAATGCAGCAAACTGCTTCCCTGAAGTTCTATTTTGATCTCACTGAGCCCACTCTTTCTAGTAGAATGAATTCTCCTAACAATGTCCTTCTCACATAGCATTGCTTATCTATGCAATTTCAACATGAGCATTGTATGAATGAAACAGGTAAATTCCCAGGCTTGCTTTGCTAAGTTGGGGTACCAGTTGATTCTTGTCTACCTCACCAGCTCTCTAGCTACTTTATAGCTGGGGTACCTTTGCTGGGTGAGGAAGAAAGTATTAGGGATGAATTGATTGAGATTCAATTGATATGTGATATCATTGGTGATCGAGTTTTACGTAAGACTTGGCTAAAAAATGTGAAAACTTGAATTTCATACCCAGGAATTATGATTTAAATTTGAGATCTGGTCAAGAAATCTGAAATAGTAACATATTCTTTATACCATTTTAATGCAAAACCCCCAATCCCATACTCCTGGAAATATCATCTAAAGAAGAGATTGAATCACATCATTCGTTTTAGCAACATCTACTTTGCTCTTTTCTGGGAATATTTTGCTTGAGACAGAGGTGACTAAAGAAGGAAAAATTATATTCATGTTTTTATAAATATGCTATTGTAGACAAAGCTATCTTTCACCATGAGGGATTAAAGCCAAAATAATAAGAATATTGCATATATAGGGAAATTTAACTTAATTGTGGTAGCTATACCTGCTGTGCCTGTAAGTATAATTTAATTAAAAAGAAAAATGTGCTATTTGGGGGATGTGTTTTTGAACTTTCTATCTAATTACTAGCCATAAGTACACTGACCTCATGCTACTACTAAACAACTGAAAATAACACAAAATATATTTCCATAAACATCCCTTACAAAACTGGTGCAGTTTGCCAATTATAAGTATTTACAATCACATTTCCATATGCACTAATGTAAGTGTTAAAAGGTAGAACCTTAGAATAATACAAATTATGCTATTGCTTTTCCATATTAACAGCAAAAGATTATTCAAGTATTATTTCAGAAAAGATTTCTCATTGTTCATGAAATTGTTTCAAGTAAATTGGTACTTCAAAATAAAAATAAATCATATGAAAATAAACCAAATGTCAAGAATAAGTGCTGTTTTCCATCATGGTTTGACATTTCTGTATTGGTTTAAGTGTTTGTTCTCACAGAGATAATAACTGACGCTTTGAACTCAAATATAATTTGCTTGGAGGTGATCAATTTACTTATTAAATTTGGCATCCTATATCCTCTCAATTTAGAGTTTTAGCTTTTACACAACAATGCCTTCTTTTGAGAATCCACCGTCAGGTCACGAGTGTTGGGAAATCCTAAGTAAGAAATAACTGATAGGTGCCAGCTTTATTTGAACTGCTGTGTGAAGATGCTGGAACGGGGTTGTTTTATGGCCAGAGATGATGTCATGGAATTAGGATGTACTATCCAGAGGGCAGTGGTCTGGTCCAGGTGTGAGCGACCCTGGGCCAGCCAATCAAGTAGTCTTGTGCTAGTCAGCAACTTCTGTACCCATTCTTTGTCTGTAGAATGTCATTAATATTGTGCTCTTCGCACTCTTGTTAGAATTAATATACAGAGTGCATTGTGAAGTGTTTTTGGACTATAGGATACATGATAAAATAGCAATTACTGTTTATATCAGAATTATCAGATATGTTGGGCAGAATTATTTGTAATTTTCCTAAGTGATGTCAGAAATAGAAGGATTATTTGATTATGGAATATGAAAACATTTAATATTTTTTAAGACATAAGTACATTCTAACTGTTTATTTTCCACCATGCCCATAACATAAATATATTACAGGGAAAATCTATCCATTCACACAGTTTGTTCCTTTTGATTTGAACTTAAAATTGGTCTAAAATAGAAACTGCTTAAAAATTATAGTCTGGGCAGTACTTTGCGAGGAAGGTATGCAGTTGCAGAGTACCTCACACGTGGAGGTGGCATGTGAAAACATGGCATTCTGAAGGATCATGGTGAGGCTAGAGCCTAGGGCCTGTTCGTGATTCCAGCACTTGACCCACAAAATGAGATAACCCTGAACTGTAACCAGAAACGTTAAGTGAGGCTGAAAGCAATACAAAGTCTGAATTCTGTTTCAAAACAAATGAAGAGTCCTAGGGAGAATGAGTCAGGCAATATGCAATTTGGTAGAGAGAGGACTTCCAGTATATCAACTGGAAGTATTAATGAATTGAGAGCGAAGCCAATTAGACCAATTAGAGGCTGGGGCAGGGAAGATCCTACGTAAATAGGTGACAATGGAGTCGCTGGCACAAAAGGGTTTGATTCTAAACTGACAATGTAAGGTATAAATAACATTTAGTCAATATTTCCCGGAAAAAAAGTAGCTAGAAACATGATGTATTGAAAACCAAATACACTATCTCTCTTTAAATACCAAAGAAAAAGTTCCTCCTAGTTGGGTTTTACTTCCTTTATTCATTATGTCATGAGGCCCTATCGCCTGCTTGGTAAACATACTAAATAAACAACCGCTAACTTGGCTTCCAATGCTGGTAAAGGGAAGGGGCTTTCTTTTTGTTTTTCTGTTTAGTGTCAGAAGTAGATAGTTTACTGTTAGGGTCTATCTGTATGACAAATGCCTATTGTTATAGCCTAGGAAGGTATTCAGTGAAGAAATGTTTACATGAAGGGAGGTGTTTCCGACCTAAGATAGAAAGAAAAACAGGCTCCAAACCTGTTGTGTTCACCTGGAGGGAATTGAATTTGTAAACTCATGTGTTTCACTTTCTCATTTGCCCCCGCTCCCAGTCAGTCTCCCCTTCTCTTTCCACCTCTGAAGTTTAATTCACTTAGTGTTCATCTTCTATGAATCCACTGTTTTCCAAGTTTCATAAAAATGTCAGGATGACTTCAATGAAGCTGTAACCACAGAGCTAGAGAAATGATAGTTACGGGGACTACATTAGAGGTTAAGTAGACACACCAGCCCAGTCATTGATTTAAATAAAGGGCACCTGAGACCAGAACGTCACAGCTGTTTGTGGAATTGGGAGCATTCTGAGCCCAAAAGTTTCATTCCTGAAGACAGGGGCACACAGGGAGGAGTGCTTTCCTTGTGTAGAGTTGTCATGGTAGCCCAAACCTAAAGAGCTGAAGGTGAACATGTTGTTTTGAAATAAAATTTCTGTGCACTTTCTTTTAAGCTGTAGAGAAAATAAATGGAATGAATTTTGCAGAACTGATAATATAAAATAAATGCAACCAGACAGGAGGAGTTTTGAAGGGAAAAGATCATAAATGTATTGAATAGATGAGGTATACTTGAATAAATATAGTAATAAATTATCCATAATTTTAAAAGATGAAATCTCCATTTAAAAAGCTCCAAGAATGTCAAAGAAGAGAATACAAGGCAAATGGCAGATGCATTTTAGTTGAATTTTAAGAGTATTGCAACATTTGTAAAGCTTCCAGAGAAAAAATAACAAATCAATAACAACACCTGATAAACCAAGTCAAAACCAAAGATAAAACATTCTGTATATAATATATGAAATAATTTTTCAGAATCACAGGGAAAATATGGAAAATTGATAAAGAACTGAAAGTTTACACAAGTGGCCTTTAACACAACTTCGCACTTAATAATTCAATAACAAATCCCATAACGTGACCACATGCACCAAGACTTAATACAGGTAACTTTAAAACACAGCACGATGATAATTCACTCTCAATGGGATATTTTCCTCAAGGGCAAAAATAACGGCAAAAAGTATTGAAACTGATTTTGTATATTTGTTGTGAGTAGCACTATTGGTAGGGGAATGAAACAATTTTCTTTTTTGTTGTAGGATAGATCAAATGAGTAAATGCACTGTCATTGTCAGGGACCATAATTATCACTGTAGGAATTTGGTAAATAGAGTAGAAATAAAATGAGTCCTAAATTGAGCTATTTGTGAGTATTTAGTAAATGATAAGACCTACTTTAGTGATATAAGGGATGAATTATTCAGTAGATGGTAATGGGACATGTAACGAGCTCTTTTCAGAAAGTGTTGGATCACTAATTTAATCTTCACACCAAAATGAATTCCATATGGATTAGCTCGTAAATCTAAGTGCTAAGAAAAATATTTGGGTTTACTTTTAATCATGGGGTTGAGTAGGCATTGTAAGTAAGAACGAAAACCAAGAAGCAATAAGGAATGCACTAAAAATGTGATTAAGTAAAATAAAAGGAAATTTTAAAAAATTCAGTGTGAAGACATCATAAAAAGTAAAAGAAGAAAATCTAATCTATATTTATATGAAGAACATTTAAACATACATCAACGGCATTAGTCTAAATTCCTTAGTTTGCCACAAACTCATAAATTAATTAAATATATAAAACATAGAGAAAAGAAAAATAAATTAAGCAAATATGGTAACATAAAATGTGAATAGCAAGTCAAATTTTACAACCACATTTATTCCTCACAAGTGTGACTCAGGTAACAATGACATCCACTTCCTGTAATGGATTGTCAAGTAATCAAATAATGAAACACTATTGCATGTTGATGACTGGGTGGGGAATTAACCGTCTCCATGTTCTGTTTGTGCAGAGCTGACATTCAGGTAGAACTCGTGGTGTAGCCTCCGTTTCCTTTGTTCCCAGCACCTTTTCTAGTTAGACAGGGATGGTGTTCTAGCAATTGTAGACCATTCCTAATATCTCCCCTGTGTGAACAGAATAAATTGGCATGCCTTTAATAGCACACTTAGTGTGCAGATTTTAAAAGAGGCATGCACTTCAGTCCAAGGACACTGACAGAACTCAACATCACCTGTACTATGCCGAAAGTACTTAAACCCTACAAGTTATGACAGCGTTATTTGTGATAGGATGAGTTGATTAAACAGTTGGCCCATCTCTTCTTGGAGGGTCCCATTCATCACACTTCCTTCCCTGTAGAGGAAGCTTCCCTGGCCCACACACTTGGGTTCATCAAGGTGCTCAGGTTCTCTGCTTTCATCTGTTGGGTAGCTTTGAGATAAAGAAGTTGACAAGATGGGTCAATTGTCTCCACCCACCATTTTTATGTGGTAACCCCTCTAATCAAAACAAACCAAAGCAAAACACTTTCAACTACCCACTGAGGGCTAAAAGGTTTGTGATAAAAACTCTGCCATGTGGAACTTGCACCTGTTCAGGTAAATCTTATTCTGATACCAAGGATTTAAAATACAAGAGTATTCTCCACCTGAGTCTCATTTTCACATGACACATTTCATTGACATAAGTTATACCTTTATTCTTCATCTACTTAGCCTTTTAGGCTTGTCAATTGATTTTAAGTAGGCTAAAGGAGGAGTATCTTTATTGTGCTTCCAAAAAATTCACCATATTCAACAGAATGCTATAAATCAATTTCCTTACATACAGAGGTGGGTAACAGTAGTACCTACCTGAGGGTCAGCTGAACCCAGCTTACATACTTAAGAGACTCAGATGGCTCCTCAGCTTCTTGGCTTTAGCTACTTCTTTTATAAGAGACACAAAACTTATTCTTTTCCTCAGAATCTTCCTGGCAGGGCCTTATAACTAATTCAATACAGAAGAGCAAGTTAATGCTCAATGCCGTGAACCTTGTGAGTAGAAGAAAAGAGATGAAGAATCCAGAAGTTGAATTCATGTACTTCTTTCTTCGTGTGCTGATGTTGGGGTGCAGAAGTTTCACCAGGACCCTCTATGGATCAAAACAATAACACCAATAACAACAAGAATAAAAACACACACACAAACTTGCGGTATTTTGGAAGGGCACCTCCTTGCCTTTGCTTTTCCTCCCTGACATACTTTCTTTCCTCTCACCTTTGTTGACCTGGGCCTGTATTCAAAACACAAACATGGGTTTTTCTGTTGCTCCAGTCAGGGCACATGCCTGGGTTGCAGGCCCGGTCCCCAGTTGGGGGTGTGCAAGAGGCAACCAATCGATGTATCTCTCACATATTGCTGCTTCTCTCCCTTTCTTTCTCCCTGCCTCCCCCTCTCTAAAGCATAAATAAAATCTTTAAAAAATAAAATAAAACGCACACACTTTTAAAAATGTCATCCAAGTAACATCCTTCTCAGTATTGTAACTCTTAAGTCAACAAGTGGAGCAACCACTGTCTTTATATTTTTTTAAAGGTTAAATTTATTATTTCCACAGAGAGAGGAAGGGAGAGAGGTAGACAGGAGAGAAACATCCATGTATGGTTGCCTTTCACCTGCCTCCGGCTACGGACCTGGCTGGAGACCTGGCTTGCAACCTGGTTACATGCCCTGGCTGGGAATTGAACCAGCAACTTTTGGGTTCGCAGACCGTCACCTTATCCATTGTGCCATCAGCCAGGGCGAGCTTTCAATATTTTGATTTAGCATAAGGTTCAGATAAAAATCAAGCTATTATAAAGACAGTGGTTGCTCCACTTGTTGACTTAAGAGTTACAATACTGAGAAGGATGTTACTTGGATTACATTTTAAAAAGTGTGTGCGTTTTATTTTATTTTTTAAAGATTTTATGCTTTAGAGAGGGGGAGGCAGGGAGAAAGAAAGGGAGAGAAGCAGCAATATGTGAGAGATACATCGATTGGTTGCCTCTTGCACACCCCCAACTGGGGACCGGGCCTGCAACCCAGGCATGTGTCCCGCCTGGGGATCGAACCTTCAACCTTTTGGTTTTCAGGTCAGTGCTAAATCCATGGAGCCACATTAGCCAGGGCTGGGTGATTGTTTTTTGTGACACTGCAGGTATTATAAAGACAAAAGGAAAATGATTTGCTCATGGTGCTACCAACCTTGAGGCAAACTTAGTTATACAAATAAAGACCATTTCATTACAATAAAGGGGAAACTGTATAGGAAGCTATTGCAGTACTAAATGGGTAAGCAACTGGAACCTAACATCAATATGCACTAAACAAAAATTACAAGAACCCCACAGAGGAAAATTCACTATGGAGTGGGAGATGCAATCATCCTATATATTTGAATTGAAAGTGTGTCTACAAGAGGTAACCGCACATCCACATTTAGTAGCGTTAGTGAATGAGCTACGAGGTAGAAGCCATATCAGTGGATGAGGGTAAACAAAATGTAGTACTTGAAACCATGGAGTTTCATTCAACCTGAGAAAAAGAAATTGTCACACCTTAAAATGAGAATAAACCTTGAGGACATTATACGAAGTGAAATAAGCCAGTGGCACAAAGACAAACATTGTGAGATCTCTTTTATGTGAGGTATGTAAAGTAGTCCAGTTCATAGAGACAGAAAGTCGTTGGTTGCAGGGTCAGGAGGTAGAGGGGGTGAAGAAGAAGAGGGGAACAAGCAGCCCCCTAATGGGTGTGGAGTTTTGATTTTGTAAAACTCAAAGTTCTGGAGGTCTGCTAAGCAACAGGTACAAATACACAACACTACTGAACTTTATACAAAAAAATGTTTCGCATGATAAAAACAATTCAAATGACTAAAACAAGGCAAAATTTTACTTTGATCCTATGGATGGAATTAAACTAGATAACTGAAGATAAAAGCAACGATAACAACACCCAAATCCCCAATCTGCCTGGCTAATAATTCATAGCTAAATATTAAACTGATCAAAAACAGTATGAAAACAGTTCATGGCTGGAGGCAGGTGAAAGGCAACCATACAGTGATGTTTCTCTCCCTCTCTGCCTCTCTCCCTTCCTCTCTCTGGAAATAGTAAATAATAATTTTTTTAAAAAATATGAAAACAAATCGAGAAAATTTTTAAATATGAAAACAAAGTGAGAAAATATGTTAACTTAAATAAAATGAGAATTGGACATCTAAAATTTTTAGTAAACAGAGAGTATAATCTTTATAAGGACTTGGATGAGGCAAAGATTTATGCAACAGAACAAAAATAGCAACAACAATGAAATACCTTCCATGATGCAAATACAAAAATGTACTATGTTAAGATTAAAATTTATATTTATAAACTGAATTGCTATGACAGTAAAAAGGCAACCCAAAGGCTTGGGAAGATGTTCCAAATACATAATGTGTGAAGTTGTTATATTCAGAATATAAAGAGCTATTATAAATCCAAATTAAATGGACAAAACACTGAATAGAAAAATGAGAAAATGATTTCTCATAAGAACAGTTCAAATTAAATGAACAGCAGTGGCCTAGCTTTGGAGATCATGTGGTCAAAACCAAACTTCTATACACTGCTGGTGAAAGAGTAAGTTGACAGAAATAACTTCTGAAAATCACTTGGCATTATCTATTGTAGTTAGATACAGGCATGTGCTTTGCAGTAACGGTTCCTCTCACAGGCATGTAACCAACATATATGAACAGGTGTTCACCAAAAAGCATGTCCGAAGGTATTTATACTTGCAGCCTTTATATGAGCCCCAGTCCTCTCAATGCTCAGCGATCGAATGGACACATATGTCGTATGTTCATATGCAGTTGGTCACAGGCAGCCATTGACTATGAAGAAACTAAAACGGCATTCAACAAAAAGAATGACTTTTACAAACTTAATTTCTAAAAAAGAGGTTATGCCAAAGGAAATAAAAAGCATATGGGAGATTCCACTCATATCAAATTAAAACAAACAAACAAAAAAACAAAGCAAGAATCAAACAAACAGTCCCAAGCTAAACGACAGTGTCAGATGCTAAAATGGTCGTGACCATGGTGAGAAGTGGGTCATGGAAAGGACCTCCAGGAAGCTGATGTTATGTTCTTTGCTTCTTACCAGCTTCAGCCATGTGGCTATCTTGAAGGGTCAATCAGCTACATGTATCACACTTTTATGTCTGCATAGGTACTCCAATAAAATAATGTACAATAAGCATTGCTTTTGTTGTTTTTTATTCTAGGTAAATTTAATGATGTTAAGGTAATTATCATAAATATCATTGAAATGTACTTATTAGTGACACACTCCCCTTAAACAATGTTAGATATCTTTAAATAGAATTGGTCCAGAAAAATTACATGTCAAATAACGTTTGCCATAGCATAGACTTATTGGTAGTAGATTTTAAAGCTTATAAATAAGCACAGCTAATCATAGGCCATTAGAACATAATAGTCCTCTAACCTAATATCACCCCTGAAGAAAGAATCTGGGTCAAATGTAATCATGAGCCTTGAAGCACCCAGGGGTGCTGTAATCTGATAATTATACCTGCTACTTTCCATCATGGACAATGTAAATGCTTTTTAATTAAGTACAGGCATCATAGACATTTTAAATATACTTCTCTGACCACAGGATAATACTGATTAATGTTAAAGTAGTTTAATAATTCAAAATATATTGATATAACATAATCCATTACAATGTAACAAAAATGATCTTACTCGAAATACAAAACAAAAACAACTCTTCTTTCTTTTTTTTAAAGATTTTATTTCATTATTTTTTAGAAAGAGGGGAAGGGAGAGAGGCAGAGAGGGAGAGAGACATCCATGTATGGTTGCATTTCACCTGCCTCCAGCCACAGACCTGACTGGATACCTGGTTTGCAACCTGGTTATGTGCCCTGGCTGGGGAATCGAACCTGCGACCTTTCAGTTCCCAGGCCGGCATCTTATCCACTGTGCTACAAGCCAGGGCCAACTCTTCTTTCTTAAAAAGGCAAATAACAATATAAAAATTTACTCTTGGTCACGTATTTCTAAATACTATAAAAAATGTAGCTGTTTATAAAGCAATTCTTGTAACTGCTGACCTTTATTCTCCCATTTTGTCTTATTAAAAAATATACAGGGCAATCACCTCCTTAAACAATTATGAAGTTTTATTTCATCCTTACTCTTTGAAAGTCTAATCGCAAGCTGGTAAAATTAAAAAGCAATTGAATTGAGCTGTAGTGTATCACACTACAAACTTATAGCTTATAGTTCTTCATCAATGAATGGTTTAAAGATATAAATATTTTTATATGATGCTATCATAGTGTGGCATATAAAAAGGTATTACTTATTATTAAATAAGTCATTTACCACTCACTCCTTATTTTTATGAACAGTTTCAAGATGAAATAAGCACCCACAACTAAATTTAATATTACTATGGGCAGCAGCCTTTCATAGACAATACTCAAATGTAAGAAAAAATTTATGCTTTCCTCCTACCATTCACCTCAAAACTGTTTTTTTAAAATTTTATCTTGCACTGTATTGTATTTATTTTTGTATTTTCCAGTAGAGTTACTAAGATTTAAATTGCTAACAGAGCCCGCACACTTAAACATAGCCTATCTGTCTCAAAAGTGATACAAAATACAGTCCCCTCTTCTTTGTCCAATGTTCTTTCTATCTGAATTCCCCGCCTCCATTAGGAAAATGCAGCAGATGTAAAAGAAATATACTGATACTCTAATCAAATGCCCTACACAAGCAAAATGTTCCTATTGGTGTTGAATCTTATATCGATCAACCATTAAACCTGTTCAATTCTGGTGACAACCCCTACTGTTATGAGCTATATTGTTGACCGAAAAATTGTCCTGTTATTTTAAAAACTACTCTCAGTTTCAATTCAACTTCTAGCAAAACTAAAGATAAGTTTATCAGTAAATTGAAATACAATGGGAACAAAATTGTCAATTTTATGTGTAAGAAATTTCAAGCTATCAGCTTACTATATTGAACACAACCATAAACAAGAAATAGAATAGACATCATCATAGCTAGACAGAATGTGAATAAATTCAATATAGAGAAAAATAGGAAATTTTATCTGAGGAGAGAGATTGAATGAAAACACACACACACACACACACACACACGAACACTAAGCTATGTAATAGCTATCAGTTTGAACAAATTTTACAAAAAGTAGAAATAAAAATAGGATTTTTGGTAAGGTAATCATGTAACCATAATATACAAGGCATTAAAATAAGATAAAAAGATCACAAAAAAGTTGTGAAGCATCCCCTTAGGAAGTTACAACAGCAGAACAATAAAACAAGTAAGAAAGTCAATAGAGAAGAATCAAGGTCAAGGCTTCCCTCCCACCTCCCAATGATGAGAGTGCCTCTTAGAATCTAGAAACTGGAGTTCTCTAGTTCTCCTCTAGAGGGCGGAAGACACTGCAGAAAGAACTGTGAAGGCTCAAAAATAGGATTCATTCCTCCTAGCAATCCTGTGAGTAAGAAACATGACCTGCATTTTCAGATGAGGAAACTTCAACACAGTTTCAGGTGAAGCAATAAATGTGCATTTGCTAAACACTCCAGGCAGGAATCCACTCCTTTTCAAGGTAGGAATTCGAGACATTTTATAAGGCTAGCCTGCTCATTTGACAAGTAGAAGTGAAATGTATGGTATTGAAATAGCCCAGTGAAGTTGGAAGGAGCCTATCCTGTTGCAGGTAACTCAGACAAATTCATCGTCTCTGCAGGCAAATGTCCATGAAGGTCCAACAATAGAATTTGTTCATAAATAGTCTAATATATGCATTGCATCAATCTTCTAAGTATGAAGTTGATTGATTCATCAATAGTCATGAACAGACAGCATTTTGACATAGAAACATATTCTGAGGGCAATGGAAGGACAAATGTCCATGTCTACTAGACTAGAACGACAAAGGTGACATCTGAACTAAACAGCAGAGGAGCCATGTTTTATGGAAAATGCCAACTCAGTTTTCCCACTGGAAGAAATTGTTACATACTTCCGTAGATACTGGTATTAAGACAAACCCAATGAAAATGTAATTTAGGACCTTTGAGTGGTGGGATAATTTTTACTTCATTTTAACATTTTATATTCTATACAGAGATTTAAATGACTCAACAAGTTCATTCACCTAAAAGTAAACTGTTGCCAGAATGTCTTCCAGCCTCATGAGATTTGACCAGACAGCTGATAAGAGCAATTTGGAACTCATGCCTGTGATTAACTAGCTTCCAAGAAATGTAAAAATATGTTAACAGTCCTGACTTGTCAAGTCCATATGGCTTCTTTCAGAATGAGATCATAGGGTTATTCTCTTGCAGGGTGGACCTCAGTCAGGAGTTCATAGTTGTGCTTGAATATTTGAAATGTATCCATTCGTCCACCCTGTTGTACTTCTCACTTATACTGATAAATGTAAAGTTTTTTGAATTACAGAGTTTGGGGCATCTAAGAAGCACCTTTTCTCTCATCGAGTCACGTGCAAATCCTATGACAATACCGAAGAAATACATGATAGTGTTTAGAAATAATAGTTCTAGAATGAAACAGCCCTGGCTGTATTCCAGGGATCTCTACTGTATAGAGTGACAATGATTATTCTTGGAAAGAAAGGTCCTGGGATCAAATAATTTTGAGTATATTTTCATATGACTCATACATGGACATTTACAATTTAGATTTGCCTACTAGATATTCCAATAATTTGTTCTCTAGAAAAATTGTTTAAAGTTTGTTTAATCTTTAAATCCAAACTTGATTATAGCAAGAGCTCTACTTATTGCTCTGCCTGTTTTATCCATATTTCATCCAATTGGCAATCACTTATTAAATAGTTTCAATAAGACTTCTTCTGCTTTCTTGGTGACTTCACTCTTTGATTTCTGTTATTGATTTTTTTTTCTTTAATTCAACTGTGTTGAGGTAATAAATCCTTAATGATTGCATCTGTACAATTACATCAAGGCTTGTTTATGATCCAATACATGATCAATTTTGCTAAGTATTTTATGTATATTAGAAATAATAAAAATTCTGTACTGAAAGTTTTCTAAAGGGATGACCCTGAAACATATATGAAACTCAGAGATAACTTAGGGCAGGTTTTACCTAAACTTTTATGAACATCTCAATTATAGTAGCTCCCCTTATGCATGAAGGACATTTCTCAAGAGCCATGTGGATTCCTGAAACTGAGGGTAGAATCCAACCCCATGTATATCATGTTTTTCCTATGTATACACACCCATGATAAAGCTTAATTGATAATTTAGGCACAATGAGAGATTAATAATACTGAACTAATAAAATAGATCAATGATAACAATATACCGTACTAAAAGTCATATGAATGTGCCCTCTGGAGCTCCAATATCGTGTTGCCTGTACTGCCCCTGGTGAGAGGTGATCCAGAGGTGCTGTGAGGAGACAGAGTGACCTGAGTGATGTGACACTGTCGCATAGCATTAGGCAACTGAAAGGGGGACGTGAACAGAAGCAGTGTGACACCTCAACAGCCCATTACCAAGCTGATTACCAAGATGGCTATTCAGACTGACTTACCTACCTTGCATATATGCACTTTTAGCAGTAAGTCATTAGAAATATTTCTTTATAATTTCACTTCAGAATTTCCCAAGTTTATTTCACTATATAGATCAATGTCTAGATCTATTACTTTATCCCCTTATTCATTACATTTAACTTTTAAGTTATGCAAATGATAAGACACAACAAAGTATTGTTGAGGAGATTAGGTGAGTTAAGGAAGACAGAATTAAACCTAGCTTAAATATTTACTTGAAGTTTGATGCTTTTAAGTAATTAAAAACAGTGAGTTTCATTTAGCTATAAGGACAGTCTAGGTGTGAATACCTATTACACAACATTAACTTTGTCTTATTAATACGTATTTAACAAAGGATTTTTAAAACTCTTACAAATTTTGTTTCTTTTATTAAGCATATACTCTGACAATGTGACTTTTAAGATATCAACACACCTAATTCAATGTTTCTAATCATGAATCATTTGAAAGAAGTCAATACTCATGATGGCATTGCACCTTTGAAAATAATTACACTAGTAGATCTGTAGTTTTTCTTGTCTGTAATAGTTATGATTTGCCTTGGAACATGTAATTATATATATATTTCTCTCTGTAGATGGTTGATTAGAGATCAACCCATGAATTACAGGAATTTATCCATTTATTTAAAAAATAGTTGTACCTAATGAATACCATAATTGGAACTTTAGCTATAAAATAAGGACATAGTTCCTACCCTCATGGATCTTACCATTTGGTAAAGATTCAAAATGATTTCAAAGCAAATAAACTTATTATTACATTGAACACAAATTCTACATTTTTAATCATATTATTAGATACTAGTCTTATGTGCTTTTTATGAGTCTTTCAACATTGCTTTTCTCTGCCTCTCTCCCCACACCTGTTTCTCTCCCTTTCTTCCATTGTTGAGTGCCCTAGATTTTCATAGCATTCCATCTCTTCTGATCTTAGAATGAAACTGCAAATCATGAGAATTCCTGGGCATAATGACAAAGCCTGAAAGTGAGTGAGATCTTTGAGTAATAGAAAAGTAGACGGTGTTTACACAGATTCACCACCCCCCACCCCATCCCCCCACCCCCGCTCCTTTTTCTTTCCACTCAACTACCCCAAGCTTAGTTTTCTTCCCAAAACCACACTGAGGAAGCCTCAGTGTCTAAGAAAACCCAATTCTTGAGAGTCCCGCTGTGTCTGTGAAACACAGGCCTGCAGCGTAAATTATTGCTCTTCATTCTTGGGCATTTTTCCTGTCAGTTAGTTCGTTTCCATTCACTGTTCAGTCTCACATGCTGGCAGTGCAAATACAGTGGCAATGTGTGAGCCCCTACCTCAGACTCCATGGTTGTAGACACGGGCTCAGTCAAATATTCCATAAATGTCGGAAATAAATGTTCTGGCCCAACGACACCACATTGTCTCCCGACCTTCAGCCCCTGGGAAACTGGGCTGCTTCCTTTTCCTCATCTAGAGTATTAGACCTTTCTTGCAGGCAGAAGTCACACCTTGCTTGTTCCTTTACATATACACCTTGCTTCTTGTCTTCCTGTCTTTTCAGGAAGGCTTTGTCACACATAAATTAGGTGTTTTATTCCATCTATATTTTAAATAAGACAGAGAGAAGGAAAGAGAGAGAGAGAGAAAGAGAGAAGCCATATTGAGGGACTCTGAGAAGGCACACAAAGTGTATCTAACAATATGATTAAAAATGTGGGACCTATGATCAACGGAATGGTGAGATACTGAATTACATTTAAAATACTGTGATGTCACTAGGTTTATGTTTGCAAATGCTACCCCAGATCCTGGGTCTGAAGCACCAGGCAGTGGGGACCATGAAGGAAGAAAGGTTAGAATGTCTTTGAAATTGTCCCCTTGGGAGTCATACGGCTCCATGGGCTTGTGACTTGGCAATGGAGGTGGAAGATGTGGACAGCGTTAGGAGTTTCTGAAGGCAGCATCGGTGAAGTATGCTGATGCTTGTGGGAAGTGTAGGATGAAGTAAAATGAAGATTGAGTCGCAGGATTCCAGCAGGAAAACTGGGAAGTCAAGATGTCATCTCCTGATGAAGCAAAGAGGAAAGATCTGGGTTGGGATTTGAAAAGAGATTATTAATATGACTTCCTCAAATGTCTTTCCATAAGGTTTATTTTCATTTTTTTAACCCTCCCTTAAAGATGTATTTATTGATTTTAGAAAGAAAGGAAGGAAGAGAGAGAGAGAAAATATCCATTATCAGTTGCCTCCCACATGTGCCCCTACCAGGAATGGAATAGGTGACCTAAGCATGTGCCCTGACTGGGGATTGAACCTGCAACCTTTTGGTATATGAGGCAAGGCTCCAACAAACTGAACCACCTGGCCACGGCTTCATTTTTATTCTTAAAAAAAAAAAAAAAAAAAAATCAGCCTTTAATGGCCTGAAGGGTCGTCTGATTTCTAATTTTTCAGCAATATTATAAAACTTCTAAAACACTGAATCATCAAAATATTGCTGCTCTCATAAAATGCATACATTAACTCTGCATGGCTTTAATGACTAGGACTAGGAAAATTAACATATATTAAACTTAATGAAGCTCTGGCTGACTGTGTGTTGAACAGTCCACTAGTATCATTGGACTTCCACAACTGTTTGAGATATGCATTGCTATTTATCCACACCCGACGATTCAGTAACTTCCCAAAATACCTTTAATGATGTGGTGATGCCAGGATAAGTGAAGGTATTCTTACCCCAGAATTAGAATTCATCGTCAGTGGGTTGTATCGTTTCATGTGTCACTCCATGGTGACACTGTGGCTTCGGAAATAGGAATCAAGTAGAATTATTTTCCCTTCTTCCGGTGCCCACGCTGAACATCCCATTGCTAATTTTTGGTATTTTTGAGGCATTTGGTTTGTGATGAACTCCACAGGCAGAATAGACTCGTTAAAGGAAATGTCTGTCTTCGAGAAAAAGGACTTTATATGTACGTGTAATATTAAGTTCTGTGCTTTGAAAAGCCAAACCACAACCATTCGGCATATTTACAGTTTAGAGAGGGAGTGCTTTTCAGCATAACGAACATTATGCAGCCCAGGTAATTTTATTCGGGTTATCATAATTTAGTGAGAAGGATGTTTGATTTATGATACCTGTCTCCCTAAGAGAGATAAAATATTTTAACAAAAAGCAATTTTAACACTCAAGCATCAGCCTGGGTTGAAGGGGTAGGCAAGCAATTAGAGAAAGACAGCCTGTGAAATTACATGCTGAGGACAGAGGGGCCAGTTACAGAGCCGTCCTCCTCCTGGTGGAGAAGAGATGGTGGGCATGCAGAGTGAGGGGAGGGGAGTTCTGGCAGGATCTGCACCCTGCCGTGAACTGTACTGAACACCAAATGCATCCATGGTGAGAGAAACACACAAACAGCGGACACCCCTGATATCGATTCTTACCGGCAGACCCATGAGATGCCACTTTCCTGTGTAAAAACCTCTGCTGTAAAGACTGGTTGCAATTGACACATGATATTGGTCTAGGAAGACAGTCTGAGGAGCAAAGTTCCAAATGTAAAGATCCAATTCATTTATTTTATTTTTTCACCCAGTTCATGGGAGTATAATTAACAAATGCAAATTATATATATCTATGGAATACAATGGGATGTTTTAATATATGTATCTGTTGTGAAGGAAGCACCTCAACGAATCTAATTAACAAATCTATCACTTCACAAAGTTATTACTTTTTAGATGTGGAGTGAAAGAATTATGAAATATACTCTGAGGATATTCACTTTTCTGCATGTGGAAAACCAGCCTTTCCAGAACCAATTAGTATTGAAGAGACTATTCTTTCTCCACTATGTGTTCATGGCAACTTTGTTAAGTATCAAGCGACAGTAAATGCATGAATTTATTTCTGGGCTCTCTCTTTTCTCCCATTGGTCTCTCTGTCTGCTTTATGCCAGGACCATGCTGTTTTGATGACTATAGTTTTGGGGTATATTTTAACTTAAGTAGTATAATGTCTTCAGTTTCATTCTTTTTGTTCAAAATTGTTTTGGCTTCTGGAGTCTCTTGCAGTTTCATGAATTTTAGAATTTTTTTCCTATTTTTGAAAACTGCAATTAAAATGTTGACAGAGATTGCTTTGCATTTGTAGATTGCTTTGATCAGTATAGACATTTCACCATTAATTCTATCTATCCTTAAACAAAAATATATTTCTACTTATTTTATGGCTCTCTCAATTTTTTCATCAATATTCTATAATTTTCATCTCCTTTGTTAAATGTATACCTAATGTTTATTTTTATGCTCTTATAAGTAGGATTATTTCCTTAATTTCTTGTTCAGATAGTTCATAGTTAATGTGTAGAAACACTATGGATTTTGTATGTTATTTTGAATCCTGCAACTTCATAGAATTTGTTTAGTAGTTCTATCAGTTTTTATTTACTTATTTTATTTTTGTGAAGTCTCTAGATTTTCTATATTTAATTTTACTATCTACAAGCAGAAAATTTTATTTCTTCCTTTCTAATTTCTATGCTTTTTATTACTTTTTTTTCTTGTGTATTGTTCTGGCTAGGGGTTTTCAGTGCTCTGCTGAATAGAAATGGTAAGTGGTAACCACACCTTTTTCCATATATTAGCTGTGAAGCCTTTAAAAACTCAACAAATCATGCATAGGAAGAGTGTTGAGTTTTTAAATTAAAGAACATTTAATTTTGCCAAATGCTTTTTCTGCATCTATTGAGATAAAGAAGTCTACTTTTTTAAAAATATTTTATTTATTATTTTTCAGAGAGAGGGGAAGGGAGAAAGGCAGACAAGGAGAGAGACATCAATGTATGGTTGCCTTTCACCTGCTTCCAGCCACAGACCTGGCTTGCGACCTGGTTATGTTGCTTTGGCTGGAGAAGTCTACTTTTAACTTTGGCTTTATACAAAAAAAAAAAATAACCCCTATACTTTAACTCCCCCCATTTTATATTGTTGGTGTCATAATTTACATATCTTACAATTTTATCTTTTAACAAATTATTGTAGTTAGTTATTTTTAATATTGTTGCCCTTTATATTTTATACTAGAATTCAAAAGAATTTTCTCACCAACATTAAAGTATTTGAATATTCTTAATTGGACTACATTCTTACTATACAGTGAGTTTTATTTCAAATGTTTTCATATTGTCAAGAGTATTTTTGTTTCAACTTGAAGACTTCCTTGAATATTTTTGTAAAGCAGATCTATTGATGATAAACTTCTATGGTTTTTGTTTGGGAAATTCTTTCTCTGTCATTTCTGAAGAGTAGATTTCCTGGATATATAGATAGTTTTATCACCCCCCACCCCACCCCATCCCAGCATTTGGCAGTCATTGGTCAATTTCTAGGCAGCTCCAAGATGAAAAAGGTTACAAGTTTTCCTATGGTCAAGATGCATGTGAATTATACTTAGGGGAATCAGATGAAAACATCAGACCACCCCTGAAATATGGACAAGAATAGGATGTACTTCTCCGATTTGTGGATTTAATAAGGGCTTATTATTCCCAAACTAAAAGTGTGGAGAGAATGGCTGCCCACGAGAAAATAAGGCAACATCAAGAACCATTTGTAGGAACCTCTTCTGTGCCAGGGTGAGTGAAGTGACAAATGCACTTCCTCTGTTAGTCCCGCCTACTGTGTGCTGCAGGTGTCAGTTCACTTTCTCTGCCCAAAGCCATAGCTTGGTCAAGGAAGTGAACTCTGGTTCAGAGACGCCAGCCAGTCTCTCCTTATCTACCCAGCTGGCAAAGCAAAGCAAAACGAAACAAAACAAACAAACAAAAAGAACAGGATCTAGATGCACGTAACTAGATTCACGTAACGTATCCTGGCACGGTAGAATGTATTACTATCGTGCCACTGTGGAGTATTTGAAGCCAATTAGAAACATGACGACTGCAGTGAGCTGAAGATACTGTCATCCCTAGAACCCATGAATACGTTACACACTGCAGCAAAAGGAGCATGGCGCATAGGACACCCACTTTAAATGAAGAAGATTGTCCTGGTTTATCTGAGTGGGCCATTCTAATCTCTGGGGTCCTTAAACAATGCACATTACTTTCTCCAGCCACCGTTGGAGACCTGAAGCAGAAGGCATAGAAATTCAGGGCAGGAGAGGGACTGAACCCACCATTGTTGGCTTCATGGCTGACGGCCCACTGGTGAGAGCTGGAACGAGATCTCTAGGAGCTCCTGGAACCAGGAGAGGGAACTCATCCATTTAGAACCAAAGATTAATCAATCAACCAGCGAGGAAATGAGAGCTCTGTCCTACGGGCCAGGATCTGAATTCAGGCAACACCTAGAGTGGGCCTGGAAGTGCATTCCTCTTGGCACCCCCAGGAGGAAAACCGGTCCTGCCTCCACTGTGATTTTAACTCGGGGAGACCAGGGCCTCAGCCTGGATCTGCAGAAGCGTGAGATAATTCATGGGTGTTATTTTAAGCAAATCGCAAAGTTTAGCAATTGGTTACAGGAGGAAGGGAAAGCCAGTCCAGTGACGCTGGGGGGTTGATTTTGGCAACTCACCAGGTTCCGTCTGCTAAGCAGCCATAACAAAAATACCCTAGACTGTGGGGCCTAAGAACCGTTTCCCTCTCCCAGCTCTGGGAACAGGGGCAGCAGAAAGACAAAGGGGACACATATTCTGTGTCTGGAAAGAGCCCGCCTCCTGTTTTGTGGAAAGCTGCTCCCTCAGCTGAGGTGAGGAACAGGCCAAGAGAGCTCTCTGGGGTCTCTCTGTCCTCAGAGCACCCGCCCCACCTGAGGGGCACAAGTGTCAGTCTATTACATCACCTTCTTTACGTCCAAGATTTCAAAAGGGGCCGTGCGGTCATCTTGGCTTTGAGTCTCCGTGTGCCCTATTCGTGAACCTGGAGTTCGCCCTGAACTGTAAATCTCCAAAATAGAAAACAGTAACGTCCCAGGCCAATCAATAGTTGCACCGACGCTGTCATGAGACGCAGGGGCTGTATCCCGTTTCGGAGCTAACGCAGAAAGAGAGTGGCGAAGCTGTCTTCACGGAAAACTGTGGAACCTGTCAGACACGTTTGCTGAGTTTCCTGCCCACTCAACGCCTATCAACAAAGACCTTTTGATCATCAACCCTTCGATGAGCTGAGCACATCAGATAGACTGAGGATAAAGGGAAATACAGTTTCAACAAATAGTATGCTAACTACTTCAGAGCATCGCATCTTTAACTGGGAAACTACATCTAGGAGGCAGGGGTGATTCTCCACACTCAACCATTTAACACCCTCTTGCTAACATGTCCCATAACGCGGTTAGACGGGTGAATAGCTATGTGGCGTCAACTTGCTAAACTCTGCACCTTTTTTGTCCCCTTGCTGACGACCACGCACCATCCGTTAGTTTATAGCCAGGGCTGTAGCCTCATCTGAAATCAACGTACATGTTTCAACAACAAACGAATAAACACAGTCACACTGTTGAGTCGGATACGTTTGCTGTCTCGGTATCATATTCCAAAAGCGAAATAAGGCAGCTCGCGCCAGGAGACACCCCAATGCAGCCCCCCAAAGATGGGTGGGGGAGTGGGATGAGGAGGAGGAGAAGGAATTGTCCATTCGGGTAGTTTTCCTAACGCCACACGCAGGCGAGCAGCTGCGAATGGTCCAACCACGGCTTCCCCCGGGCAGGTGGCGCGCGTCCCAACGCGGCTGCGTCTTTGCGCCGCGCTGGTGTCCGCAGGGCGCACGGCCGTGTCCGGCTGGGACAGCGTCTTTGCTTGGCGTTTCAGTGACGGGAGGAAACGACACCCCGACGGTTTAGCAGAAGAACTCCCGTCGCGTTAACAGCCGCGGTGGTTAGTGAGGGGCGAGGCCGGATTCGCCTTCGTGCCAGAGACACGACGGCGACTCCCCAGCCGGCGCGCGCAAGTCCAATTCGGGAGCAGAGAAGAGCTCGTCCCGGGCGACTCCTGAATTCGTGTTCAGCTGCCTGAATATGCAGTGGGCGGGAGTAGCTCGGGGAGGCGCCGCGGGGTGGGGAGGTATTGATTTTGATGATCCGGCTGGAAGACAGACACGTGCAACGTGTCTCGTCTATCGGTGTCCGCGCTTGGATGGAGATCTGAACCGAGATGCCATTTCAGCGTGTAGCGTCTGTCTCAGTGGGAGAAGCTGCTCAGTTACTGCAGTTCTGGGTTCATCTGTGCGAAGTTTCTGCCCCGCGTCTACTTCTGAAGGGGCGTAAAGACAGTGCTTCCGAGATGATACCTTGAGTCTGCTCAAGTAAACGGAAAGAAAATCATTCCCCGGGCTTCGTCCGAAAGTGGGAATGTTTCCTATGTAGACAATGATAAAAAATCCCGTGAGGAAGAAAGAGCTTAAGTGATCACAGAGGGAAAACAACTGAGATTTGTACTGAGGGTAAATTCAACGTTCAATCTTTATACTTCATTTTTGACAGGATAAAAGATGTAAGAGACCACTTTGTAATGAGTTGGAAACATTTTTATCTTACGTCACAAACATTAGAAATTACTTTTCGTTTCCTATCTTATAAGAGATGAGACTAAAAATGCACGTGAGTGCATATTTCTGAACAATTAAAAACAATTTTAAATATACATTGATTTAAACTATACTTCTTTAAATAAATAGTTTATACTTGATGTTTCATAACCAAATTCCAGAGATGAAAGGTTCCTTATATATTTTAAAGTAATTTTCCAGAATTGTTAACTGAATATGAAGATTTCATAATTGTCCAGGGCAAACATTTCCTGGCAAATTCAAACGTCCTGAGTTTTGGTTGAAGTTGTCACTAATACACACCACTCTCTTTTCACTGACGCACAGTAGGAATTACAATGTGTAAGCCATTCTTAACTTTGTTATACAGAATGCAGCCACAGATTATTTAAGTTATGATATCTAATATTATATTATATTACCGATTATGATGTTCAAAGATATGATCATTGTTTGCCTTTGCATTTATCTATTTTTTCTCAAAGAGGAAACACTTCTTCCATATAAAGTTTATTTATATTTGAAGTTTTGTATAATCTGGTTTTGACCCATAGGAAGAATGATTAAAATGAGAACATCGATGTTGGTTGACGAATCCTCCAGAGACTTAGCATGTTTTCCAGTGATCTGTGTCTTCTGAGCAAGGTCCATGTGTGAGTAGCACACAGGTTTGGAAGCAAGAATTGGATCCCCACCCTTGCTCCAGGAGAGATCAGAGATGTGGTCTCTGGAGGTATCCAATCAGGGAAACAATCAGGTCCTGTCTTTCTGTCTCCAGAGACATCTGCTCACCTTCTCTAGTAAGAGCCCTGCAACACCTGCTCTCTTCTCCCCAAGAGATTTACTGATATTTCAGGGTGCCGTGAAGCTGCCTCTCTGGAGGAAAGAATGGGATGATATGCCAGCAGCCCCATAGCTTAGCAAGTCCTCATTTGGGGGTTCCTCTACTGGGGTACACTCTATTCCGGCACTGCTAATGTCCAATCATTACTGCAGCAAGATGTTTCTTTGGATGGTATTTTTGCTGTGGGTAATAAGAGACTTATTCCTTTGTTCCAAGGATTTTTTGTCTTTTTCTAATAGACACATGTATGCACCTGTACGTATGTGTGTATGCATCCATATACATATGTGCATATATACACACATGTATGTATGTTTACACACAAATGTTAGAATACATTTGTTCATGTATAGAGTTACATAAATTTAATCATAAAGATCATATTAGAAGACATCTGTTTCTTCCTCTCCAATCTTTAGGCCACTAGTCACACTATTTTGATAAACTGGTACCTCAATTATCTTCGAGATGAAGCCATCCTAGGCTCTTGGCACATTATTCGGGGAATTATCCCTGAAATAAATAAGCACCATGTCCCATTAGCGGAAACAGCACCCCGCATTGGAGGGATGTCCCCTCACAATCACTCTGTATTGAAGGAATGAATGAGGTAAACACCTGGGGAATACATTACCACTGTCACTGTTGAAAATTAGGTTTTTGCATTGAATTATTTCCAAGACAATAGAGGATGCTTCTTTCAAATGCTCTGCTTAAATCAAGAGGCTGTAGCCTTCCCATTTCTAAGGGCACATGTGAAGGTTTATATTCAGCCTCCCTTGCTAGCAGGATCATTTCCTCCTCTCCTGTCTGGATATTCTTCATCAACTTCTGCAAATTATCACAAGAGAAAAGCAGTATTATTCATGCCTCACACGCACGGTCCTGCTTTGTGGATCAATTCCAAAGTCAAATCTGGGAGCAGAACATTTACATGTGAGGACCGTAAATTGTACTAAATTTCATTATTTTGGATAAAATCAGAAGGGTATCTGTGAGTGGTTTCTGAAAGCTGCACACAATTAAGGTTGAACACAATTTTAGTCTGGCTTGAATTTCTGAATATGAGTGCATTGGTCCGTGGTTCTGAACCCAGTGTGCTGGGTCAAGCAGATGGGAGTGTTTATAATCACTCTTCTTGATTAGTGGACACATTTGGATTCAGGAGTGGGCTGGGGAAAGTAAACGAGAGATGCCCGAAATTCCTGATTATAATGTGGTGAATAGATTGAACAAACATACAGAAATAAAAAAAAAAAAAACTTGCAGTAGATTCATCAGATGTAAGATGCTTTCTTTTCCCAAACAATGCCCTCCTAGTGGACTCAAGAGGCCAATTCATTCACCAGAATCCCACTGAAAAGAGTCCTGCACAGTCCTTTGAAAGTGGTTGTAGAATAATTGTTTTCTGTAGAGCAATCCTTCAGTGAAATGAGCTTTCTGATTTCAGTCGGAATCTTAGGATTCCCAGGGTAGCAAAGCCTCAGTAACTACTTCACTTCATAAACCATCATAGGTGTGTTGGATCAATCTTGTTCCTAGGATTCTTCAAATGTAATGTTTGCTCTTTTCTCAGAGTAGATATTGCCAGGAAACCAAAATATCTAGATAATCACCTCACAGAAAATATTTGAATCTGGCTCGGGGCTTATGAAATTGGGGCAAACTGAACACCTGTAGTCAGTTCTTTTCCTGTATTCAGTTCTTTTCCTGTATTCAGTTCTTTTTGGAGAGGAGCATAATTGTCAATTAATGCGTAATTTTCTTCAGGCGTCTTTTAATCCCATCTAAAATTATTATCCTGGTTTTCAAAGATATGTTTGAAATAACACTTGGCAGGATTCTCATATCAACTGTAACCCTTATAGGATTGTTTGAGCATGAGGGACTAAATTGAAACATCTCCCCCCGGTCCAAAATAATAAGCCACAGCAATACTATTTCACTAGGGGAATCATAGATATTGGTGTCATCATCAAAGATATTTGTCCTCAAAGGAAGTCAGATCATTTATGGAGAAAGGCAGTAGTGTAACAAGCTTTATCAAGTGGCAATTTCAAATTCAGAGACTTAAACTGACATATAATCTTTCTTTCCTTGGGCCAATCAATACAGCCCTAGAATTTTATTAACAAAAATTAAACTGTCAAATGTTGGGTTTCCCTGTCTTACTCCTATAGTAAGAGAATACCAGAAGCAAAAGGCAGAGATAACAATATATATCCATTCTATCACATTGGGTTTTATTTCCCTATGACACAAATTATTATAAAAGGGTCTTAATTGTCCAACATCCCATAGGGCATTATGGCAGAAATTCTCTATCCCTCCCCACTGGTAGTAGAGAACATCAGATATCAGGTATAATATGTGTTGTTAAGAATTATTTGGGGCATCGAGTAGGGTATTAATTCTATTAAAAAATAGGTGCCTGTCATTCTAGTAACATTTCTGTTGGTCTTGTGCTCTAGGGCATGCAAAATAGCCATTTTAAAAATGAATAAAGAGATGTGCTTCTTTCACGCACACAAAAACCACATTCACTGTACTGATCTGACCATCATCCATTGAACGGAAATAAAGTAAGGAAGGAATCCTAGGTGCCCATCCCATGGTGCTCTCTCAAGCACAGCTAAGATATCAAGGCAGGGAGACAACATTTGGAATAATCATAATATCAACTTACTCAAAAAGATAGTTGTTCATAATATAGACATTTTCCCTCTTATTTACCATTGGTCCAAGCATACTTGTGTCTGCTTAATGTCCAATACAACATCATGAGAAGCCTTATGGTTTTATGCAAATAATTCTCTGTATGAAAAAGTGTGGCCATATGTAAATTGGAGGGTTCAAGTCTGTGACATTCATTGGTGTAATGACTTCACACCCAGGTTTATCTGGGACTGTCATGGATTAGACCCATTTTCATGGTACATGTACTTATTAATAATATCCTCATCTCAGAATCATCAGAGGTATTTCTCTCAGTTTGATAACACCTTTATGGAAAACCCATCCCCTTCACTGAGCTTTGATGCTGCCTATAACATCAAAACAACGTAATGTTAGTCCTTGTGATATGAAAGGACATACTGAACATTTTGTAATGGAGCCAGTCAGGCGATAATATATTGAAAGGTATGTTGAATTAGGCACATGATGCTTCCTCTCCCTTAAAAGAAGAGTTATTTTTAAAAACACAGGAATCAAATCAAGAGATTAAAAAAAAAAAAGAGGAATCACATCTTTCATTATCACAGCTGATGATTCACTGGAATAAAAATCTCCCCTCGCCCACCCAGCCTACTGGGATCACCTGACTTGGAATTTCTGTTCTTTAGGTGCAAACATTTCATTGATGTACACATATTGATTCTTTTAATGGGAAGATAAGGTTTTGCTGAACTAGCAGGCAGCCGCAAGAGTTATCTTGATGGGTAAGGTTATCAATCTTAACTATCAATGTTAATGGGGACACTGATAACTAAGTTCCAAAGAGACAGGTAGCTGGAATCTAGAAAATTCTCCAGGGTATGCTCTGAGGAATGATTCCACTGAGGACGAGGGTCAGACATCAAGAGCTCAGATCACTCAAGAAACAAATCCTGGGTGACGACACTGAGTAATAAGTGACTGCATCACTCTAAATATTTGAGGGTTTAAAAGAATTTTCCAAAGCAAAGTGGTACTGATCATTATCTCCTTTGATCAAGAACTTTAAAAAATGTTCTTTTAATGATGGTGAGGGTAATGATGATAGATAATATTTATGTATTTCTTAATATGTCTCAGATACTGTTCTGAGTTCATTTCCTATAAAACTAATTTAATCCTGCATTCTAAGGTAGCATCTGTTAATATATGTTCATTAGAGTATATACATTTCAAAGATGATTTTATTACCTCCCTAAGACATGTCTGTCTGTGTCTGCCAGGTGAGAGAAAAAAGCACTATTATTGCAGTGAAATCGAGTTACATTTAATGACCATTAGAGAATTGAAAGGAGAGCTGGAGAGGTTGAAATCTATCATTATCCTTGACCTTTTTGCCCAAGCTAACCACGTGGAAATGTTCAGTCAAGATGAGGGTCTGGCTTTCACTCTGTTCTCTGTGTTTGCCAGGAGCTTTGCAATCCTACAATGTAAAGATAGGAATCAAGGAAGCTACTGATTGCTAAGCAAACGTCATGATTAACTTTACATATCAAGTTAGGGAAAATCTTAGTTGATCATCTTAAGAGCTTCCAGACAATTTAGTCAATGTCTTTGAACAGGAAATAAATATGAATTTATTTGCTAACGTTTCAGAGGTTGGTGTGAGAAAGAGTCTGCCTTTTGACAAAAGAACATCAGTCTCTTATGATTCATGAGTGTCTCGGGGCACAGGGCTCTACACTGGTCAGGACTTCTCTGGATGAGGGGGGTGAATAGAAGGCAAGCTTCGTATCAGCAAATTCACTTCCAGCAAATGTTGTAAGAGCCTTCACTGATTTATCCTGCAACCAGCTAGCCAACTGTTTCATTTTCATTCCCCAAGAAATCTAATGCGCCATTTTAGCCTGACTGGCAGACACGGAGTTTTCCTCTGGTGGACTTTTCTGTACCATTCTGAACGCAGCCTGATGAGCACACTCTGTAATAGATGAAAAGAATTGTTATCTCCAAAAATGGAGAGGCTAAGGATTTATGCAAGAATGAAGAGTTTTGCATCCATTCCAAAATTTTGAAGCTGTTTTATGAAGCTGTGTCCACATAAACATATATTCAGTAAAATCCAAGTGAAAAAATGTAGTAACCTCTTTAAAAGTGTCTAATATTCAACATCGAAGACCAAGTTATTTTTTCAGCCTTGTTGGCAGATACCATGTATTCTGGGATAGGAAGACAACCAAACACACTATACTTAAGTTTCATATATTTTTAACCTCTTACTCTCCATGTTAGGAACTTGGACAAAGGACCCCTGCTCTAGGCATTTCTTTCATGGCTTAGCCTTAAATCTCTCCTGTGCTTTGTAGGCCTCTCATTCATACTGTGGGTGACCTGATTTGTTTACACAGTTGTCACTGTCACTTGGCAGTGGGCTCCATCCCAGTGATATAGCATTCTATATCATACTATAATACTGTATGGTATAACCAGACTTTACAGTCTCTGGTAATTAGTTGGTATTCCACATGCCTGCTGGCTATACTGGTGTCCTTAGTGAAGTCCCTCCTTAGAACTTCTGTACCCATATTCTTTAAGAAGCCTGAAATGGCCTTTTATTATAGTATCAAATTTTTACACAAAGGTAAAAGTGGATGAACAGATGGCTTTTCTGGGAAGGCCGTGTTATTTACTTCCATTCATAACTTTAAAACACCTTTTTCTTTCCTTTTTCTCTTTCTTTCTTCTTCTTTTTTTTTTAGATTACAGTATATCATCAGTGATGTTTGTAACCTCACTCATTGTCTTCTAGAAATCTTTCAAAATAATCAGTGCCTTTTAACTGTATATTTCAAAGTAGTGAAAGAGGGCCCCACACAGTGATTAGAGTCTCAAAATGTATCCCTTCCCCCACGAGAAAGAGGAGTGAAGTGACTGGCTGTGTGGTCCAGTTCACTGTCCCATGAGCCAAATCTGCAGAGAACAAACAGGATAGTACCTAGTGCTCTGTCTGACAAGGAAATGTAGATTATCAATTGCTTCTAAAACAGAGCAACCTAGAGGGGCTTCAATGAGATGAAGAAATGTTAGGATTTGTGCAAAACTATGGAGAAACCAATATTTTCTATTACAAACCTCAGTGGGTTGGAAACCAAAGGTGGGCATTATTGCATGACATTTACAGAAAATGCGTAACTCCACGTAAATGCCTCTAAAACATTCTGCAGCAGGTGTGGGCTGCGTTAGGGAGCAGAACTTCAGCTCTTTTGTTTCCAGGGACTGTACTTAAAGAAGGTCATTGTCTTCATTGTTTAAAAAGAACAGTTTCTACTGGGAGGGGCAGAATCTAACAATCTAGGAAGTGAATCTAATTCTGAACTTTATTTTACTTACTGCATTGTTATAGAGCTTTGAAGGGAAATTTGAACATTTTGTATTTGTAAGCAGTTTCTGTCCTGACAGTTCTCCCATTTACAAAATTAGTCCTTTACATTATTATTTTACAATCGTTGTGTTACTAACATTAATTTTAGAATACTAAAGCTAACATTAGCCGATGACCTTGTGTGACTTAATAGCTACTAGCTTTTTTTTTTTCTTATATAAAATTATTGAAGACCTGACTGGTGGCTCAGTGAATAGGCACTGGCCTGCAAACCCAAAGGTTGCTGGTTTGATTCCCAGCCAGGGCACATAACCAGGTTGCAAGCCAGGTCTCAAGCCAGGTCTATAGCTAGGGGCAGGTGAAAGGCAACCATACATTGATGTTTCTCTCCTTCTCTGCCTCCCTTCCTTCCTCTCTCTCTAAAAATAATGAATAAAATCTTAAAAAAAGAAAAACAATGTCAATAATAAGTGTACTAGTACCTACTTGTAGTGATTGCTGTAAGTGCTCAATGGGTTAATATTTATAAAAGTGCTGAACATACTGATCATAAATAGTGAAAACCTATTAACTGACAGACCAATCATTATGATGATTGACTCAGGACAAAATATTCTGTTTTAGTAAAACATAGTTAAAGAACGTCTAGCGATGGGTTCCAACTTAAAGCCCTCATTTAAGACTGAAAAGAAATATGTTCATATTGTTGAAAACTGTTGCAGCTGCAGCATTCAAGCCGTCCTGTTTAAGGCTTAATCTATATTTTTCTTACCTTTAAGGACTTCACTGAATCACAGTATTTGCCTCTTTATTTGATGATAGTCTCCTTTAATTCATTTAGCCTGCTGCAAACCCAATTTTACATCTGTTTGAACTCTTCTTACATGTCAATACTGATCTGTGTAGATTGAGTCAGACCTGCACCCTCCAAATAGAAGCCTGGTGAACTGGGTATGCTCAAGTTAAGTTACAAGTATGTTCGAAGCTCAAGTGAATTTTAAAAGGCCTCCCAGTAGTTTCTTACGGACAGTTCCATAGACAAGTGTCCTGGGTCTAACAACAGAAACACTGCCTTCGGTGCAGGGCAGGACTTCCTTCCGCAGAGCACGGGCCCACAGAGGCCCGCAGAGCTAGGAGCTGGGCCTGTGAACATCTTTCCATGGGTGATGATGCACCTGACTGTGGAGAGAGCGTGTTGTTCACAGTGAAATCCTCAGAGGGTGGCCCTGAAGGCCGAAAACAGCAAAAACAGTTTCTGTACGAGGACTTTTCTCTTTCTCTTCTATTGTACCTTCCATCCAAGAATGAATCAATAGACCCTTTTTTCGAGTGGAGATACTACTCAATTGGGTCAAACGGAGGCATGCATCGTGGGGTACTCAGCTTTAAACCTACTTTATTTTCAGAGGAAGAGAGCTATAGAGTAGATTTTTTACAATAGTATTGTTAAACAACTACATTAACTATAAAGACAACGTTTCCATGTTTAATTTTCTTATTGGTGGCAGGCAGTAGGGTAGGAAGAGATGTCTTCCACATGGCTTCCCGGAAGAGTTAATGAGCCACTAACCCCAATCTCAATATTAAACTCAACTAATATCAATATTAGTAATGATACTTTTAATTTTATTAAAATGCAAGCACTGATGTTACATATAAATTAGTGCATAGACCTGACAGATATTATTTGAACTCTATTGATAATCATGTAATTCTCGTGAAAGCAATTGTGTGACATATTTATAATCTAATGCCAATTATTTGTAACATGTTATTCTTTAATAGGTCTGGGGTATATAATGTCAATTTATAAAATTAATTTTTAATAAACATTAGTATTATATAGTATGTTTTACCAAAGGATAGGTTTTATAATTAGAAACAGTGAACTATGTTTTAAGTGTCTGAATAAACATTAAAGTTCTATCCAGCATGATGTTTTCTCACATGGAAAACACAGCCTCGTCAATTATGGATTTAGATTCTCAAAGGTAATTAGCTTTTGGTGGGACAGCTTTGCAATTCACAAACTTCTTAACAAACTCCTTCTTCTATTCCCTAAATGTCTACCAAATGAGCTATTTTCAACGAGAGAAGCTTAACATTCTCTTCTTTCCCTCTCCTGACACCAGTACCTCACAAATCAGTGCCAAATGATGCACAAAAATCCCTCGGTATCTTAAAGAGGAAAAAATTATGTAGGTAAACAAATAAATCTTCAGAACATTTGTCTTTATGGGAGAAACTCCTGCTGTTGGTCTCTAACCTGTAGGGCATTAGTCTTCTCTAAATTGCCAATGGTGCCTCAGAGCTCAGTGATAAATAGAAATCACTGGAAGAAGTAGCACATACTTCTACAGAGAATTTCCAGACAGACAAGCGCCTTTAAGAAAAATACATACATAATATAGATTGTTTTCTATTGCAGCATATTTCACCCTGGGTCTTCGCATAGCCATTTTTCTCAACCGTGCAAAAAATAAATAATGTTGAGTAAGCCTCCTGGTAAAAATGTACACTAACATGATTGTTTATTACTTCAACTAAACAAGAAGGAGGATTCCACACAAGACAGCATTCTCCATATGTAATGTGTGATTCATCACCAAATATTGTTTTCCATTTTCAAATCAAAGTTAACAAAACTGTGTTATCATTTGATGTGGGAAGTTTACTTATATCCAGTTAACAGATCTTTTGTGGTGTAGAGCAATTTTGAAACCCTACTTTTTAAAACATATAAAACATATATTTTGGGTGACAAATATAATCTTTTACTTTGGGTTATATTGGGGAGTGATTTATTCGGAAGCATTCTGCAAGTTTTCTTAAAAGCATCAGAGAGAGAGAGAGAGAAAGAGGCTAGTTTTCATCAAGTACAAGCTCTTACATTGTCTTGCAAATAACAGTAACGCTTGGGGCTACCGCATGCATCAGAACTAAGATTTTGCATTAAAAGTAGAAAAGAAGGCATTGTTAGAAAGCATTAGCTCTTCTTGATGGTTCTCCTTTTATCAGTCAAAACAGAGGGTGTAGTTTTTCTTCTGTGTTTTGCTTATGGTTTGTATTTTATTTATTTTTAATTTTTTTTATGGTTATTCTATTACAGTTTTCCCAATTTTCCTCCTTTGCTCTCCCCCACCCAGGCCCCTCCACCTCCCAGTCCATGCCACACTGTTGTCCACGTCCACAGGTCCTTCACACGTGTTCTTTGACTAGTCCTTCTTCCCTCTCTTCCCACCATTATCCTCTCCACGTCCTCTTCTCTGTGTTTGTGGTGTGCTTACTGCTTTTGACAAAGAATGTCAGGCTTCTCTCAGATTGTGGGGCCCCTTCGGAATGGCCTCTTGCACATGTTTATGATACTTTCTGTGTCTGGTCTCTGGAGCCAATCTATAAATGAATGCTTTCTCTTTTCTTACGAATGAGTTGCGGTTAAACATAATTAAACTATAAGCATGAATTGTTGTCAATAATAGTCATCATTGTTTTAAAGTTATAGTTAGTAAGACTTTCTTCCGTTTTAGTGCATTTAGTGATATGTAAAAATAGTAATTTTATGGCAAAAATAGGTAGAGTTTCAGGCATTTTAAGAAGCCTAGTTCTATGTAAATTTTTATGATGGTTTTATTTTTTACTTATGTTAGTGTGTGTATGAGTGAGACTGAGAGAGGGGTGCTTAGAGATAGAAAAGTAGAAAGGAAGGGGAAGAGAAAAAAAGTGGGGCAAGAAGGGTAGAGCTGAAGAGACCAAAATGGAGAGAAGGTAGCAGCCTCAATAAATACATGATTATTTACGTCGAAAATCTAAAGGAATTAATGAGAAAATTCCTAGCATTAATAAACAATTTAGCAAGGTTACAGAATGCACAGTTATATACAGAATGCAGTTGCTTTCTTTTTTATATATCAAAAATGATTAATTGAAATTTGGGACTTGAAGTAAAATCCCACTTACATTGATTTTATGAAAAGGTGATACACAAAGGTATACATCTAATAAAATACATTTATATATATAAATATATATACAGTATATATATATATGTTTTATATATATATATAAGTAATAGGGTTTTGATAACAAAATCAAATAACTCAACAAAGAAAGTTATTCCACGTTCAAGGTCAGAAAAGCTGAATGATGTCAAGATGTTACTTCTCACCAACTTAATCTTTAGATTTAACACAATCCCAATCAAAGTTCCAGGATGCTATCTTGAAGATACTGACATAGAGTCTATAAAGTTTATATGAAGAGGCAAAAGTCCCAGAATAGCCAACATAAGATTGAAAGACTGACGCTATTCAACTTTAAGAATTAATATAAAGCTACCGTAATTAAGACAGGGTAGTATAAGACAGGATAGTATTGCTAGAGAATCAAGAAATAGGTCAATGTACAATAATTAAAGGCACAGGATTGACATGGATGCAGTCAATTGATCTTTGACAAAGGAAACAAAGGACTACAATAAAGAAAAGGTAATCTTTTCAACAAATGGTGCTGAAACAACTGGATATCACAATGAGAAAAGAAGAATCTAGACACAGATTTTTTAGACTTTTCAAAAAGATTAACTCAAATAAATTGTAGATTTATACATAAAATAAGTAACTATAAACCTCTGAAAAGAAATAGGAGAAAACCTAGATGAGCTTAGGTATCATGACGCCAAATGCATGATCCATGAAACGATCAACTTAACTACATTCAAATTAAAAATCAACTTTGAAGGACAAGGTAAAAAGAATTCAAAGACAAGCCACAGACTGGTGAAAAATATTTGTTGAAGGCACAACTAATACATTATTGTTATCAAAAATTACAAATAAAATAAAATTCTTAATAACTCAATACAGAATCAAACAACTTTTGGGACAAAGACCATAATGGATACCTCACCAAAGAAGATGTACAGATGCCAAAATCCTAAGAGAATATGTTATACTTTATGTCACCATGGAAATGCAAATTTAAAATAGAATGAGATACCAGTACACATGTATTAGAACAGCCAAGACCAGGAACCCTTACAACCCTCAGTGCTGGGGAGAATGAGAAGCAACAAGAATTTTCATTCATTGCTGGTGGAAATGCCAGATAGTCAGTCATTTTGGACGCTAGTCACTGGTCCTTACAAAACTAACTGTACTCTTAACTCATAAGACATACAACTGCACCCTTTGGTATTTACCCAAAATGAGATGGAAACCTTTGTTGACACAAGTTCTGCACACAGATGTTTAGAGTAGCTTTGTTCATAATTCTCAAAAATTTGGAAGCAACTAAGATGTTCTTCAGTAGGTTAACAAATAATCTGTATTACTTCCAGGCAATAGAGTATTGATCACTGCTAAAAACAAATGAAGTGTCAAGCCAAGAAAAGCCATGGAGCAATCCAAAATTCATGTTGCTACGTGAGAGAAGCCAGTCTGTAAGACTACATACTATATGGTTCCAAGTATATGACATTTTTTGAAAGGTGAAACTGCGAAGACAATAAAAAGATCATTGATTGCCGGGGGTTACAGTGAGAAGGGAAGAGTTGCAGGAGCACAGAGAATTGTAAGGCAGTAAGAACTCTCTGCATAATATAATAACAAAGGTACGTGCTACTGTACATTTGCCTAAAGCCTTAGAATATACAACCACCAAGGAAGAGTGAATCCTAAGGTAACCTTTTCTCTATGAGGGATTAGGACGGGTCAATGTGATTTTATCAGTTACAACAACCTCAAGCCTGCCTTTATCACTGCCATTATTTGATATAAGCAGGATTGTCTATCAATCAATCAATCAATCAATCAGAGTCTTCAAAATAAACACAAGTAGTAAAACACAATGTTTCTCAAGAGAAGAAAATGTTGATGTTTCCACCAAAGCTCTATAAATTGAGATAAGGTTGAAATATTATTTTGAAGACATTAGGACTTTATAGTGGTCAAACTCATAAAATGCACGCACACAGACCTGAATCCACTAACAAGACAGAAATTTCTAAATTAGTGTTTTGGAGTCATCCTGAGTTAGTTCCTACAATTAAGAGCCCTTTTCTTCAGCTTCCTCTTAGAAACAATACAATATAAACATGTTTAGACTTTGGGAAAAGTATCTGGGACTTCTGACTTGTGTATTTGAATCCTTCAATGCTTTATCCCTCCTTTTCCATAAAATGTACTTTAGATCATGTCCACATGCGATTATACTAGATACACTTTTCTGAGAGAGACTTTAAAGGCAGTTGTATCGTCTTCAACATTTGTACTGACTGCAGGGAGAAATGGGTCCCCAAGGTTGGACTCAGGGTCTCAGGTTTGAAGGCAGTCCCTCGTTCACCCGGCTGGAGTGGAAACTCCTTCAGAGCAGCAGTGAGCGTAGCACAGCTGGTCAGGGAAAAGAGCCAAGAAGAATTGATTTGCTGAGGTAGCAAATATAGAGAGCAGTCATCAGATAATTAAAAGGGCTTCATAATTAGGAAAAACAAGTTGAGAATAAAAAGCTCATGATTTTTAACACCCTCGGAAAGATCAAGGCTGCTTGAAAGTGCGAGGAATAATGTCGAAACATTAATAAAAATAAGTGCTAAGGAAACTGAGAAGTAATCAAAGTGGGAAAGAACATGAAAATCAGCCTTACAAATAATTAAAGTCCACAATCATTGACTGTATAATAAGAAATGGAAAACACTATAAAAAACAAAATATTGATTTTTGAAAATTACTTTTATTGCACTGTATTGGATTTATCATGCACTCTCAAGATGAATACAAATCAAATGTGTAATGTGATAACCAGATCTATAAAGAAAAAAAAAACTTTAAATTTTGTTTCTATCATTCATCTCTGTGTGGAGTGAGTCTTTGTTCAACATCCTCTCCTGCCGATGGTAAGTTCTTCCCAGATCCTCCTTCACCACATAACTTTTCTTTCACCCCATGTTTGGCATCACAGACAAAACAAGAAGCTTGTGTATAACAGATTCTTGCCTTTCTACATAGCATTTGAAGGAAAGTGAAAAATGAGGTCCCAATGAGGAGTTAGCTCATGCAACTAGGTTTGTATTCAAGAAACTTGACTATAGGTTTTAAGGTGTTGGTTTAAAGATGAAGAGTTTGTAGCTTTGCACTCCGAAGTGGCAACAACAAAATCAAACACACACACACACACACACACACACACACACACACACACGTGAATCAGCAGGCGTTTCTTTAGGCAATTATCTATGATCTCCCTCATGCTGTCTTCTCTCACGGAGCTGAGGTTTACTTATAAGACTCCTAAGGCAATGTTTGGCATTGCTCCTAGTTTATTCTCTAAATCAATATTATTTTCAATGTTAAACAATATTCTCTTGAAGACAGGGAAATAGGCCCCTGTTGATACTGTCTATCTGGATATAACCAGAATATCTCTACAAATAAGAAAACCTGAGTCTTAAAAAGAAAATGCAATATATTTTACAGATGATATTGCATAGTTTTTGAGTAGCTGCAAATCATTATTTTGCCTATTTTTTTCCCCCCTAAAGGCCCTGGATGATGAAGAGGAATCCTGACTGCCAGCAATACTCCAGTGCTCACCTAGATTTTAGACACTTTCCAGTTAGAGTCTGGGGGATTCAGACCAACAAGTGGCCCAGAGCATGTTCTGTTTTTAGAGGTGTTCTTACATTACCTGGATGGACTTGACCTTGAACTTGTGGATGCACCAGAAGCTAAGCAATGGGTGCCCTCCATCTTAGGGCCTCTTGCTAAACAACACCTGAACACATCTTGAAGATCTTTCTCTGGTATTTCAGGAAACTCAGTCACATGATGAGGGGTCCATTATGCTATGTAATGTAGAACTCTGGTTAATTATATGTTGAAATAGTGTTTTCCCATGACTCACATAGGCCAAAATACACCCGAAGGCCCAAACAGCATTGTTGGGATTTTTCTTGAATTTGCTTTTCTCATTCTCTCTTGAGGAAGATGTATCTTTGATTGCTTCTGGCATCTTCTAATCAGCTGAACCAGCCTGAGAGTCTTTGACAATAATTGTATCTGGTTGCATTTGGTTTGCAATCCCAAAATCAATTAGCGTTAGCATTCCATCAGCTGGACTGCTATGCTCTTGGTTCTGTGGAAATCTACTCCTAAAGTCAATTTCACTCTGAAAAATTCAATGGCTTATCCACAAAAGAAACCTAAAAATAATAACCACTAATGGCACTGTATGCATTGAATTGCAGAATTGTTTTCTCTCTGATGCTTTCCTATAATCTATTAGATATCATTTTGCACTTGAAACAGTGGGTAGGCAATTGAAATATATTCTGAAGAAGTGTGTAAATAAAGCTTTGTAGCATGAAATGACAAAAGACACAAGTAGGAAGACACAATATTTTAACAGAAAAGAATGTGATGAGTTTCTAAGCAATGCTATGTAACTATAGATAATATTGAAATATTATTGCAGAAAAAACATTAAGATTTTATAAAGATTAAGTTGATAAAATGGGCGCACACACAAGCACACCCTCCTAAACTGACCTTTATTAAATTAAAATAAAATTTTAATTTAAAATAAAGTTTTATTTTGCTGATAGAGTTGTAGTCATTCTGGCCTATTACTATGTGTTTGTCCACTTTACTTATTGATTGTTACATAATTTCTCTATAGAACAATCATTTTAGGTCTTTGTTAATTATATTCTGTCCACTGGGATAACTAACTTGTGGCAAACAAACTATATAGTCAATACTCCTCTCAAAGGCAATCTTTCTTCTGGTTTCTATTATGATGGATTATTAGTTTTGTCTGTTCTCAACATTCATGTAAATGAAAACATACAGTAGGTGATGTTTTGTAGCTGAATATTTTTTATTCAACGCTATGGTTTTAAGATGGGTACATATTACAGCATATAGGAATAACTCATTCTTTTTATTGTTATTGATAAGAATAGATTAACAATGGGCTATTATGAATAAACTGTTAAGAATGTCTTAAAATAATTATTTTGGTGACATAATCACCCATTTCTGTTGGACAGACACCAGAAATTGAATTGCTGAGTAATAACATATGTATATATTTAAGGTTAAGTATGTACTGCCAAACATATGCATATATTTAAGGTTAAATATGTACTGATTATATATCAGTAATATATAAAAATTCTGGTCATTCTACAGCCTTCTCAACACTTAGTATAACCTATCCTTTCACTGTCGTCACCCTGAATAGTATATCATTTGAGTTTCAATTTACATTCCCCCATGAGTGAAGATTTTGAGCAATTTGTCATTTGCTGCTAGCCTTTAAGAGCCTCTTTTGAGAAGCACCTGATCTCTTTTTTATTTGCTGATTTTTAAAAACTAATAATTTTACACGGAAGGTCGTTCTATTGTTACCACAACTATTAACATCTGTGAATTTAGTTTCATTGACCTCAGGTAGTGATGGAAATCACTGTAGACTGTATTCACCAAATACTCAGAATGGCTCAATTCCTTCATCTGATTTTGCAAGTAATGAAAGTACTTGAAACGTTCACAGCTGACACTGCAAGGCTGTTCTGCAGTGAACATGTGCTGGGAATGGACACGAGACAGGGTCTTTGGCAAAGCTGATAGTGTTGTGTCTTAGCCGAGTCCTAAGTATCAGCAGATTCTTGCCAATCATTTAAATTACATGGGATAAAGGTGGGAAAATCTATACTGTGATTAAACAGCCTTGATTCTTTCCTTTATCATTTTTTACCCCTAAATTCCCTTATTTTTAAAAAAGATTTTATTCATTATTTTTAGAGAGGAGAGCAGGGACAGAGGCAGAGAGGGATAGAAATATCCATGTATGGTTGCCTTTCATCTGTCTCCAGCTACAGACCTGGCTGGAGACTTGGCTTGCAACCTGGTTCTGTGCCCTGGCTGGGAATTGAACCAGCGACCTTTGGGTTCACAGGCCAGTGCCAATACACTGAGCCACACCAGCCAGGGCGAAAACTCCCTTATTTTTTATCATCAAGTTTTGTCTGAGAAAAAATTGGTTTATGTCCACAAAGAGGCCCTGGCTGGTGACTCAATGGACAGGCACCCACCTGCAAACCCAAAGGTTGCTGGTTCGATTCCCAGTTAGGGCACAGAATCAGGTTGCAAGCCAGGTCTCCAGCCAGGTCCCTAGCTAGAGGCAGGTGACAGGCAACCATACGTGGATGCTTCTCTCCCTTTCCTCCTCCCTCCTGCCCTTCTCTCTAAAAATAATGAATAAAATCTTAAAAAGAAAATCTTAAGAAGAAAAAGAGAGAGATTTAGGATTTTTATAGTCTGAGATCAAACATTTTGGGAAACTTTTAGAAAACTAACTGAAAGAAGCTTTAACTTAAGTGACCCTTTTCATAAATAAAATGACAGAACACTATTATCATTACTAAAATATTCTTCAAGTAAACAATAGTCTGTTATGCTAGTTCAATCATTTACTTAATGCATATACTATGTCTCATTCATTTAGTGTAACATATTTCCTTAAATGAATATGCTTTTGATTAATATCTATTGCTTTGGAAAGGGCAAAACATTTTGTTCTGATAGGAACTGTAGCTACAGAATAATAATTGTGATTCCACAAATCACATAGTTCAATTCACATATAACCCATATTTTAAAACCTAAATAAAAATAGTTTTGATCTGCTGACTAATACAAATATATCATAAGACAAAACCTACAAATAACACATTAATATGCATTATTTATTATATACATTTAAAATAAATACCCTGTCAAAAATGTTTAATAGCCAGCTAATTTTTGTTGTGTGCAGAATTAGCAATATTGAATATGTCTGAAATGAAAAACACTTGAACATATGTAAGAATACAGATGTTTTAATTGGGGGGAAAAAGAACATGTAAGCTGTAAGCCCTCTATGCTAGGATTATTTATATTTAGCCACTGTATTTAAAAATTATATTTACATATAAAATATATGTGCTGCCCTATAAGAATTATACCAGTATGAAAGAACATATAATTTATAAATATCTTCCTATTAATTTGTTGATTTTGTGATATTCTTAATTTACTTCTTCGTTTTCCCTTTCTTCCATGTCCTGGGGCCATATAATGCCATTACGTTTCAAATACCCCATATTTAAGTGATGGGACCCACCTTGAACCAAACAATGTAACTAAGCAAGACTGTAGAAATAAAATTAGATTAGCACATATTCCTTACCAGTAAAGAGACCTCTAGCTCATGAGATCAAATAATTTTCATATCAAACATAAAATGTTGTTTAAGAATCTTTGCTAGTAACCACGCATGAGTATTATGGGTACAATGCTATTTGATAGCACCATACATAACTGATAAGCTATCAGTTTTGCTGTAAGAGCATAGTGAGATGGGTCATAAATAAGAGATGAAATTTGAAATGGTTCTCGAAAAAGTCACAGGACATTGCTGGTAATGTGAACAGAATAAGCTCAGTCAAGGACCTGTGCCTGAAATAGAAACTAGTAAAACAAGTATGTAAAACAGACACATATTTGACAATTTAATTATAAATTATATGAAGTAAAATTATACTTTTATAATTATATAGGTATATAAAGAGTGAGAAATAAACCTTAAAATGATCCTCTGTGTATATATGTCATTTAACTGTATTTTATAAGAATAAAGTGACCTGCCCTGGCTGGTGGCTCAGTGGACAAGGTGCTGGCCTGCAAGCCCAAGTGTCACTGGTTTGATTCTCAGCCAGGGCACGTAACCAGGTTGCAAGCCAGGTCTCCAGCCAGGCCCGTAGCTGGAGGCAGGTGAAAGGCAACCACATACATGGATATTTCTTTCCCTTTCTTCCTCCCCCACCTTCACTTCTCTCTAAAAATAATGAATAAAATTTTTAAAAACTTAAAAAAATAATAAAGTGACCATTGAAACCACAATAAGCATGTATGAGAATGTAGCTGTCTATACAGATAAGAATAGATAAATAGCAGGTTACTAATGCTAGTTGGACATGGCCCAGAAGGGGAGTAGGAAAGCCAGCATTAAGAATAAGACTCCTTAAAAGACATATTTGTGGTAAAAGATATTAATGAAATGATTCCAAGTACTTAATATTATGATAATCGATACTCATGAAGGGTTCATGATGATTCAGACATTCAGAATAAAGGTGGCCTGTCCCAAAAGTATCAAGCTAATGTCAATTTAATATAATTTAAAGAGTTTTGGCTTCTGATACTTTTGGGACAGACCTCATAAAATCCCTTCTGGATTGACCCAATGCTTAAAGAATAGAGATAAAAAAATAACTTGACAGGTTTATTGTCTTACATGCTCCTGTCTGTCTCTCCATCTGTGCCACCAGAAAATAAAACATGAATTGAGAAATTTTCATAGGTGTCTAAAAACTTAATGGCTAAATGTTGTGTCTTTCTAGGTTAAAGAACTCTGAAGTACATACACTACTTTTGCCTAAAATAATAAATTGGTTACCTAGGCAAAGTGCTTTTGCATTTTCAATAAACTTGATCTGTCCTCAACTCTGTTAATGTTTTCTCATGGTCATTACCAGAGGTGGCATTATCATTCTATATAAAATTGGGAAAGTCTTTGATTATCGGTCACTTTATTTGCATTGACTTATTGGGTGGAGGATTGACTAAGGAACACAGACTTGATTACACTAAGTGTTGTCTCAGACAGCAATGCGCAGTTTTTCTCCCGGAGGTTAAATGTACTTCAGGAATCTAAAGATGGGAAGCTTTCCTTTGTAATTGAACTGGAGGACTTCATCTGTGATCTTTTTATAAACTGGCATTTCACATCTTGAATTTGGATATAAAAATGTAAAGATAAGTGTTATAAATGTATCTGAGTTTCCTTTGTTTTTGCCTATGCCTTACTGAAATATTGATAAATTGTATCATATTGCTATCTTTTAAACATACAAAAGGCTTTGGAATGTTTTTACAAGTTGGCTTTCAACATGTCATAAAATAAAGTGAAAATTGTCGATACTTGGTTAACATGATCAAGAACCAGTGTACGTATTCCAGGCTCCATATGATACATTCCATTTCTGCTTGAGTTCATGTTCAGGGTGCCGCTAGGGTATAGAGTGGCTGTGTGAGAAGAGCAGGTCACATCTGGGCCGGCACATTGATTTGGAAGTTAGGCCAACTCTGTGCAGCTGTGTTTCTTCTTCTGAGTCCATGTGGCCTAAGCTTGCAGTCCTTGGCCATTCCCCTTGGGGCACACCGACTCCCAGAGTCCATAGGCAGGGCATGATAGTATTGTAGGCAAGAGTCATCAACTGGGATCCGACTTACATGCTTGCCTTATAGTCTTGTGAGTATAAACCCAATCGGGTAAACGTACAGTATCTTAATGCCTACAAAAATAAAAGTATATTGCTCATATTTCTTTCTCATTGTGCTCATTAAAACCATCACCTTAGATAGTTGTCAAGCTACATAAGTCTTTGCTGAGAAGTTGGAGAAAACAAAAATGAAATTAAACACATAAAAGAAGGAATTTTAAATGGCAGGCTATATAGCAACAGAGAGTGTTCTACCTCAGCGAGGAAAAGTTTTCAAGGGCAGTTTCCTGTGACAAGACTATGTCTACATAGACTTAAGCTCTTTACCCAAGATGCTGTGATAAAAACTTCTCCACAAATTTACATTTTTGATAGTTCTGCATTAGTTGGGTCAGAAAAGCTGATATGAAAGAAATGCAGCTGCATTTATATTGGTATATATGTAGCAGTATTTTAGTATGATCAGGTTGATTGTAGACTATTCCTCTAAACCACGTTGGATACATTAAATATTATACATCAATGCATTACTTTCTAAGAAGCTTATACATTCTGAATTACAAAACAAAATTCCTCAAGCATTTCTACCCCAAAACATCAAGGACATACACCCAACCATTTTTCCAAAACTCCTTCTAAATTAACTGCTGCTTTTAGCATTCTTACCCATATTTTGACAGCACTTACGCTGACCTGTTGAGTTTTACACATGCTGATGAGAAATATACAGACATAAATGTGATTTACGCATTTGTAAACAGTGTTTGGGTATGACAGTAGGTTATCACATAAAGGCCTCTGACGTTTACAGTCTTGCTCTGCAGCAATGCAGTGCGAGATGGCGAGGGATGCTTGCCAGTCAAAAACCTACAGAGTTCATTTGGCTATTTGGGTCCTACATATTTCCATATGAATTTTATCAGCTCGTTAAATTCTAGAGATAATCCTGGGATTTTAATGGCTGCTGTGTTAATCTGAAACTGAGGCTGTTTCCCAAGCTCACTCATGACCTGAAGATATGCTTTTTCCTCATGATAACTACTGGTTCAGATGCATGCTCACCTTTTCTCCGAAGCCTGATATTGATTTTCAGAGACAGTCCAGTGTAAACCTGAAAGGAAGAAAAGTTGCGTTATCCCAAATCACCCTTGTACAACAACCCACAAGATTTTCAAAATTGTTGCTGCTTAAAATCTCATTTAAATATCATGCTCCCACCCAATTTTTTAAATATTTTAGAGCGGTGAAAAGGATCATAGAATAGAGATGTAGAAAACACTTTGAAATGTGATTAGAGCATATTATTAATCATAATGTATTCCTTCACACCTTTCTATATTTTAAAGTTGGTTTAAAAAGTGAATATATATTATACGAAGAGATCCTTTGTGATTTCATTTAAAAAGTATATATATACACAACTGTATCCAGAAAAGTTATAACACTGCAATGAGAATAAGTTGACAGATTTTTGTTAATAAATATGTTCACTGTATTAGTAAACAGTTTTCTCTTCTAGGAAGAATGGATCAATGATATTTGTATAAGCTATGATATCGGAGATGGGAATAATGTAAAAAAATAAATCTTTGAAGTAAAATTTGAATACAGTGAAAAATGTGGTTTAGTCAACAGTAAGATCTTTCTTTTCTTTTTCCTTTGGAGCTGGCAGAAGCATTTGAAAACAACCAGTTGAGCTCATTATCAATTTAGAATTGAAGAAACTAAAGATCAGAAATATTAGTGGCAAGACTGATAGAAAGTCCTATTTTCTGTCACAGAGGCTGCATGAAATTTTCCCCACCCTTCTATGTTGCTTCTACTTGTCCAAAGTATTTCATTAACAGGACAATTTCATTACAGATATTTTTTAATCAGTATTTTTTCAGCTACCCCAATTTAAACTTTATTGATGAAGGTTTATCCACTTGGGTTAATTAATAGTAAACTTGGTATATGACCTAATTATTGCATTATGTACTCATCTCTCCACCAGTAAAGAAATTGTTTATTGAGAGCATTTCCTCTAGTGAAATTCCATGGCATGGCCTTATATTTAAGTTACTTAGGTCTGGAATTGTTGTTTTTGAAGCACATTATATTATGTCGGGGAAAAAAATACTAACAGAGGAACCTAGAATATAAAGGTGACATGTAATAGAATTACAATTTAATGTAGCATATAGTGGAATGTATTTTTATACACTTATTTTTAATAAATTCTCATATCAAAAAATAAATTCAGTTTACAATGAACATAGAAAGTTAAAATGCTGATCTAAATTCTTGACGTTTTAGTCCTAGCTGATGGCTCAGTGGATAAGGTGCCATCATGTGAACCCAAGGGTTACTGGTTCAATTTCCAGTCAGGATGAATAACCAAGTTGCAAGCCAGGTCTCCAGTCAGGTCTGTAGCTGGAGGCAGGTGAAAGGCAACCATACACTGATGTTTCGCTTCCTTTCTTCCTTCCTCCCTGCCCTTCTCTCTGAAAATAATGAATAAAACCTTAAAAATGTAAAGTATGTTAAAAAAAATTCTTGACATTTTATCCACTATCATAAATTAAAATAAGAAGGTTATATCTTGAGAAAGGCATAACTGTATTTGCTGTCATACTGAAAATTATGAAGAGAAATAAATACTTGAATGATGCTTCAGGCCTCAAATGCTATTTCTTCATCAGATTATAATTTAATTAATCTCTATGACTTTATTTGCAGCCAAGCTTGAAAATGCTGAATAGCTTTTGAGTGGCTTAAAATTCAAAATATAGTGTATGATTAGTCAAGTGATGAAATATATTTTAAAGTACATTCTGCACTGAAGTTATACAAAATTCATGTTACATTGTCTAGGGACTAAAATAAAAGTGTTAATCTATTTACATAATATTATTCTTCTTATAATCAATATTCTTGAGGTCATAAAATAGAAATTTAGATGGTATGAAGCATTATATTTCCAGTGTTATGATCATTCATGTGTGTGTGTGTGCGCGTGTGTATTTGGCCAAATATAGATACAAGTTACCTTCCCTATCAGCATTGCTTGTGAAATTTATTTTTCACTAAAAGTTAGTTATAACAATTGGCAGTGATAAAATAACCTAACCCATCCTGTAGTACAATTATGGGTTGGAGTCTCAAGTTTCCCCGTAACAACAATATTTTTTCCAAAAAATTAAGGGAAATATCATATAATATTTTAATTACTATGTGGTAGTATAAAATATATTCTCTACTTAGCCAAATTATGTCTTAAAAAATAAGACATGTGCATATCTGAAAAACATTGACACCTAGAATAAAGGCAGCATCACTTGGCAGCAGTACTGGTCGACTGACCCCAGTAGTCTAGTGAAATAAGCATATGGAAATGATTTGCCAATTTCTTTTAAAGTTTTCATTTGTTTATTTTTAGAGAGAGGGGAAGGGAGGGAGAAAGAGGGAGAGAAACATCAATGTGCGGTAGCCTCTCACACTCTCCCAACTGGGGACCTGGCCCGCAACCCAGGCCTGTGCCCTGACTGGGAATCCAACTGGTGACTCTTTGGTTCACAGGCTGGCACTCAATCCACTGAGCCACCAGCCAGGGCTGGTTTGCCAAATTTTTAAAGATGTGATTGAGGCAGAATTCTTCTCTGTCGCAAGCCTAGTATCTATAACATGTCCTAGGGTCATAATTACTTCAAAAATAGACATGTGAGGAAACCACATAATTAGTCAAGTACAGCTGGTAGGAAGAATTACTGGCCTGGAGGCTGGTGTCAAAAAAATTTGGCCAAGTGCCCTTGGAGCAAATCCCCTGGGGAAACCAAGCAAATGGGGCACCTAAGTAGTTTTTAGAACCCGAGAAAGTGTACCTGGAAGACTCCTAATTTTCCTCCTGAAGTTAAAAAGCCCCAACCACATAAAGAGTCATGCAACATTACATTTCGGGAGTGTTCATTTGAAAATGGCCTCACATTTTCATTGCTTGGAACTGCAGTATGTTTTTTGAATTCAGAACTTTTTGTTAGTTTTGTTTTAATTCCTTGTAATCTACATACTTATTTTCAAAGTTCTCTTTCTTCCTTTCATACTGTTTTATTGTAAAATATACATACTAAAGGTGGTATAAACCACACACACTGTTTAAAGAATAATAAAGTAAATATTGCGTGCACAACCATAAACTTAAACAGCAGAACACTAAAAATAAATCTGAGATTTTCTTAGATAATTTTTATAGCATAACTAGATCATTTAGTTCATTTACTTTTGATATATCACTGTTATTTATAGATGTAAATTTAACAATGTATTATGGGGTGTTATTCAGTATCAATCTCCATTTTTTATTTCTTTTTCTTTTTCTTCCTTACTTGATTACACTTGCATTGATTTAAAATTTTTATTTTATTCTTTGTTTTTTATTATATATAGTGTATGGGTATTCTTTTAGTGAGAATTTTCATGCATTAATTAAGAAAGCTTAGTATTCAAACTCTTGATATGCTTACGAATTCTGGATTTTAGCATTAGGATATTTGGTACATCATGTAGTTTCCAATTTCTAAAAATCAAGTTAATTATAGGTACAGATGGAGATGTCATCTCTGCAGGGCCTTTCTCCATCCTGTCATCTATAATTTTGAACATATTAGAAAGTGATTTTAACACCCATTTCTGGCAACTACATATCAACCAATTTCTATCATTCCTTTTGTATTTTTTCTCTTGGTTTCCTATTACTTGGTCTTATCTCCAAGCATATCTAGAAATTTTGTTTTAATGCTGGGCATACATTATAAAAATATTAAGGACACTCTGGATAAAATTGTTTTCCTTGACATAGACCTCAGGTCAATCTCTTTGAGGAGACAGGTGTCACTTTATCCAGTCACTCATAAAATTAATTTTATGCTTCACTTCAATCTTTCTAAGATGTAGATTCTTTTGGTTTGTGTGGGTCCATTCTGGGATCTGAAACAGACATTTTTTTTAAAGAAAACCCTGTTGGCAGATCCCAAATTCTGTTCTTCTCTCCGCATCTGTCTGAGACTGATTAGCATCCCATATCCTCACTTCAGACCACCTTCTGGATATTTGGCCTGTTGGAAAGCCAAGCTTAGAAATTGGTAAATTTCTAAAAGGTAAAGGTGGCACAAAATGTCAGGTTCATCGCTCTGTAGTACTTTATCCTATTAGACTACGACACATAAATAAATAAAATAAAAGGCATTCTTTTAGGGAAGTTTCAAGTTTATATAAAATTGAGAAGCTGGTACAGAAATTTCCTGTATAATTGCCTTCATAGATGCATAACCTCCCACATTATGAACTTTACTCACCCCAATAATGTATCTTTCAAAAAGGATAAACCTGCATATCATAGTCACCTGAAGTCAACAGTTTAACCTCAGGTTCACTCCAGGTGTTAAACATTCTGTCGTTTCAGGCAAACATAGAACATATATTCGTTATCATGATCTCATACAGTGTTCTCACTGCCTTAGAAAAAGAAATTCACCCTGCCCCTTCTAATTATTCGTTGCACCTCTCGACCTCTGGCCACCAGTTATCTCTTCATTGCCTCCATACGTTTATTCTTTCCAGAATGCCATCTGGTTGGAACTGTTCCATACGCAGCCTCCTCAGATGGACTTCTCTCATTCAGTAACATGCATGTTAGTCTCCCCATAGCTTTTGGCTTAATGGCTGAGGGCTCATCACCTTTTAGTCCTGGATAATATTTCACTGTCTTGCATTACCACAGTTTCCTTACCCATTTACTTACTAAAAACCATCTTGATTGCTTCCAAGGTTCAGCAATTACGGTTAACCCTGCTGCAAACATCCATGTGCAGGTTTTGCATGGGCTTCTGAGGACATAAGAAGGAAGGATGAAGAAAGAGTGAGAACGGATGGAGAGTGGGGAGGGGCAAGTGCATGGAATCACCATGTCACAGGTGGAAGGGAGTGAAGGGCTAGAATTACGTTTTTCATGTAATGGCGTTTTATCCATGAACGCACACCCAGATGAATTACATCATTTACATTTTTGCTTCAGGTGAGAATTCGGACAGCCAAGGTCTCAGAATCTCTCATTAAACCAGGGACGTCATCAGAGTCAGATTTTGGCTGGCATCAGCTGGCTATCAACGTGTGACATGAAAAGGAGAAGCACCAAAACGAGAGAGTGGCCGCGGGGCGGCAAACCGATTGCAGTTCCCTTCCTTTCTCCTCCCGGCTGCCACTGCTGGGCTGATGGTCATGCAACAGAGCGCAGCTACGAGACACAGGGGCACATGCATGATCATAGTATGTGCTCAACAGGTGTACCGCATCCAGCGGGAAGTGCTGTGACGGTGACTGACATTGAAACCTGTACGATTAAATCCACTATTTTTTAATAAATAAATCCTGACTTTCGGGGTCCTCCTTTACATAACAGAGATTAACTTCAAGTTTGCTTAGTTATGACTAATTATGCTTTCTCCTTTCTTTCCGACAGCCCAGTTCTATTCTTTACAATTAGCAATATTATTCCACATCTGTGAAGCATAACACATGCCTGTACATATTTCAAAGAAAAAGAGAAACCTTTTTCAACACTCTGTGCTGGCACCGGACATAATTAGCAGTTGCAAATCAATAACCTCTGGCATGTGCTTTTTATCGAAGCTTTAATCAAGCTTTCTTTTGAAAATTAACATCCAGGGTAAATATTTTCTTTAATCTCTCACATCTTAAAAAGTATTTTTAATTCAAGGAATTATATTTCGGTTATAAAGTAGTAACATAAGTATCTCACAATTACGTCTATAATTTAATGAAAAGAAAAGATCAGAAATGTGTGTATTTTTACTCACAATTGAAATAATCTGGTTCCTAATGGTGGAACTAACCCACATGTCCATCTCTACCCACTGATAGCATTTAAATTAATATCATGGACTAGAGAAAAGGCGAAGGCAATTTGTTTCCTGCTTAGTGACAATAACTGATGGCTCCTATGTATTTAGGTTAAAGTAGGAGCCTTTTTTTTTGTCCTGTAAGACATTAAAAAAACACCATTTTGAATAGAAAATGCAGAAGTATATGCGATGCAAACAGAGTCCTGGTAAGAGGAGGAAGCTCTGAGAAGGAAGTGCTGTGGGCAGGGGGTTTTCTCTGGGTTCAGCCACATCTCACACAGCACTCAGACATGTATTTTCTCACTTAGGCTTCAGCATACATGTATTTTCTCACGCAGGCTTCAGGAAAGTCACTGTGCTGGGAAGCGTGCCTGCAGAGAGGAGGGCACTGGGGAGGGTCTGGGGCAGGAAGGCTCGATGCGGCAGGACGGAACAGCCCACAGGTGCTGGGCTAGAGGGTTAGATGACAACTGTCAAGATGGAATGGGAAACATGTCCACCTTGAAACACGCCCGCTTTTAGGGTTTCTGTAGTCTGTACGCATAGCCTCCCTGTATCGTTTCTTCATGTTTCATGCATGATGTAGATTGCTCCACACGTTTTAGTAGCTTCTAGGAGGACACAGCTGGCCGTCACACGTTAAAGCAGCCTTCACCTCACACAGGTCCCCGGGGTAGACTGAGAAGAGCCCAGGCTGCCAGGCCACTCCCTGGGCAGTAGTTGCTTCCCAATGAGATCTCGCCTTCGGGACCAGCAGCAGGACGTCTGGGGTGCTGATCAGTTTGACAGAGGCTGGTCACTTCCATCTACGTCTCCATCAGGATTCCTGTTGGGTCAGTTCCAGCTCTGGTGTCTGTCCCAGGTGGCCTGAAGCCGCCCACGGGCATGACAACATACACTTCACCAGGCCACCGAAGGTCTAGGGCGCCTCTTCACCTGCAGAGTAGCTTTTCACCCTGACAACTATGAATGGGTAGAAAGGAACAGGAAAGGGACGGGAAATCCTAGAGAAGGAATTTTTAAAATGGAGATGCAAGCATTAGGTCAAAACTTAACTAATAAATTTACCTTCCTGATGAAATAGAAAGTACCTTACAATAATTTTTGAAAACAATTGGTTCCTCCATATACAGAACACCAACAAAATATGCCACAAGAAGAAGAAGGAGCATATGTCTGGGCTGTGACCCTCAGAAGACTAATACTATACTTTATATCCAATGAATGTTTTGCAACTATAATCTGTACTTTTTAATCCCTTCACTTCTTTCACCCAGCCCCCAAAGTCCCCCTGCTCTCTGTGTCTGAGTCTCTTCGTGTTTTGCTTGTTTGTTTATTTTGTTCTTTAGGTTCCACATACAAATAAAGTGATATGGTATTTGTCTTCCTCTGACTGACTTGTTTCAGTTAGCATCATACCCCCTGTATGGTGTGGCAAAGGTGAGATTTCATTACTTTTATTGTCCAGTAATATTCCATTATACTTATACCTATGTACCATATATACTTTTCACACACACACACACACACACACACACACACACACACCCCAGAGATTTTATGCAGGAGTGGATAATTATATGCAGTTTTATAAGTGTTTATATGATATTAATTATCTTCTACTTAAGCTGTATTAGGGCCTAGGATTAAACAAACGCTCTGCCTTGAAGGAAGCAGTCTAGGAAATCATGCAAATATTGGACAACTTAATTAATATCATGAAAAAGGGTCTTTTCCGCAGGGGCAAACATCCTGCCTAAAACTAAGGTGGAAAGGTGGTAAAAGCAAAATAAATCAATAGTGCAAAGCAATAATATCTTTTAATGGATGAATTGGTAATTATAAAAGCACTACGTTTGATTATCATCATCCTCTATTATTGAATTTCACTACTTTTTACTTTTATCTTTTGAAATAAATTGCATAATGGTACTTTCTTAATTTGAAACTTAATATTATACTTTTGAGATATTTAAAAACTGTATTATGAGAACAGTGGTGACATATTTTAAAATAATGTTAGTTTACTACTTTATCTGATTAATTTCCCAACTTTTGGTAAAATAATGGCATAATGGCACAAGAGAAAACTGGAAATAGACCCTTGTTGTATAAGAAATTATTATTTATTGGAGTTGACTTGTGTAAAGAAAGTAGCATTATTCAATAGGTTACCTACTGGGCAACACTTTGGTAAATGTTACAATGCTTGTGTGCTTCACAATGTCCATCAAAATAACTCACAAATGAAATTAGTTGTATTAACGTGGTAGATGTGGATCTCAATGTACTTTAGAACAAATGCTGTCAGCAATCTGAAAATATGGATTGATTAATCCATCTTGCCCTATTGAGTTGACAGTCCTTGTTTATCATATACAATGTCAAAAATACTACAGATTTTCTATAGTATGAAGGTATAAATTTATATCCACAGGTATTATTTTTGTTATGTGAATAAAGCCATTGTTACTAGGAGAAATGAAAAAAAGAGCAAAACACTAAAACAAAAGAAAAAAGAGAATTTGAGAGAGAGGGTGAAGACAGAGAGAGAGAGACAGGTAGAATGTCAAGTTGTCTGGCACTCTAGCTTCAGTGATTTTTGAGATAAACATATATTTTTGTCTCTGGGTATCATGAGATACCACTGACTAGATAATAAATTCTCCTTTCCTGCCTAAATTTGAGTTGGAGTTTTCATTACAGCAAGTATATACTATCAGATATAAATCACAAGGTGACATTCTAATTAAGGAACATGCATAAGTTGGCTGGACAAGTAAGAGTTTTACTAAGGCTAAATAAGTGAAGAATAAATTCTCTTTACGGGTTCATCAGTTTTAAAACTGTCACCTAAATGTCTTTTATTAAATATGTGAGTTTTATCGAATTAAAATCATGTTTAACTGTTCAATGACTCATTTCTTAAAAATTACCTCAAATAGAAAAATAATTCTTGAGATATGAACTTTGATACCACACACGATGCACTTCAGATTAGAAATATTTAGTCAAGAGAATCATGTGTTCTCCCAAAGAAAATCTATTAATTTACACAGTGATTTCCAGATTAACTCTATTTCCAGCACCTTCATTTGCATTATAAACCATTGGAAGTGAATAATTATAACTTCAGTTCTCTTCTTTCTAAAACTTCTTAAAACATCCACCTACTACATATAGTTATCAGGATTACTGGCTCTTGTACTGAATATTTTTAAAAATCTGACTACTTTTCAAAATGATTATATCAAAATAAGAAACCACTATTGAAGTATTGTGGCTTATTGGGGGAAATTTTAGCCACATATTCTTATGTTTCAGTATTTAACTATAAGATCAAATAATGGAATTTTGTCCATATAGTCAAAACTCAGTAGATAATTAAAACTAAATATTGGGAAACATTCCTTAAAAAATAATGGGCTAATATACAAAATGTTGTGAGCTTTTAGTAAAGAAATCAAATTATTGCCCTACAATTGCAAAGAAATAACATGCATACTATAAATAATTTCATAAAATTGTGACAAAGTATTGATAATTGACAATAACATTTTCATTAACTCAGGGGTAGTTGATAAAAATTAAAATGTTAAAGTGAGTCATTGTTGTTTATCAAAATATTTTCATTGTTATTATGTGCACCTTGTTTTATTTTATTTGTACTCTCAAGGAGCAAATGATTAAAAAATTAACTTAAATATTATATTTTTGGTGATATACCTTTTAAAAATAAAAGAATGAGGACATAGAGCTAATTGCAAAATTCAGGTTCTTCACCGTGGATTACAGTTTAAGTCGTGATTCATGAAAAGTAGGTTAAGATCTTGTTTTAACTGTAGAAGTATCAATTTTTGTCCGTTTTATGTATTAAAATTTTGCATATCATTTCATTGTAGCCATCTTGTGTTTCTGCCACTTCTAACTTTCTGCCACCCACAAACATACTAGTTTAAAAAACTTACTCATCTAGTTGTAAGTTAATGTGATTTGAGAAACAAGAATGGCGTGGCTGTCTTGTTTTAAGTCCTGGCCTTACAATCTAGTATCATCTTAAAAATTTGCTTTTTGAGATATAATAGTCCTGCAACTAAGTGCCCCTTCCATCCATTTATCCATAACAGGTAGATATATCTTTTGAACGACTGATCATAGTTTAAAATAATGATTATTTGGTTAAATAAAACTTATCTACATTGTAAGTATGGATGACTATTTTAAGGTGATTTCTAAGGTATATATGTTTAAGTACAGTTTATATTATGCAAACCTTCATCTAGTCTTTTATATTTTATGATATAATGTTGTAGGGAGTTCCTTCAATGAAGAAATTTAGATATAGACTCTAAGAACTGTCAAAATGAAATGTGTTAGATTGTTTGTATTTTATATTCACTAATGAAAGAACTAATGGTTTATATTAGGCTATCATATGTAATAGCCTGTATCATATATATAATAGAACTGAATAGCATTGAAAGTAACAAACCAATGTCAATATAATTAAAACATTTTGTGTGGCCGATACTTTTTGGACAGACCTCCCATACAGTCAATTACACATAATATGTCAATTACCAAGAGATTTATTTACCATCATTAATTCATCCCCCTGTAAAATATTTATGGAATATTGTGTATTTTTTTTTTTTTTTTTTTGCTTCCTTTCCTGTACTCATTCCTTCTCTGCCTGGAAATGATCACCTTCATTCATTCCCTTTTATATTTATACTCACCAGTTATCCATTAAGATTGTTTGAATGTAAACTTCCCCCAGAATTTTCCTGACAATTACTCCCTTTTCTTTATTACTGACTTGAGGTTTTTTTTCATAGCTTTGCATTACCACCATTGATTTCTCAACTTTTATTACCTATTACTATGTTTCTCCATTGCTCATTAGATTGATAGTGCCTTAGAAATGTTATTTCTTTATTTTCTCTAATAAGGAGCAAGATGACACGCATCGAGTAAGTCCTTAGTAAACATCTGTAAAATGAAAAAGTGAATAAATGAATTCAAGAATTGAAGTAAGAAAGTTCAAGAAAAAGAACAGAATTATCTATTCTTACCATTTGTAACCCTATAGGAGGAAAAAAAAGATCAACGTAATCTGACAGTAGTTCCAGAAATGGAAACAAAATATAAAGCATGTTTGAAAGGAATGAATGAGAGAATGGCAGGGTTAAAAAAATAAAATGTGACTGAGCATATACAGGTCAAATGATAAAGTCTTGTACCTAATTTTATTGGTGGGTCCCCTTCTCAATCTACTGCTAATAAGGTTGGGAGTAAGAAAAAGTAACTACACAAATATTACAACAATGTTCTGTTAGTACACAAATCATGTGCATACTAGGTACATGAAAAACATATGTTGAGAAACAATGAAAAGAAACAGAATATGGAGAACACCAATTAAATGTAATTTTTATTACAATTTCAAAGTGATTAACAATTACTTTTAAATAAATGACTAAATTGACTTTTATTATTTCCTTTAAAGATTATAAAGTATTATTTCATGAATTACTTCATCTTGAACAGGAATTATAAGTCACAATCAGAAATCCACATCCACATTTATATATACATGTCTATGATGTACATGTACGTATGCCATACACACAAACTTTGCACATAAAATGCACTTAAACCAGTTTATAACACTGACTCTAGTATATATTAATTCCCATTAATCAATGCCAAACTAGAACATGTGATATTTTCCCCAGACATTCTGTTAAATCTGTCACTCTTCCTTAGGATTTCCATGCATCCTCCACATTAATCATTGTATTCAATGACCAAATTAATTAAATACACCTTAGGAACAACTTATCATTTCTATGTACTTCTAAAGTCATCTCTCGCTAAAATATCAGAAAACTTCTTAGTTGGCATAAAAGTGAAAAAGTGAAATCATGCTGAAAGAAAATTAAGGGAGAAGAATTCCCAAAAGGTAAGGATCTTAAATGTCACACGCCCTCTTGCAGCCTCAGCCATTCCTTGTGGAAACGGCCTGTCACAAAGGCTTTGGGAAGCAGTCTAATTACTGCTCCTTGGACATAAGTAACGCACTTTCAGTAGCAGGCACGGGCATTCGTTTCAGACCAAATGTTAATGCAACAAGCCTGCCCTCTCAGGTATTTCTCTCTGATTTTTCCCACCTTGGCCTACGATGCAATTTAAAAAATAACACAGTCTTGTTCACGGATATTTTAAAATAAGCATTTAATCATGTCCCTCTTTAGAAACCAAACAGCGTGGGAATGGGACTAAGAGATGAACCTAATTTACTTTTAAGCACTGACATTTTAAACACTTAGATGTATTAATATATTTTGATTTTATCTATACATTTATTCTTTTCTGAGTATTTTCTAAACCATGTCCATGTTAGTATGGTTACTTCCATTTGCTTTTATTTCCATATCTTTGTGTATATCCAGACCTCACTTACATAAAGAATAAAGAATTCAACGACAACCCCCCCCTCCCCCCGCCCAGTAGATGGCTTAAGAGAAGAGCCCAAATTCACCCATGGTACATAGCACTGTCCCTGAAACGTAGTAGACACTCATAAATAATCATTAATAGACTATACCTTTTAATACTGTAGCCTCATAACAAAGCACTACTTTTCTATTTTAATTATCTATCTGGACTAAAAAGATAATATAAATAGTATGTGTGTGTGTGTATATATATATATATATATATATATATAAAATTTCTCTAGTATATATTCTCTATATTTCTCTAGTATATATTGGCCATTAAGTTAGCTTCCTATAGACAGAAATAGTGGTGCGGAGATTCTGGGTCAAGATGGAAGCACAGGTAAGCCCACTTTGCCTCTTCACACAACTACAAAAATGTACGACTAGATCTCAAAACATATAACATCCAGAAATGCCAGAAAACTGAGCTGTGAAGCAGTCCAGTAACCAAGGTGTTGAGGGCAAAGGGGGAAAATTGGGACAATTATAATAGCATCATCAATAAAATATATTTGAACACTAAATTTTCTTTTAAGAAGTTCCAATGTGTTAATATATTTAGTTTTGAAGTTTATTTTAAGAAATCATCTATATAAAATAGATAATAAATATATCTTCATATAGAAACAAATCTATTGACAAAAAAAAAAAAGCTAAACAAAACAAAAAAACTTTATAGCAACTAAACTAGGAAATTTAAATGAACTTGTTGAAATTTCCCATCTTACCTCCAGATAAAATGCTCTGGTGTGTCTAAACATGCAGTTATTTCTGTACAAGTTATTTTTAATTTTAATATGTTCTTCTATCATATGCAGCTATAAGCAAATACATTATAATGACATCATTTCTGGTAAAATTTGGCACCAAAAAAGGTATTAATTACCAATCTCCCTCATCCATTTTATAAGGTTTGTAAGAATAGTAATTTCTGAGAGGGACTCAAAGAGAATTTTGGATAATCAAGAATGGCTCAGAATATGTTATATTAAAATACACAAACAAAAATAAACACCCTCTTTAATTAATCTAGATAATCCCTCTTTGGTTTAATAGGATTTTAACTAGCTCTAAATATATGAGCCTCCCCGAATTTTGAAAAGCTTAAAACTGTCTTCCAAGCAAGTGAAGTGGATTAAAACCAACCTTTGTATTTCGCAGTTTGCATTTAACTGACCTATTTTGCGAGTTTTCCTGAAGCCCTGAAGTGTTTTCCTCCTCAGTAACGGGGCATCGCTCTAGGATAAGATCGTGAGATTCTATTTCCTTTGATATATTCAAACTTGCAAACACATTACACGAGCAAATTGCTTGCCAGATATTCTTTCCAATTCCAATCCATACCCACCCCCTAAAGCATTTTTCTCTGCTTTCAAACAGTTCATTCATAGTTTTTTCATTTGTGTGTGTGTGTGTGTTGGTGAATATCCTCATTTAAGGGGAAAAGAAATAGATCCTCTGAGAAAACCCTGAAGGGTTAGAAATAGATCTTTAAAAAGTGTCAATGAGATGCTCAACTAGGTCAAGACCTTGACACATTTTTTTCTATCTTTTTCTTTTCTCTAACTTTCCAGTAGCCAATGTTTACACAACGAAATGCAGCCTTTCTTTTGTGCCCTCTGCACTGCTGGCTTTTTGACATTCAGAAGATGGCAGTTTTTTAGCACGTTTTTGAAACAAGAAAACGATGTGCAACTCTTGGCTTTGGGAAAGCAAAACAAAATATCATGCACGAATTATACTGTTTACTAAAATTGTTATTTGTGGAACTATCTGGAGTATATATGTGTATACAAATATAAAGATGAAGAAATAGGTAACATAATTTCACCAGTGTTTTGAGGAATGAAGGAGGGAGGAAGGAGGGAAGAAAGGAAGGAAGGAAGGAAGGAAGGAAGGAAGGAGGGAGGGAGGGAGGGAGGGAAGGAAGGAAGGCTGAATTTAATAATCAACAAAGAAGGGAGAACTGTAAGGCACAGTGATAAGGTGCTGCTTGTTTAAACAAAGTGGGCAAGGTGTAACATTCAGGGTGTGTGGGCTGGAGTGATGCTCTGTTGGGGGCCTGGCACTCAGCCCCTGACCACTAATGCCTAATTGTCATGGGTCATTCGGAACCGCCTCCACCATTCAGGTAGTTTCATGTTCCCAGAGCTGAAGAACTCGTGGTCCTTTCTCAGCAGGTCAGACAAGGTCTGTCATCAGCCCACCCTTTTCGTCCTTCTTAGCCAGAGCTGAAGAAGATGCCACCAGGGTGAGAGCAGAACCCCAACAGCTTTGCTGATTCTACCCGAAGAGAAAGATTTCTTTCTTGCAGGTCTGATTTTCAGTTGAAGGGCTGATCGGCACCATTGCACGCTGGCTTTGTCTATGAATAATTTACTCAATCGTGTGGGGCACAGCACAGAGGCACCAGGGCTCTGGATAACATATCAAAAGAACATGAGACAGGCAAAGCTAAGAAAGTATTACAAGATTTTTCAGACTTGTTACAAGTGTGCTTCTAACTAGGTTTTATGTTTATGTTTTGTGCTGCGTGCATTCCTTTAAAAAATTTCCATTTATTTTTCTCTGGTAATTTTGTATATGTACTTAAGTTCCCTGATTCTGTACTCTGTCATCTGCACTCAATTATGAAGCCCACCCTGCAATCTGTCATTGCGGTCATTCTATTTTCCAGCGCTATACTTTCCACTTTTTTCTTTTTTTTTTTTAATTTGACCATTTCAATGGCTTTGCTGGGACCTTCTATTTTTCACCTGTTTCAGGATATCTGCATTTTTCATTACTGTCAGGCATGTTTATGATGGCAGCTTTAACCCTTCAAGGACTCATTCCTCCCAGTGCTTGCATTTTCTCACACACGGGGTGATTTGTTTGGATCCTGTCGTGACAGGTGGTTCCAGGTAGGGTACCCTGTGCGGTTCGGCCGACGCAGAGGGGGCGTCGAAAACCCAGAGTAAGACTGGTTCCCGAATAGACTCGACCCCACGACGGTCTGCCATGGGGGAGCCTGATTTCCATCGGCAGCACCTGTACTGGGCAGAAAGGCCCAGGGATGAAGGTCCTCGGCTGTATTTTACTGACCTCCGGACAGGAGATCAGGTGCAAAGTGATCGAGTTTAGTCTTAAGAAGTCTGCGTTAATTTTCCTAAGGCATTTGCACAATAATTTGCCTTTTTTACTAACCAACTTAATGCCTATTTTCGTTTCGCCGTCCCACTGTGGGTCACAGATGCTGCTGGAGTTCTGGAGCCAACTGGCTGTTGGTTTTCCTTACCTTGATTGCCGTGCACCAGAGGGGAAATCATTGCAGGGCCCTAGCCAACCTGAGTGCGTCGTGTTCGGTTCCTGTTGCTTTCCCACCTAAAAACGCATGATCACATGACTGCAGCTTAGAAGAAATGACTAAAGAGGAGGAACTCTAACGTGCTGACCCTTTAGCTGGCTAGAAGATAAAAATAATATGTTTTTACGACTTTGAAGATGAGCAGCTTCAATTATTATATGGGGACAGATCATTGAAATGGTTCTTTACTTTGTTTCCTTCAGGTTATATTAACATGTGTAGCGTATCTGTATATAATAGTATATTAATATAAAATATTAATAAAAATAAGAACATGCTCCATAAGATTTCTGAGAAACTCAACTTTATTTTATTTCTTGTAATTTTGTTTTTTAATTTCTTTATTTTCAGAGAGAAGGGCAGGGAGGAAGAAAGAAAGGATAAGAAACATCCATGTATGGGTGCCTTTCACCTGCCTCCAGCTACAGACCTGGCTGGAGACCTGGCTTGCAACCTGGTTATGTGCCCAGACTGGGAAATGAACCAGCAACCTTTGGGTTTGCAGGCCAGTGCCTTATCCACTGAGCCACCAGCCAGGGCTGAACTTCTATATTTAATAGTTTGCCTTTAATTATAATTGAGTTAGGTATATGTGCTGTGCTATAAGAAAAATACCAAATTTATTGTTATTTACTGATTCATAGTGAAACATTTTTCTCTTTATTTGAAAGGGTTCTACTTTTTATTCCTTTAATTTTCTAGTCAAAAGCAAAAATATGACCTCCTTTTGGATTTCTTTCACAAATATGGATTTTTGTAAGCTATAACCATCATTTTCTCCTCAATGACTGTAGCTAAACATTTATGGTAATTTTTGTTTAACCCTCAAATAGAAAAAATGTCACCTAACTCTATATTGATATTTGCTGAATTTTTATTAGTGGCATAATAGACTATTTTAGCAACTAAAGCATCCCTAGAATTTTTGTAGGTAATCTGGGAGAAATCTTTAAGTATTCTGAGCTGATTCTATGATAATACTGAATATAAAAGCTGATTTCTAAGATACCTGTGGATATACTTAATCTGCTTCATCAACACAAACTAGCACACAGATCCAGTAGAAAATAAAAAACAGTTCAGATAGAACACCTTAATAAAAATATACTATATTATTTTCAAAGCTAGATTACATGACAACTTTGACCCTGTTTCACTGGCTGTAGATTCACATGGATTGGTGGTATAAATTATGACATAGTATTACTTTGATATGTTTTACTTAACCAGAAGTAGAGTATAAGTTGGATCTTAACTCTACACCAATCATTTTAACGATTGCTTTATTCTCTACTAGGTTGATTCATTTTAGGTGGCCACTTTTAAGATGTTTCTTCTTCGGTAAATATCCATATTAAGAAATATGTTTCTCTTGGATTTTGTTTCATAACATTTGTTCAACTGGGGTTTACTAGGCATACTTTAGAGCCAAATTTAGGGTTTGCTGAAAGCTTTAAATAAATACGAAAGTTAAAAATAACACCTATTTTTTGGATGCTACTCATTCATTACCAAGGAAATCTGGGTAAGTAGCCGCAGCCTACAGATCATTTTTTCTGGTCGTTCAGAGAGGGGCCAAAATGTTGTCGCCACCCTCACAGTTCAGGAGGAATCGACACTGAAGGACCTGACTAGGCAAATATGTTATAAACTATGATTACAGTCTTTTTCTAAAGTTCTGGATGGAGGATAATACTGTGAACACTGAGAAAGAAGATACCTACTAAGAAGGGCTCCTGGTGGCTAACTGGGCTCAACCTAAAGAACAAAGAAAATGGACATAGAGTAAAACAGAGCCTGGCAGCCATTTCTACACGGAGGCCCCCCCAGGAGAACTGGGCTTCAGAGGGAAGCCCGCCAGTGCTCCTGCCCTTAAAAGGGAAATCCAGGAATCCTATTTCAATCAACAGGACTGAGGCCTTCCTCTTCCAATCAGAGCTGCCGGCATGGGTTCCCTTCAGCACCTTCAGCCCCTTCAGTGGCCAATCGAAGCAGCTCCGCTCTGACCAATCGGGACAGTGCCTTTTGAAAAAACCAAACTGCAAGGGTGGGGAGTCCTCAGTTGCTTGAGGGCAGATCAGTTGGGGACAAGGGGTAGAGACTTCTGTCCAAACAAGCCAGCTCCCCTCTGGCTTGGACAGCGCACTTCCCTTTCCCCCGAAGGCTGAAGGCTAGTGACCCTGGCTGAGTTGAAACAGGGAGTGTCTGCCCAGAACTGAGTGGAATTCTCTAGACAGAGAGGGACTGGCCCCAGGGCTGCCTCAAAGACATGCTCTTTTCACAGCCATGCGGCATTACAATTGTGCTGTTTTCACTAAATGGGAATTGCTTCTTCACCATACCCCACGTTGGGAAGTTCTATTGGCATTGAATTGCCACCAAGGGCAGTTGGCCATCGGTTGACAATACAAACACAAACATACTTGTGAGGAGGGACAAATTTTATTATCTTGGCTCTGTTCTCTCTATTTTATGAGGGAAAAAAAGAGTCAAGACAGAATAGAAAAATAATGCAAGGGGTTTTTAAAAGATTATATTAATTATTTTTAGAGTGAGGGGAAGGGAGAGAGGCAGAGAGGGAGAGAGACATCCATGTATGGTTGCCTTCACCTGCCTCCAACTACAGACCTGGCTGGAGACGTGGCTTGCAACCTGGTTACGTGCCCTGGCTGGGAATTGAACCAGCGACCTTTGGGTCCACAGGCTGGTGCCTTATCCACTGTGCTACCAGCCAGGGCTGCAAGGGGATTTTTAAAAAACAGCCTCCAATGTGCCAGCTGCAATGCCTCATTTATTTATGTGTCTTGCAAACCTTGCCTAGCAAGTGGAAACAAAACAGACAAACCAAACCAAACGTTCAGTGACTTTAAGTTACTCATTATCACAATACTGCACCACCCTATGTTTCTTCACAGCACTTACAACAATTCCACTCAAGTTATAATTGAGTCAAGTTGTTACTTAATGCCTGTATGTTCTCATAGAATATAAACTCCTTAGATATTTTATACTGGCCAAAAAGACCATTTAGGGTTTTTTTCTGTAAAATAAAAGGCACATTTCTCATTTTCCCCAATAATTTTATTGATTTGGATATTTTGAGTATGTCAGCTGTCTTCCACTATTGGTTTCTGGTGGGTAGAGGCCAGAGGTACTGCTAAACATCTTTCAATGCATAAGTCAGCCCCACAGCAAAGAATTATATGGCCAAAATGTCAATAGTACCAAGAAATCTCACAAACAACTTTTGACACGTTCGATCTATCGAAGAACCTTCTTGAAATACTACACATATTTTTGTTTTGTGTTTAGGTTGCATTTTTACCTTTCTTGAAATAATAAGACATAATGTGCCAAAAATGTTGCATACTTTCTTCCACCTTCAACACTAAAATGTCTGCACAAAAATTCACCAATTTTAATGTGTTTTCAATTTTTTAAAAAGATTTTATTGATTATTTTTAGAGAAAAGGGCAGGGAGGGAGAGAAACATCAGTGTATGGTTGCCTTTCACCTGCCTCCAGCTACAGACCTGGCTGGAGACCTGGCTTTGCAACCAGGTTATGTGCCCTGACTTGGAATCGAACCAGCGACAGTTGGGTTCGCAGTCCAGTGCCTTACCCACTGAGCCACCAGCCAGGGTTGATAAGTATTTCTTAATGGGCACTCATATGACAGCTGTCACATGCAATCTAACAAAATTGTTTTGAATGACGTTAAAGACAACTGAGCACTGCTAGAACTATCGTATGGAAAAAACAAAATGAACTTTTTGGGCAATCCAACATTCCCCAGAACCTAGCCCAGCGTATTCTCTTGATAAATATCTGTTGCATGAACGAATGGCTTTTTTTTTTTTTTTTTTTTTTTGGAGGGTGCATATAGATGGACCTAAAGGGAGCTTAAAAAATGTGATTCAGAATTTTAGCAGAATTGCATGAGATGGAAAGTGTCATAATTCTTTTCCACATCCAAGGATGTCAAGTGTTCTTCTATTTTCTCTTTGTCTCCTAGAGCTTCCAGGTGGCTGCCAACATCCCTTGAAATCCTTTAGCTGTGGGAGCCTCCCTCTCCAGTCACTGCCCCCATCCTCACACAGCCTCCACTTATGTGTGGATGGGCAAAAGCTCTGTTCTCTTGCTTTTCTCTCATAAACCACTTGTCATAAACTGAAGGGCCATGTGGAAAATCTGTGGTAACCCGCACACGTCAAGACTCTAAACTTGCTCATATTGCAAAGATTTGTTTCCTTATCAGGTAACATTTACAGGTTCCAGGGATTAGCACCCAATTCTTTGGGTTGGTCATTTTTAGCCTACTCCTCTTCCCTTATAAGTTAAATATTTGGAGGGTGTTCCATTTGAGGATGCTGATTCAAGGGTTAAGTTTACAAAGAAATATAAACTGAAGTTGTTAAATGGAAGTCTCTCCTTGGACCATGTGGACAAATTTATTTCAGTTTAAGAGCTTAGAAAATTGTGGGCATTTTATGTATATTAAATGAAATATAAAATATCATATTATCTCTTAGGCCATTAATTGGAAAATAATTCATGCACATATAAGTGATATCCCTGAAACCTACATCTTTCTGTAATGTCACATCTTCATTTCTCTTTTGAAAATGATTTCCATTTCTGAGTCTATTTTTATTAACCTCACGCTGAACAATATGGAAAGTTGACTAAAGCAAACGCTTGACCTCTTTATTGGCTGAGTAAATCAAAACAGAAGGAGACATGAGAAACTTCCAAATCATGTTTTATCCAAAATAAATAGAATTATAAAATTGCTCTTTATGAAACAAAATAGGTAAAAAATTGAGACACAAGGATCTGAATTGGTTTACAAAAACAGACATAATATTGGTGGCAATAATCTCAATGGAGCTCTCATAAAATTAACTGATTTTTTTATAACATTTTCATGCCCATTATTAGTAATGGCCATCCTGATACCAGCAAGTGTCTAGGAAAGCCAGGTCTCTGTGAACTTTTGCCTGTTCTGTCAGGAGAATTCTCTCCACTTTCCACGTTCAGATCCATGGTGAGGCTGGGACCAGTAGGCTATTCCTGTCCCCTGACATGACTCACGATTCCAGGTCCGTTCAGATTGCCACAAGAATTCCTTAGTTGACAAAACACAAACTGGTCCTTTCTGTCAAAGTAGGTAAATCCCTCAATTGGAAATTTAAAAAAAAAAAGGGAAGAAAGATAGAAGGAAGAATCTCTTTTTCCCAGTATAGGCCTATAGTTTGTGATTTCTTTCTTTTCTTTCTTGATTTTGAAGTGAAAGATGTTAGTGTCTGGTCAACAATCCTTTTTCCATGAACTACCCATCAGTGTGGGGATGGTTAAAATACAAAAGATGTTAGTCTATGATATAAAACTGGGTAGTGGGACAGGAAATCAGAGATTTGTTTCATTGCATTCAAAGTGAATTTTTTTGGTATGCCTCATAGTCATAAGATTTTTAAAAAATCGAATAAAATAAATGAAAGTGTCCAATTTTAAACACAAAAATTACATCGTTATGTTAGGGTATCAATGATCTTTTTTCAATAAACATGTAAAGAATAACTATTTGAAGGGGGTTGCTATTCTGGCCAGTATTATTGGCCTGCTAAAGTGACAACAGCCACGGAGTGGCAAATGACACAGCTGACCATATGAAATAATGCAGAGGGACAGGCCAGTATCTACCTCAGGCCCTGTGTGATGATGGGCAACTTGTGCATACCTCTTAGACACCATTGATGTCTACACAGTCGAGATGACACTACCCCTTTCCCCAACCATAACTCTGCACATTCCTTGTAAAAACGAATCATTGTCTTAATTCTCACTTACCCTATGAGCAGTTCTAGATCCTTCCTTTTGCTTGCTTCACTTGCAGGGCCATGGTCTCTGCATTCATCCTGTGTAACCTTTAGCCCATATTGTAGCCATACTGGCCTGGGTCCCAATCTGCAGGAAATGCCAGGGATGGAGGGAAATGTTAACTACTTCAGCTACAACATGGACTTCAGCATTACAGTCACTTACATATGCAATCAATGCATCCTTTGGTGTGTCCCCACGTATCGCATGTGTGCACTCTGTTTCAATAATTAGATTAAAAATCCACTGGGGACGAAAACCATCTCATACATTTTTAAACTCCAATGTATATTAACAGAGCGACCTGCGTATGGTTGATGAAAAAAGAAATTGGCTGATGGTGAGAAAGAATTATAATGAAGTATGTATATGCTTGTCTCCTTCACTAGCTTAGGTAAGAATTGCATTGAATTAATCAGGTGCCCCCAGCTTCTTTTCAAGGACATGTAGCTAGTAAATAATACATGTTTAGTAACTGTAATTATGCTCCACATCTTAAACATAAATACACCTGCTTCTGTGCCCTATGGTTAGATATGTGTATACATTTTACACTCTTACAATTTGGTTAATTGTTATATCCCTTTCTGTTTTCAATTGTACATGCTTTATTATTCCTGTTTATTTGTAAACGAGTTGAGGAAGGACACAAATCTTTAACTTATTTGTAAGCCTCCATAAGACGTAAGCACTAGTCTGCAGAGATCACCACTCAATACAGGCAACTGACCAGTTGTCAGTCTTTGGGGTTTGGACATATTTGTATGTTAGGTGTCTGTTCCACAACCTTAAGGTTTTGTGGTTTTGTGTTTGCCTGGATCCTTAAAAGAAAATAGAAGATTTTAACACATTAAAAATATTTCTGAGCCCTGGCTGGTGTGGCTCAGTGGATTGGCAGCAGCCTGTGAACCTAAAGGTTCCTGGTTCAAGTCCCCAGTCCGGGCACATAACCAAATAAATAAAATTAAAGATTTCATTTAGTTATTTAATAAATAAAATCTTTAAAATATATATTTCTGAGAAGTCAATCACTTAACTATGTTTAAGAAATAAGAAATATACTGTGAACCCAAAGGTCGCTGGTTCGATTCCCAGCCAGGGCACATAACCAGGTTGCAAGCCAGGTCTCCAGCCAGGTTCATAGCTGGAAGCACGTAAAAATCAACCATCCATTGATGTTTCTCTCCCTCTCTGCCTCTCTCCCTTCCTCTCTCTCTCTCTCTGGGAATAATAAATAAAATCTTTAAAAAAGAGAAAGAAAGAAGAAATATAATAAGACCTATTCTACCAAGCTTCCAAGAAATACATCTCAGAAAAATAAATGACAGTTTCACTAGTCTCCCTAATTCTAAGGAAAGTACCATGTTCACTAACTCCGTCACACTTAATGGTTATTGTATTTCTTTCTGCAAAAGTGAAATAAAAGTAAAAAACAAAGATGCAACAAAAATTACGTTAGCTATCATTTTTTGAAATATAGTAACTTTAAGATGGTATCAAAACATTTCAGTTATAGTAAAAGACAGTTCACCAAACTCCAAGTGTAGATACTACCTATGAAGGATAATTTGATGCTTGTTAGCCTGTAGCTGTTTTTCTCATAAAGAAAGTTCTAGTATAGCAGACTCCATGGCAGTCCAGTGGGCTAGTCATTGCTTCCACTTGCTTAATACGGTGAACATTTTATAAGAACTCGGAGGAAGAATGTGCCTTTCCAGCAACATTATGAAATATAATAATATAATTATGCCGGATCCCTTCAATATGACCTTGCCTACCCCGAATGCAACGCTGGCCTTGCAGGAGGGCCCATTCCTTTCTCGTGTGGGCTGCTGCAGTAGCTGACTAAGAGCTGGTGCTAGTATTGGCAATCACAGCTACTTCTAATTGCCCCTCCATCCGGGAGGTAGGATGGGTCGTGAACCGCGACCGGGAGGAGGAGGGAGCCATGTCTCACCCAGGGACTCAGCTTTCCTGGGCCTGGTCCCATCGTACAACCATGGGCTTCAGCATCACAAGCTACCACGGGTAACATGGCGGGAGGAAAGGAGGAAAGTCCTTGCCATTCTACGAATCATTTCCACTCCGGAAAGAAAGCCCGACACTGTATGTTCATCCCAAGACCCGGAAGATGGGAGGGGGCCCACAGTGCCCAAAGAAGCAGCCCATAAAATGTCCTCGGTTAATTGCCTCCTCCGGTCCCTTTGTTTTATGAGGGACGGTGTAGTGCTTACAGACACAGCACATAAATAACTGCATAACTCACTTAACTTGAATTAACGGCCCCCTGTCGCTTACCTGTTTTACAAGGAGATGAACAAACGTGGTCTGAAGCAAGATAAGGATTCGGGCTCACCGAGCCCACCCAGGTACTCACGTTCCTATGTTTGAGGAGTCACGCCTGCACCTTTACCAGTCAATCGATTCAATCAATACTTAACTTCTTCACCACCTCCTGCCAACGACATGCACCCTCAGGCTCCTGCCACCCCTGCTCTTGCCTATTCCCCAACTTGGGTAAAGTCTGGTCCCTCCCTAAGAGCATGTCACCAATAAGCCCTGCCTACTCGCTTGCAGGCTGGCTGATAGGCAACTCTTCAGTGCGTGGGCAAGAAGAACTGTTTCTCCCCTAATGCACCTACCACCAAAATAACTTTTCTTTTTAATTAAAAAGTATTGATTTTAAAAGATAACTTGGTTGTTATTTTTGTTGTTAAGATGATTGGTTATTATTATCCTGAATTTCGACCCCACCCTAACTCTCAAGGTCAGTTCTCTTCTGGGCATCAGCTTTGATTCAAGTGATCGCCAGTCTTACAGAATCTTAAAGCCCTGACACTACTCTTCTTGGGTGTCACGAACTTTAAGCTATACCTGGGAATTGAAGGAAACCGATTTGTATAATTGGATGTACGTCTAGAAAGGCATTATTTCAGATTCAGATGTTTGAAGAGTTTTCTAACTATTTTATTATATGCCAGATCAAAACCATATTTTTCCTTTTCTCTCTGAATACCTGCATCTGTGTTTTCTTGTTCTCTGCGTACTCTACAGTTCCCAAAGAGGGAAAATAAAGGCTCTGACCATGAGTAGGTTCCCCAGGCACACCTTGTCTTGATTTGAAATACATTCAATGAAGCCAAGAATAATCAGTCTCCACTGTGTTCATCAAAACTACAGAATTTTGCAATATTTTTTTCTTGTAAGTATAAATAATTGCACAAGCTTCCTGTTCAAATTGGCAAAGTTTCTTTTAAGTATTTGAGTGATATGTTTTGACACAGAGCCTGGAATACTTTCATTTAAAAGCAGGTTTATGATCAATAATGTTTAAGATTATGAAGAATGAAGATTTACTGATTTCTTGCTTGTCACCTGGGTTCTTGTGAGCAGTTTTCTGTCTGTCACACCTGTCTGGTTAGAATGTGGCTTAACTCCTCTCTTTCTATGACTAATTCTATAAGAGAAATGGCATAAAGTCAAGTGTATACAAAATTGTGGTTAATTTTAATTGTCTACATTAAAATGTGGTTTATTCTCTATGCAAGATTCCTCAGACAAAAGTCATTTAATTGGGAAAATATTTGTTATACACACTGAAACTCATAGTTAAACAAGCACAGTAATAATTTGTATTCCTCACAAAGTTTACTTGGAATAATCTGAAGTCTTAAACCCTTAAATTGCATTAAAATTGAAACTATAGTGAAGAAATAATGTCAGTAACGTTATTACTGACAATAAAGAGCAATAAAACAAATAGATTTCCTCAGACTGATCTTTCTTAAAATGCTTTAAGTGAAACTTCTTTTTTGAGATAATGAAATGCATGGTTACATAGCCTCTTTTTGAAATTGAGTTGATGTAAAGATATATAACTTTCTATAGAAATAATAATTACATTATTCAAGATAATTGAGCATGCATCTTCACAGACAACTATTCTTTAAGGTGCATGATTATTTATTTATCTAATTTGTATAATATGTCCATAGGTAGTAATAAATGATGGGCAAGACTTAATGAGGATTATTTTTCTTATGTTTATAGAGTTAGGTCACTCTTCACATGTTGTTAGTATTGCGGATTCTATTTTCTTAACATCTCCTTTTCCACAAAATAGAAAAAATAACTGTACTGACTTCAGCTAAGCAATGATCATGTATGGGAAATTATATATATATATTTATAAATTTATATATTTATATAAATATAAATTATATATATATATATAACTAATTTTCTCTGTTCATAATTTTTAAAATGTAGCTACTGGAAAATTCACAATGGCATACATGGCTTATGTATGTCATTCCCATGATGCCTCTAATGAACACTCCTCTATGGAGCATTGTTTACAATGAGTCATTATTAACGATCACAAGGCTGAATGAAAACTCATGGTAGAGCAGTACGAAAATGACACATATCCAATACAGATACCTGTCAGCCTTTTCAGTTTCTTATAAATGATAAATCTCCCGAGGTTCCCACCTCATTCTCCCTGGCACTTGGGGACTGCGCTCATGAAGGCTGTTGGGAGCAGTGACAGGTGCGGTTACAGCTGCAGGAGGACCTGTTATATCTCTATTTCCATCTTCCTGGAACAAAGGCGGTTTTACCTTTCATCTGGAAATTTGCCCTCATTTAACCTCAGGCCAAAAGCTTGATTTTATTTAACTTTTCCACAGTTATCATGAGTGGCAAAGACACACTTGTTTCCCTCACGAAATACTCAGAAAATAAACTGCTAGCCAAGTTGAAAGTTGAAGTATACAATACGCAGTAGGGATGTTTTTCACAACAATAAGCATAATATCCATATCCCAGGTGTAATTTATAATCAACCTAGAAGTATCTCAATTATTCAAAATGAAAAGAGGGAAAAGCAGGCTGTGAATTTGTGTTAAAAATGGTGAAAAGAAGAAGACAGGTCACGCTGTGACGTAACTCCCTGTTTTCTACTTCTGTCCTCAATGTGCGGCACCTGTTCAGGGTGACCAGTTGCGGAAATTACTTTCTTCTTCCCGTGGGAAGCGTATCTAAATGACGCCTTCATGTCTCATTTAGCGGGAAGCTCACAATGAGGCTGCAGAAACCTATCAAAATCTCTTGTTTTTCTTAAGATGGTCGCTACATAGGGTGTTCAGAGTTCTTTGAGTTACTCAGTTTCTACAGCAACTACTGTCTACATTATGTATATAAAAGAGAAGGGGGCAAGAGCTCCGAAAGCAGCATTTCATCTTGCAGCGTGCGGGTATCACACAGAGGCAAAGGGGCAGTTTCACAAGTGAGTTGCAGAATTACAAAAGATTATGGGATTAGCAGCATACAGGACCCTATGCAGGAATTCATACGGCGTATCCAGTGAGTGTTTATTCCACAATTTCCCCGGGAAATAAGAAGGTGAAAAACGAATAGTCACACTTTCTATTTCTAGAAGCACGGCAACTAGCATAAAGTGAAAATTTTTCCAGGAGAGATTATCAAATGAGGAGTAAAATGCAGGAAAAAGGGAAAACCTCGTATAAACCCAATACTATGCAAACTACATGCCATTGCAAATATTTAACATTAATGTATTTAATCACTATTGGTCAACTAATGTTTTTTGACCTTTGACTATTCTCAAAGTGTTGAGAGAGGTTTCGGGAAAAAAATTTAAAAGGTATCTGTTGACTGAAGAATGGAAAATAGAACCAGCAGAATGGATACGCTGTACACATCTAGCAATATAATTTTCACAAAAGTGTGTGTGTAGAATATGTAATAATCATAATTATAACACAATAACACTGAAATTTTAATTGGTGATTTTTCTAATCAGTGTATATAGATAGCATGTCCTTGTTTTAAAATACATGCTCAGTAGTTTATTGCATAGTAGTAGTATAATTTCTTTTTTATTCCCTTAAACATGACCATTTGTGTTTTTTTTACAATTTTTATTATTTTATTTTATTATTACAATAAAGGTTTTAATGAATGATACATTTAACACAATTATTCCTTTGGGGGAGAACTGTTGGACTTTAATATACTTCAATATACTTTGTAACTTTGACAGTTATCCTTATGTGGTCTCTGGAAAAGTTTTGACAGAATATACTCATACTATTAATAAATGCCAATGGCTACTCTGGCCAGAGTAGAATGTTTTGCATCTTTTTATTCCTTTTCTAACTAGTGGAAAATAACAAATAACTGCTTTTCTTAACCTTTCATTTAAAATATTTTACAGATACATGTTGTGGGGTTGGGTTTTATTTTTCCACTTGTGTTTCCTCTTTATGAAAGAGAAGTACTACTTTTCATCAGCAACATTTGCTGGAAGTATTCAAGATCGAACTCGCATGTCTACAAGGGTCATGCAGGTTAAGGAAAACCTCAGTATTAAATTCAGTTTGCATCACAGGATCCCAAAGGCACCTTTGAGGTGCGAATATGGGTTGGGAAGCAAAGCCTACACCGAACTTTCCCGGACGATTTTTGAAAAGTGGGAGTCAGTGTGAGGGAAAAGGAAGTGTTGGGTAATGTATTCAGTACCACACTTCCGAAAGTTCCCTTTTACATCAGATGCTCATAGCTAGAGAATTAATAAAGTCAAGGATAAAAATGTCTTTCATTTCATCCATGAAGTGCAGATTAAAGGAACGTTGTCTCCATTTTCATATTAATCGTTTGGGAAAGGAGAACACTTTAAAATTGGTGCTTTTAAAAAAGATCTTAGATTTCACCTTGAAAGCAGGCAGCCTTTACACCCCAGAGACTGGATTTTGTTTTTGCCCCAGGGCGTGTGACTGTGGCTCCCTGGGAAACCCATGCTGCCGCTGAGCCGGCCCGAGGAGTTGCTGCAGGGCGTCCAGAACTTTCCATCACCTCCCGGTGCCTTTACAGAGACGTCAGGTGATACGCGGTGACAACCCCTCAACGCGCCTGCTGGCAGCGTGAATTCACAGAATGATCAAATGTTCACTGCCACTGCAGAATCACAAAACTTCAAATTATGTGTATGTAGTGCAATGAATGATTTCAACTGCTAAGTTAGGAGGACCCCAACGTAGCGCGTCAACACTGATGCATCCATGTCCTTGTTCAGGCTGCGAAAGTCAAGGCTGTTTCAGAACTAGTCTCCTGTGAGGCCGCTGCCTCCCATTTCTAACCCGTGAGAGGAAGGCACTGCATGGAAGGGACAGTCATATGTAGACCCCAGAGTAGTTTTAAAAATGGACTGTCAGAGCCATGATGTTAGTGACATTTTTTCCCTTCAAATTATTTTTTTTCCTAAAGGTTGTATTTATTTATTGTTAGAGAGAGGGGAAGGAAGGGAGAAAGAGAGGGAGAGAAACATCAATGTGTGTGGTTGCCTCTCCTGCGCCCCCAAACCTAGACCTGGCCCACAACCCAAGGACCCTTCTGTTCACAGACTGATGCTCAATCCACTGAACCACAAGGGCCAGGGCTTTTTTTGTTTTGTTTTTTAAAATTAAATAAGCACACTTGTTAGAGTAGTAGCTTGAAAAGAACTGTCAGGTGAAACTGGGCAGGTGGAATAGACCAGGCAATTTGTTTACATGTAATAAAATGTGTCATTTTTTTTTACCTGAAGATTTGGGTAAAAATAAACTAAAAGGAAGTTTTGAATGCTTTTATTATATAAATTATGATTATTAACCAACTCATCAGATAACCTAGAATAAACTGAAAACTTATTTGAGTAACTGAATAAGACAAGAAACACAATTAAACCCTAAGCAGAATATTTTCGAGTTGATACTAGAGAAATTCCAATGGTTCAGCATTTGACAAATTTAAACTAACCCAAAAAACCCTTCATAATATAGTAGGAAAAATTTGTGTACATTTCTGCAGTGAAATTGAAATTACAATTGTAAATTGAGACCATAGTGTTTTACAGGATAAATCAATAACTTAAGAGATATCCTCTAGGGGGGAAAGGAGGAAGAAAGAAAAAGGCTAAAAATAAATTAATCTGGAATCTAGTTATAACACTTCTTGAAATTATTTTTTCTGCATCTTAATAAATTACCGCTGCAGGGACTCATGTGGAGGTTTCACAGTTCTTAAGAGGGAAAATTGATTACAAGATACAGTTTAAGCAATGAAGGCTGATTTAGGAAGGCCACAAAGACTATCTATCCCATAATCTCTGTATCTATCACTATTTCAAATTTAGCTATCCCTAAGGCAAATTTACATGCTATTATTTTCACGGAAATTCTGACAACCTTCTCATGGCCACAGATGTTCCAAAGTCCTATTTCTTTGTTGAGTAACCTAACTACAATGATTTTATGTCAGGTTCAGTTTGTAAGGAATAAACAAAATTTTATATATAGTATAATTTTACATTATAAAAATAGAATCATAATTTAATATTAACATACAATAAAGGCATTTACAAGCCAAGTCAATGGGGAGATGTACGAATTCTATAATTTGTTTTGTCTTCTTGCAAACAGTGTGCACTGCTGTCCTGGGATGAATAACGTAACACAATCTCTCCTGGATTTCTAGGGAGAAGTCCTACATTGTAGTTTAGTAATTAATAATATCTATTATGAAGTTATGCTTCCTTGGTTCAAATCCTGTATCCACCACTTATTAGGTGGCTATTATGAACTGGATTGTTTCAATTATGTAAAAGATTTTAGTATAACTGGCATTTATTGTTCTGCCTTTTTTCCCCCCACAATTTATGTTCTGGACATATTTTAACTCTTTAATTCTTTAAATGGCTATTTGCTTCATTTTTTCTCTTTTGAGGATGAATATAAACAACATTAAAATGACATTTCTTAATAATTAAATCAGTTATGATAGATGTTGGTGAAATCTTGAAAGTTTTGCTTTTAACATTATTCATAATACAGCCATGCTTAATTCATATTTTTATTCATCATTGATTACCATTATACATTATATACTATATAATGTTTGGTGTGCTATGCCTTTTAGTTTTACCTTTCTCTTCTTTAAATTGAAATTTTTATTGCCTTTTTTGGAAAATGCTTCCACTGATAGTTTATTTCTATTTTCATGACATATTTAACCATTTTCTTGTTTGGGGTCCTATTTAAATAGCTCACCCAAATAGCCTATCTAGATAAGATCTTATTCCAGACATATATAAAACATCTGGGAAATTACTTATATATTTTAGTTATCTTTTGGAGGTATTTTTACAAATTTGAGATGAGACAAAACCTTTTGGGTACATTTTCTCAAATGATTTGTAATCATTAAAGCTGCCTTCAATACCTATTCACCCCTACTTTTCTGCTTTAATAGAAAATACATGAAACTAATTTTGAAGCTATCTGCTAATGTGCTTTTAAAATATTTTCCATTTCCCCTGCTCACTCCTCAAGAGTAAAAGTATCATTTGATTCTAAATTGAAACATAATTTATGAAATGTCTTACATGCTTAGCTACCATATGTTGCAAATGTTGAGAAATATATGGTTCATTCTAAAGTCTCCTCCAGAACTGTCATGGCAGGAAAAATACATCTAGTCTTCTAAGTTTTCCTGAGCCACATGTCCACCATTCCAGAGAAATGCAAATGCATTCATGTCCAGAGACCTCCAGAGAAGATTTCTTACTAGGCTCTGTAGTGTTTTCACTCTTGCTTTGAAGGGCACCCCCTCATGGCCCCCTTTATTGCTGCTAGTTATTGCTGTCTGTATGGACAGGGGAACAGCTGGCCAATGGCTTCTGTGTAAAGACATTTTAAATTCTAGAATGCAGTGATTAAAACACTTCTTTCCCTCGGATTAACATTGTCTAGGATTTATTTGAGACTTTGTTACGTTTTTAAGGACTTCGACCTCTTCCTGATTTCTGAAATACTTCTTTTTTTATAAAGCTTAAATTCTTCTCTTTGACTTATTGCCTGAGCAGCTAAGGATAATGAATAAATTGGTGTTTGTGACTCTAATATATTATTGTATTATTTGTTTAAGCATTGCTATCAGTGTCATGAATCATAATGGGAAGTAAATAAGCACATTTAATTTCTTCGCATTTGAAAATAAAGGGAAGTGAAAAATTATCAAAAACAGTGTTACTATATACTTATACTGACTTCATTTAGAAAATAAATTTGTTTGGGGATTGTACGAAATTAATCCATGAACCTGGAATACTTTGACATAGATTATTACTTCAATGATTAATTATAAGCTACTAATGGAGCTTCATAATCTACAAATTTGGTTACAACTGCTATTTGTAAAGTGTTGTTGGTACTAGCTTCTCACATAAACTGTAATTTTATCTCAGATTTGTTTGGCAAGTGCTCATAAGACAAGAAGTCTAAACATAAAGGAGAAAAACATAAAATATAAACTTTTACATTAGGTTATCTACAGCATCTATTTAAGAAAATGAACTGCTTCTTTTCTCTTTCTTTCTCCTTTTTTTCTATCCTTCAAACATAGTCAAGGGTAGTTGTCGGCCACATTTTCTGAAAGGGCCAGATAGTAACTATTTTACATTTTGCACACCTTATGTCTCTGTGTAGCTACTGAATTCCATAACTGTACACTTCAAGCAGCCATGTCAACAAATGTGTGTGTACTGGGTTACAATAAAACTTTATTACAAACACATAAGGAAGACTGAGCTTTGCCCTGAGACCATAATTTACCAACTCCTGTTCTAGGACAAAGAGTTCTATGAGGGCTAAAAAATGATTTTTCCTCCCACCTTGTAAGCTCTTCTAGCTGGACTAATAATAATAAATAAGATGAGCAGATAGAGTACCTGGAGAAAATGTACAACATTTGTTACAGATATACATTCTGCAGATGTCATAAGATATGAGACCCCGAAGTCCCTGGGCATTTGGGGTTCACATGTCATGATGGACAGAGAGGAAAGTCTGAGCTTTCAAAGGATGCAGGACACTTACAGGTAGCTAAGAGCAGTGAGCCACACATGGCCAGCAAATTTTTGCTGGAACCCAGAAAGAACAGGCACAGGGAACATCCTGGTGAATTAATGTGTCTGCTCTTTTTTTTTTTTTTTTAAGATTTTATTTCATTATTTTTAGAAACGGGAAGGGAGAGAGGCAGAGAGGGAAAGAGACATCAATGTATGGTTGCGTTTCACCTGCCTCCAGCCACAGACCTGGCTGGAGACTTGGTTTGCGACCTGGTTATGTGCCCTGGCTGGGGAATCGAACCTGCGACCTTTGGGTTCGCAGGCTGGCGCCTTATCCACTGTGCTACCAGTCAGGGCTGTCTGCTCTTTTAATGCTAAATTTATAACACAACAATAGTAAATGAATGCACTCACTGTTTTAGATGCTTCAAGGCAAAATGCCATGGAATATTTCATACATCAGCTCTAGAACAGGATTATATATCATGTTATTATGAATAAAATATTATGGCAAATACAAAATCAGAGCATTCGATATACTTTCGGAAGTGTTTATGAAAATAAAAAATATAGATTGAAACAAATGAAATTAATGCCATTTAAACGTTGCTAAATCATTATTAGGAATTTTTAAAGTTCCTAATAATATATATATATAGTTTATAGATATAAACTATATAACATATAGTTTCTATCTAGTGAAAATAAAATGTAAAACAGGTTTTTACCAAAAAAAAAAAAAAAAATTGAGTAAGTGGTTCCCTGAATAGATGGTAAGTGAACCTCTAATCGTAAATGAAGCTGTAGAAGTTGTGCGTTAATTGAACATCAAAGAAGCACTTACGGTTAGTTATGGAGTGCCAGTTCATAAAGCTAACAGCAAGGTAGACCACAAATAAAAATAAACAAATAAAAATAGGTCTCTGCCTTTGAGTACTCAAGGTTATGAAAGATAGACAAGAGCAAGATCATTGAGGGCATAACAGGATATGGTATAGATTTCAGATCTTATTTTAACATAAAAGAACCCCATCTTGAATAAGCCTCATCTGGCTGCCATTCTAATGGGTCCCCTATTTGTTCTCCCTGCGAAGCCCATTTCCAAGACGTGGACACCACAGAGCCCTGCGCCCCGGGGAGGTCTAACTACCCTGGCTTCTCTGGCAGGGAAATGCAGGAGGGTCAATAGTAGGGCTGGAACAACAATGAAGAAACTATTTCTGAAGTCCCAGGGAAGTGGGTGATGATTTGAATTAGGGTTTCAGTATGAAGTGGGCGAGGTATCGTCCAACTCCGATTTATTTTTCAGCCAGAGCTGAAAGAGATTGCTATGGACAAGAGAGAAGAATTAAGGATGGTGCTTAGGTGTTTGGCTTGAATAGTTAACTACATAGTAGCCCTCCTTTGCAGTCATAGGGGAAGTGCTAGGAGTAGTCCGTTTGTAGAAATAACCACCAATAATTCTGGTTTTTGCTCTATGTGACAGACCTCTTTTAGGCATCCAATTAAAGATAACGTATAGGTAAATAGGGTTAAAGCCTATTTAAAAGAGAAGTCACAAAGTAAAGAAGTAGAATTATGGATCACGTTATGAATGGCATTTAAACTCAGTGGTCTGAGAAAAGTCACTTGTTTGTGTATATAAAAGGAATTTTCAGATATCCCAGACTTGAAATATGTAACTATGGTTCAAAGGACCAAGCATATAAATGTTTATTTTTTCAACTTTATAAAGAGATACATGTACATTACTTATCAGCATTATCATTACCATGATACTAATTGATGATCTTGGTTACCTTCAATATGAAAGTTTGCACGATTAATCCTTAAGAATAAAAATAACAAAAATTGTAATAATGCCCAAGTGGTCATAAAGAAATACCTGAATATTCATTAAACAAAAAATAAGGCACTCAATATCATTAGCCATTGGAAAATTATTAAATAAAGCCATGATGTGGTACAACTTCATACAAACCAAAAGGAAAATGACAGGCAATTCTAAATGTTGGAGACACTGTGGAGTAATAGGTTTTTGTGCACAGATGGTTGGTATGTAGAAGCATGGTGTGGCAGCTTCTAAGAAATACAACATGTCTAACATATGACTTAAAACTTTCTCTTCTGGGGACACACTCAGAAGGTATTTGTATATTTTCGCAAAAAAGGAAAACATGCTCATAGCAGACCTATTTATTGTGGCCCCAAACTGGAAACTCCATTAATGACTTTCAGCCCAATGGGTAAGTCATTGTTGCATATTCACACAATTTTTTACGGGGCAGCAATGAAAATAAACAACTGTAATTACACTAAGCAATATGAATGACTCTCTAAAACATATTGTTAGGCAAAAGAAGCCAGGAAAAAGAGTAAGTACCCTATAATCTCATTAATATTAAAAATCCAAAAAATGAGCAAATGAATTCACACAGTAAGACATCAGACAGTGTCCAGTCTTCAGGGCATAGTGCCTGGAAACAGGTAGGAATGAGTTTCTGGAATACTAGTATTATTCAACTGTAAATATTTATGATGCTCTGTTCCTTTATAATTTGTGTGCTTTTCCTTTTTTTGTGCTGTTACCTCTGTACATTATATTCCTTAAAACAAAATAGTTTAAATTTATTTTTTGCTTCCTACATGCCAGGCTATGGTTACTATGTCTAGGTAAAATTTCTGCAATTATGACATAATTTCTACAAGGTTAGTAGAGCCATATTAGTGAATTCAAAAAGACAGATAGAAATCCTTCCTTGTCAGTAATAACATTAAGTGTGAAACATTTAAAATCTAATCAAAGGGCAGGAAACATCAGATACAAAGATGATCTAACAATATAGCCTAGACTTTTAGGATTCTCCTTTCTAACTTGAATCTTATTTTTACAACTTTATGGGTGCATTTTGTGGTATAATTTTTCGGGCACAAATACTGTTTGAGGTTAACATTTGCAGGTTACCTCTCAACTCTTTTATGATTTATTTACTATGCAATCTACTTGACTACATTATTTTTTTCAAAGAACCCAATTAGCACTAATGACAAGATGTACGTGAGAGAGTACAGTGACTGTTTGGGGCCTATCTTTCTTGTAATTTTAGTGATTCGTTTGAATGCTACTTGGAATCACATTCAGTGATGAAGAAAAGGCAAATGATCTCTCATCGTATGTAGTAACAGAATTATTTATGGCAAGAATATCAACCTCTTGATTTTCAGGCAGTCTGACATGTTTACTCAAGTAAAAATGCAGTCAGAAAAAAAGAAGACAGCATTTGTAATCTTTTTCAATTTAATGGGAATTAAAATGTGCCCAGAATCTATGTGTATAATACCATTAACGAGAGGCTGATTGTAATTCTTTGAATGAGTGCCCAAAGCCTGCCCCACCTAAAATAGGGTAGCAAAACTCTGCTATAAAACCTTTCTAAAAGACTTGGTAATAAAATCACTTAACACAAAGCAGCAAAGATCTTCATTATCCTCTATTATTTTACTGTAACTCTATGACTTAAACACAACATTAATTCTCATTGCTAATTTTATTCCCTCATAAAGAATGTACTCCTTCCTTAGAAAAGAAAAATGTTCCTGAAAATATACTATATTCCAAGGCATTCTTCATCACACTATAATTTCTCTCTTAATTTTCCACTAGTAAGTGTTCGGCTATAGAAAGGAAAAATCTGAGAATAATATTTGCCTTTTCAGAATTTGTTAAGACAGGCTACTTTGTGAGAAACACATGTTATTCCCAGAATTTTAAAAAAGACAACTTTTAGTTATTCTCCCTCTTGAATTTGAATATTTGGGTAGTATAATGTGTAGTGATTTTTATATTACCTTTTACAGAAAAAATAAGGATGGAATCCTTACACACAGTACGGTCCCTCTGGATCTCATCAACAAAAACAACATACAACATACAACTCAGATTTCTGCCAAACATATGCTAATTCTAATCACTCCACCAATAAATAATTGGATATATAGTGCTAAAAAGCAGGCCTTACTTAAGTACAAGTTTTCTATACATTTTCTGATACTCACAAAACTTCATTATTTCATGGTATGATACTCAGCCAAGTATTGTGATAGGTTTTAGAAACAGTGGCTGAAACAATGTGAAATTGATTAATACTCACTGAGACCTCACAACCTTATAATGAAATATGACATGTTTAACTAAAAAAATTCAATTGCAGTGATTATAACTTAAAAGCCTAGGGTTATGTGTGAATTTATAATAAAGGGTTATAACATATGAAGAGAGAAATAAAGAAAGCTTTTTTTAAGATTCAAGTTATTTTAGACTGAGACATAAAATTTGTTCAAAGCAGATAGGCAATATAAATGAGATCTTTAGGAGGCAAGAAAAATAGTAAGTTGAAGAAATACAAGAACACAACATTTGTGGATAAGAATGAGAAGAGAATGAGTGACGCCAGCAGAAATGGCAGAGAAAGAGCCTCTGAGAATCTTATCCATAAGAGCAATGAGAAAATTGAGGGGAAAATAAAAATCAACTGTTTCGTATTTCTGCAAATTAACCAATGGAGCAGCCATCTGACGGATGTTCATAGATGCTGCTGTCCTTTTCTTGTCCCAGCATCAGAACAGAAGTTGAGGAAATGTTGCAAAAGAAAGAAGCGTATCTGAATTTTTTAAATCTAGTTTCAGAAATGATCCAGGCTGTGAACTTGAAGAAGTCACTGACTTACTCACTTCTGATATATTTTTTAATTAAGGAAGTGTTTCTTAATCTTCTAACCCTAAAATCCCTAAAAGGTATTTTTTTTTTCTTTTAAAAGATTTTATTATTTTTAGAAAGAAGGGGAGGGAAGGAGGAAGAAAGGGAGAGGAACATCACTGTATGGTTGCCTTTCACCTGCCTCCAGCTACAGACCTGGCTGGACACCTGGCTTGCAACCTGGTTATGTGTTCTGGCTGGGAATTGAACCAACAACCTTCAGGTTCACAGGCCAGTGAACCATGAGCCAGAGCCTAAAATGTATTCTTATAGTTATGCCTTAAAATAATTTCTAAGCTTCTAATTATAGTAATAAAAATCAATTCCATTTTAGTGGTATTTACAAAAATTTCTTAGCCAAGTAATGACTTTCAGTGACATTTCCCTTTATCTACAGCATATATTCAAAGTCGGTTCGGTGACATCCAGAAACCAGGGGATCCCTTTCAATGCTCATATATGCTCTCAAAGACCCTCATCTTCCAAGAGTTTTAGCCTCCCTCAAGGGTCAAGGACACAGTAATAGAAGTGGTTTAAGAAAAGCTGAGGACCCAGTCATAGAAAACAAAAATGTTCATGGAAACATTTAACCTGTCATGCTTTATGAAGGAAAGTAAAACAATGTAATTGAGATTACATCACATGAAGCCCAATTTAGATCAACAGTTCATAGGTGTCTTTTCTAAAGATGATGCATTAAAGCAGAAATTTAATATTTACTAGAAATTAATCAAAAAGAGAATTTGATGGTAGAAAGAACGGAAGTTTTGGGGAAAGGGAAGAAGAGGAAAGGTGAGAAGAATATTCTTTTTATAGTGTGTATAAATTTGATTATCTCAAAAAGGAATTGAACAAAAATGGGATATGTGGACACTATAGAAAAGCATAATCCTTTCAAATTAATGTGTAGAAGATTGAGTATTTTTGATAGTTCCTGAGAAAAGAAATGGGATAAACATATTTTGGTATGTTATGTCCATTTTTTGAGTTTTATTGTAAAGACAATATCTAAATTGGAAATTCACTGGTAGATACATAGGAAAGCACTAACCACAAGTTCTATTTCCTACCAGGTCAAAGAATCATTGGCCAGTAGATACATTAAGATAATTGTCTAGAGCCAAATAATAGTCTTGGCCAGCACAATAGTAATGCAAATTTAAAACCTTGACTTAGGGTGGTGAACACACCATACAGTGTACAGATGAAATGTTGTAGAATTGTGCACCAGAAACCTGTGTGATTTTGCTAACCTGCTGTAATCCTAATGAATTCAACAAAAAGGACACATAGTAATAAAACCTTGGGGTAGGGAAACTGCACTTTCTGACTGCAGTCACTGACTATTAAATTGAGAACCTGGAGAAAATTTCAACCAGGGGACTATTTTGAACTAATGGACTTGCCCCCATCTTTCTGTAAAATTATTAAGCTTTTTTTTCTCCTCTCCCTGGGTTGTACTGAATTAACGCCTATAAAATGAATTACTTTCAAGAAATCTTCCCTCACTCAACCTCTATGTGTGAACGAGTGTTTTCTGTTCTCCTCTTGCCTCGACCACCTTTGTCATACAATACAATTATATTGCAGTTATAATTTTACAAGTTGTTTCTCCTCAGAGCTCATTGAGGGCAAGTACGACAAATCGAAATCAACCATATTTCACAGTTGCTCTAAAAAACGTATGTAATGTTAAATCAGAAGGCAAGATCAAAGAGCAGATGCCCAGGAGGTAAAAGGCCAATGTGTTAATTTCCAAGACCTCAGGCTATAAAATCAAATTTCTAAGTAATAAATACTGTACAAATTTAAATTCGTGCTTTGCCAGACTGGCCGGGCTGAAAACTATGTTGTTACGGATTCAAACAAAAGCGAAGGTTTTTGTTTAACTTGCATTTTGAGAATTCAGTTGAAAAAATACACATGATTTCCTCCCAACGTTTTCCAGCATTGCATGCCGTTTTTAACTGCTTTCGAATATAGTGACAACATTCAATCTAGTATAATTCCGAGTAACTAATAACTTGAAAAATAAGAGTGCACTTGAAAAAACAATGCACTTTTTAATGTAATTAGCCATGAGGCTAAAAGTCTCTAATGGCTTGGGGGGTCCATGTCTGTAAATCAAAGTCAAGGCACTGAATCTGAGGAAATTAAAGTTAAGAACACCTCATCTCCGTGAACCAGGCTTTTCTGAAAAGGGGAGATTCAGCTGGGACTTCCCACCTTCTCTAGGAAAGCCTTCCCTGCCCTTCTGACAACTGAGCACTGATTTTCAGTTTGGTACTGCCTGCTGTGTCTAAATTTTCCTCAAATAAACCCTTCAACATTGTCATGTACCTCAGGTTATGTGGTAACACATTGAAAAGTGAAAGTAAGCTGTTTTCGCTAGAAAATCTTCCTTGATATAACACACATTTAGATAAACAAATGTTAAATGTAGAGTAGGTTGACTTTTTCCTCCTGGTGAGCATTTTCTTTGTTTGGGACGTCCCCAAAAGCCATTATTGTGGTTTCTCAGAATATCAAGTAGCAGTTGACTATTGTGTGGTACAGAGCAATTTTATTCTTGTGGCATAAAAGAATCAGGCTTTTTAGTGTGTAAATGTCACAGATTGCTACGGGGACATGCAGCCATCCTCGGGCATTCTACTTTTTTCTCATCTATTAGAATTCTCCCGGATTTCCTATTGTCACTGTAGCTGGGGCCTATGATTACCACTAAACCAACGTGCAAATAGACTTTATAATTGAAAATGTACATGGAGAAAGAACAAAGACTCATTCCCACCTTGCCCACAACAGTACACAGACATAACAGTTTGATCTGATTCCACCAAGGCTAATGGGAAATGTCTAAATGTCAAGCTAATGTCTATCAATATGTACTAAACAAGTGCTTTTGGAATTAGGAGTAAAGTTGCTACTAAAGAGAAGTATTTGTTGAGATCCTGATGCTATTTATTTTAAATTGTTTGATTAATAAACATGTTAAATCACGTATGTATATGTAGCACCTATATTTAAGTGTTACTATGCAACTGGAATTTTATTTTATAAATGATTTGTTATAAATATTAACATGATTTTTAAAAATGTGACTGTTTATTTTTATCATGTTCAACAGATAGTCTATTGGTCTGCCTTATTGAATAATACTGTTTTAAATATAATAGGGATACTCAATTGAATTAAAGTTCAATATAGAAAATTGACGCATGAAATTTTATTTTCATATAATGTCCCTCTCATTTCTCCATGACAGACAGATATATGATTCAACAGATATCCATAGTCAGTTTTAGCAATAACATAATTTTATTGATTTTGAAAGTATATTTTTAAATATAGATTAAACATACAGACCATAGTAATTAAATAAACTCAATTGGAGCTCTGTCACCCATATAATATCTCCTAATATTTGAGTGGTGCTATGTAATTTAAATTAATTTTTTCAGTCTTTATTGTATTTCTCCAAGAAACCTATGAGGATATTGGTCAAACATTATTAATTTCATTTTATAGAACAAGGAACTAAATTAGAATTAGTTCATTAAGTTACAATAGTACACTTAAAACTACCTAAAACTGTGGCCCTGGTTTTTTAAAAATAAATGCCAATTTAATATTTATTCCTTGATAACTTATTGCATCTTGGAATATTTTCAGTAAGTTTTGTAACTGCCCCATAATGGAGTCATAAAGATTTCTTGTGATTTTATTATATTTTAAAATATTTAAAATGCATAGTGATGTTTAGGTATTCAAGTTTTTCTAATTGTTTCTAATTGTGTATTTTAAACAGCTTTGTAAAAGTGAAAACAAAATTATAAATAGGTAAGAAAGACAAATTTTTGTAAGATCAAAGTTTAAAGTTCAAATTATTTTTATACAATATTGAATACATATTGCCATACCTACCTTAAAATATTTTATACTAATTTAAATTAACACAAGAATTATATAGTTCATGTGCATTTTAGAAAAGGCAATTTTAAAGATTAATTCCCAAAATCTTGTATACATAACTTATTTATAAGTAATTTTGGTTTTGGATCTCAGAATTTATAATGATTTTATGAGTGCTAATGTAATGGATACATTGCATTGTGTATCAGCTAGGGTAATTATTTTCCATTTCACATTTTTATCCAGAATCTACTCCAACTTGCTACTTATTACTACAAAAATGTCATAAAAATTTGACTGGTAGTTTTAATAAAAAATATTACTGCTTTACACACTTCTGATTAAATAAAGATGGGATGCCATCACCTTTCAAAACAACTGTGAAGTGAGAGGGGACACCTGGCAAGTGCCCAAGTGCATCTACTTTAGTTGATCATTTATAATGTGAACATTATAGTGAAATTACCCTCAGCTCCAGAACAGTTACCCCAAAGCAAGTGACCGACTTTTAATTATAAAATAGATTTTAATAATTGGTTTGTGTAATCTGTGATTGACTTGAAAATTAAAATAACTAGTGAAAATTTTGAAGTAATGAAGTATAAAAAAATATCTATTGTTTCCAAAATCTGACTAATGGTATTAAGAAGGCAAAAAAAAATTTTGTTACAATGAAGAAATAACAAATATTTATGAATCAAATAGCACGGACTCACTCGTGATGCATGTTAGCAGAGAAAATGGTAAAAGGATTCTCATGAACACATCAGATATGAGAATCTTTATCTTGTGTCAAACAATGCCAAATAAAGTAAGTAGTTATGAAAAGAACATTATTTTTATCTAATGATATAAACTCACTCTTGTAATTGGTAAAGAGGTACATGGAAAATTGTGTTTAACTTTAAGAACAACTATGAACTTCTAAATTATTTTGTAATATTAATGATAAAACAGCATTAAACTAGTAGTATTTAGAACATTTTTTGATTCTGTTTATATGAATTTCAAAACAGATAAACCTAATCTTCAGTATTGCCAAAGAATGATATGTGAATAAATAGTTGAATGCAATATACATGAACAATAAAACTCATCATATTTATGGGTTAAGACATTAATCACAATATCATTACCAAAATTAACTTTAAGACATTTGCTTCCTTTGATTAGCTATTTTGTTCTTTAAAATAAAAACCAAACACCTTTATCCATCCATCCATTCACCTATTCATCCATCTATTTCTCTGTCTAGAGACATACCTAGAAGAAAATGTAAGTTTATTAAATAGAAAATATACATGATATCTCATTGTTTTAATTTTCTGTTTGGAACACTTTAGGAAGTTCAGTTCCTTTTCCTGTTTATTATTCTTTTTAGATTTCTTCATTTAAAATGTATCTATTTTTCTATTATTTATAATCTGCAAGAATTCTTTGCATGACATTTAAACCCATTGCTAGTTCTATGTAGTACGCCCACTCTGCTCTTTAATGCACTTTTGTTTATATGATTTTTCCTACAGTTACTTCTTCTATTTTAGAACGAAGAATTCTCACAGAGTTTAAGAATGTCAAGACAACCTAAAAAGATGCCACACAATCCACATTGTTTTTCACTACTCTGAAGTTATGTTGCAGCCATGAGATATATCTTATAATTTCAGTACGTTTACATGTAAAATTAAAATTTGGTATAAGAGGAGAAAGAAGGGCATGAAGTAATTATTTTGGAATCAAAGGTAAAGATTGAGGATATTAAAAATGATACTAAATTGTATTAAATTCACTATGCCCTGACTGGTGTGGCTCAGTGGGTTGGATGTCATCCCACAAACCCGAAGGTCATGGGTGCAATTCCCAGGTCAGAGCACATGTTTAGATTGCAGGTTTCCTCCACACTTGGGAAGCACATGAAAGGCAACCAATTGATGTTCATCTTACACCAATGTTACTCTCTCTCTCTCTCTGTCTCCTTCGTTCTTCTCTTTAAACTCAATAAACACATCCTTGAGTGAGGATTTTTTTTAGAAGTATACGCCTCTATACCAATTTCGTATATATCATGGTGGCATTTCAAGAACCCTGACAGGGAAACAAGCAACAAAATGAGGTGACCAGAGGAGTGGTGGGAGGGGAAAAGGGAGGGAGAGGAGGGGAGGGGCTTGTTCAAGAAACTAGTGTGAATGACCCATGAACATGGCCAATGAAGGGAGAATTAACTTTGGGAGAGGGGAGAGTAATGGAAGAAGGGGTAGGGCAATTGTAATACAACAATGAATTAATTTAAAAATGTGACTAAAGGCCCTGGCTGGTGGCACAGTGGATGATAGGGCATCACCCTGCAAACCCAAAGGTCACGGGTTCAATTCCCAATCAGGGCACAAAACCAGGTTGCAAGCCAGGTCTCCAGTTAGGTCCATAGCTGGAGGCAGGTGAAAGGCAACCATACATTGCTGCTGCTCTCCCTTTCTTCCTTCATCCCTGCCCTTCTCTCTAAAAATAATGAATAAAATCTTTTCTAAAACGTTAAAAAAAAAATAAAACAAAACAATAATGACCTATTACTCAAGTCCCCTTTAAGTGCTTGAGCTGTTCATTTGAACCATGTAACATTTCTAGTTGAATTCTGTCATTATCTGTGGCTCAGGGGGCCAGTTTAATCCCTGGGAAAGCACCCTTTATCAAACCTGTCATATTTTTGTAATGTCCTTATTTTCAACACTTTCCATGTGATCTGAGAATAAAAACATGTGGTTCATACATATAGCATTACCATATGTTCCTAATGATATATTACAGCCAACATTTACACTTTTAATTTATGAGGTAACTCAGCTTAAATTATGTTTTTCTTCATGTCACACTAATTTCAGATGTTTTAACCACACTTACAAATAAATTTTGCAACTAGTAATTAGAATGTATTAGATATGGTGATGAAAAGACAAATAAATTATATTATGCTTGAGGAATAACTCTAAAGGTTAAATATATCATTGTCATGGGTCAAGAAGATTTTTGGATATAGTTTATAACTGCTAATATTCAGTTTAAAATATCAAGAAGAAATATGAAAATAAGGAATATTCACTACAAGAGCAAAAATAAATTATACACATTGTGTTGTAGTACAACAAAATTGCCAGATCCAAGATAAAATCTTTTTGTTTCTAGTTTTAAAAAAAATTGTAATAAAGGAAAGCAGAAAAAGTTATTTTCCTTTTAGTCCTCTTTTTTCCCCATTTGTATTACTTTGTTATAAATAAATAAGAACATGCAATGAAGAGGAATGGCCTAGCTCACTTTCTGTTTGGAATTCTTGTAGTTCAACAAATCACATTGATGCTGCAACTCAGAAAATTAATCCACAAATCCTTCATGTTTATAGGTTCAATATGTTAATAAAGACTTTTCAGTTTTGTTTCCTCTGTGAAAAAATATTATTGATAGAAAATAATCAATAATATGACTTGTACCAGCTCAAAAAAAGATTGTCAATTGATAATTTTCCTGAATGCAGGTTTTCGACACTGTTTAATAGATAAAAATTTATTTGAATTAAGTAATATTTGACTAAACAGAAATCAGAATTTGTACATATGCATTGTCTTTTTTAAAATAGATTTTTATTATTTTTTGAGAGAGGGGAAGGGAGGGAGGCAGAGAGAGAGAGAGAGAGAGAGAGAGAGAGAGAGAGATCAACATATGGTCGCCTTTCACCTGAGGCAGAGAGAGAGAGAGAGAGAGATGTCAATGTATGGTTGCCTTTCACCTGCCTCCAGCTACAGACCTGGCTGAAGACTTGGCTGAAGACCTGGTTATGTGCCCTGGCTGGGAATTGAACCAGGGACTTTTGGGTTTGCAGGCCAGTGCCTTATCCACTGTGCCATCAGCCAGGGTTCATATACATTGCCTTTTGAAAGCACAAGAAAACCATATTATTTTCAAATTCTGGCATTATTGATATAGTAGAGAAAGTGAACATCATCTATAAAATTACAGAGAAACATTTTAACTCAAGGGGTAATTAAATATAAATTCTCAAGATTATTACTTTTATATTGTCATAGTTATGAAACTATCTTTGCCTGAGTTGCCATTTTCCTAATGGGTTATGGCTGTCTGGAATTTATATGGTTTTAATTTATTCAAGGATCGCCTATGTATTTAGTTTGTTTTCTAAGAGATAGTGAACATTTAATACCCAGCTCATTCTCAAAAGAAGTTGTTGAATTAAACTGTCTTAATTTATACTAGTAACATACAATGCTGGCTTTGTTTATTTATTTATTTGGCATTTAGCATATTGCTTTTCATTAATAAATTTTCAATATGTGTTTCACTTTAAAGTGAAATAAAGTCTGAGTTAGTCACACCTATAATGCACATTGCTCAAGATTATTACATAGGCTTCATCATCTTAGTACAAATTTTGATCATGGCCCTCATTCAATTTGGATTTTAAATTTCTATAGTATAAGATTTAATTATTTTGTTTGACCTACAACTTTTTGAAATGTGTTGAGAGAGGTAATAATCCCTGCTTAACCACAAGGAATAAATTTATTGTCTGCCACTGGTAGGTGATAGTGACCACACTTTTCAAATAATATCTTTGTCATAGTGGATATTTTATAATTGGGTTATTGACAGATAAAACATTACATGCATCACCATTCTGATGCAATTAACTGTTTTCATTTTTAGTAACTTACTACACCAGTTCATAGCACTGATTGCACATGATGGTAATATTCTCATCTAAAAGGCTTAAATTGCAATATTTAACATTATTAATATCATAGGCTACTTGCAATTTTTAGTTATAAAGAGTTTCAGGTTTTGCATCAGGATTATATGTTTTTAAAAATGCATCAATAGACATTTATTGGTGAATATTGGAAAGTTTAACAAACAGGTTGATTTTTGTTATCATAAAGGTTCAGGCTAGTGGCTTTTCTTTTAAGAGAATTCAACTTGACAGGAACACATTATGCCACTGGAAAAAGTGATTAATCTTTATATGCATGGATTAGTAAAATCACAATGTGAAAACTTGTCATAAATACTAAGCTTAGCTCAGTAAATTTTCTTTCTGCCATAAGATGAAAAAAAAAGCTCTTTATAGAAATTGTTTCCCTGGTTGTGCATGTGTGTGTCTACTGTGCCTTTTGAATTTTTAATTCTATTTTTCTCCTAAAACAAATTATCTCAAATTGATGTAAATTTTTTATTTCCTTATTTTCCCATCCATTACATTGTCAAAATAGAAAACATTTAGAGACAATACATATAGTGGCATCATTCTGTATGATTTTTGATTACAATTATTTGTGCTCTAAAGTAGAATAATGTGTGAAGTATATTTATGATCGTGTCACTGATCTCAAATATTAATTAAGCCCCAAGGATAGGAAGACATTAAGTAATGCAGTTTCATTTGCAATAGATGGAAGAGTTATTTAATTTATATTATCCTAGATATTTTCTGTGGATGTTTTATAATTTCTTTGCACACTTATTAGTTATATAATTATGAATTAATATATGTCATGGCAATACAATTTAAAATAATTATGTAAATATGTATAATTATAATGGATAATGAGCAGTTACTTTCTTAGAAGATAAGGGTATGCAAATAATTTAGATATGCTAAATTATCAAACTAAAGTAAAATCTATATAAAATTAATGTGAAATTGACATGATCTTTTAAAATATCAAGATAAATACCTCCTAATATTTACATGGGGATGGGTCAGGAGGACATACTCTATCATAGGAGGGTTGTTATAATTCAAAGTTTCTGCATGTCAAAAACAAAGATTTAGCCCTGGCTGGTGGCATAGTGGATAAGGTGCTGGCCTGTGAACCCAAAGGTTGCTGGTTCGATTCCCAGCCCGGGCACATAATCAGGTTGCAAGCCAGGTCTCCAGCCAGCTCTGTAGCTGGAGGCAGGTGAAAGACAACCATACATTGATGTTTCTCTCCCTCTCTGCCTCTCTTCCTTCCCCTCTCTCTAAAAATAATAAATAAAATCTTTTTTAAAAAAATTAAAAAAAAAAGATTTTTAAGTCAAATTTTATTAGGTGGAGGCATGTAACATTTCCATTTTATGAACTAGATATTATAAAAGAGCCAAATAATTCAACCTACTAATTCACAAAGCATCGGATTGAAATATATCTATGTGGCATTCCTCCAAATCCTCACTTACTTTGGTAAGCAAAGGCTATTCCATGTATTGAGATTATTTCCAAAGTCAGCAGTTTAGATGCTTCACATATCACAATAACATTAAAATGGCAGTGAAATACAACAGTTGCATTCGTGCCCTCGGACAAGAAACCCAGGTATCATTTCAAAGAATTGAGTGGAGATTTGACAAAGTCATCCTATTTCCAACCTGAAAAGTATGATATGAGTCATTAAAATAATGTCTTTTAAATAAGAAAGGTGACATTTAGAGATGTGAACTGCCAGTTCAAGCCTCCAACACTACTTTTACTGAGAATATATATAATCCATATCTTCACGTTTCCAACCTTAACGTTGGTTTTCAAAGAAGACCAGCCAAAATCTTGACTTGGCTTTTGAAGTGAGAAACAGAGGGAGTGACATGGTGCGGGAGTCCAGGAGAAGCAGTCATCAAAGGGGACGTCAACCCTGCAGCAGGGAAGTAGGGGTCTAAGGGAACAATCACGAGACACACTTGCAGGTGGGCGATGCTAAGAAGAAGCCAGGGTGAGGTTTTCAGGCGCAGGGCGCTCAACAGTCAGAGACTCTGAGACACAGGACCATGAAAAAGCTTTGGAAAGGAACAATAAGATGTTCTAGATTAGGACCAGAAGAAAAAAAAAAAAAAAAGTAGTAATTAAGGAATTTCACTTCCTGAGGGGGAAAACAAAGGCAGTCAGAAATTGTGAGGTACAAGGTGCAGAAATTAAATTTGAGAAGTTACCATAGGAGGTATTGTAAAATACGAAAGCCTACCAGTTAATTAGGGGAGCGGTAACGGATCATTTCTTTTTATGCTCAGAGGGACACAAATAAATACCTGTGAGTAAATATTGTTTAAAATTACCTGGGTGGGTAAGAGAGCAGGGGAAGACCCTGATCATAAAGCCATTGTTCTTTTAAAGATGCTTCTCATAAGCAGAAAAAATAACTTGGTAATTCATTCCAGACATGTGTTTTGCAAGCCATGTGGTGGTTAATACCCTGTGCTCCCGCAAAATAACCTCTGGGCTGGTTTGATTTTCACATCAACAGAAAAAAAGAAAAAAATGGCCAAGAATACAATTATTTTTTCACACTAATAGAAGGACCAACAGTAGGAGCCTTATACTTTAGCAGAAATGGGATGTAGAGAGTTAAAGGAAACAAGGCAAAGAAAACGCAAACAGGAGTTGAAATGCAGAAGGCTGGAAGGGAAATGGGTCCCAGGAGACAAATTGGTAGACTAGAAGACAAACAAAGATGGGGAGAAGCCCAGGGGTGGAAGGAAGGGCTGCAGTTCGCAGACTAGAGTGTGAGGAAAACAGGGAAATTAGTACCTGATGTGAATAAAAAAGACAGCAAGGGAAAAGGGAAAAAATGATACAACTGGAAATCTAAAAGATGACAACGAGAGCAGGTGATACGAAGATTCAAATGCAAGCCTATTTCAATATTAAAAATAGGTTTCTAAGTATTTGATAACAACAGTTGAAATAATTTTACCAGCTCATTTAACATTTTAAAGAATGGCTCACATAAGATGGAGAACCACAGGCTCACTGATAAGCAAAACAAATTGATTATATACACAAACAAGCATCTTCAATACGTCATGTGAATAACACCATCCAATAACTTAAAATTTCAAATATTAATCTTAATTTTTTAACTGTGGAAAAATACACATCACATAAAATCACTATTTTAGCCATTTTAACTATATGATCCAGTGTATTAAGTATATTCACATCATTTTTTGTACAGCTATCATGATACATCACCAAATTTTTTTTAATGTTTCAAAAAAATTAAGCTACTGAGTAGTGTTTTTACAAAATTTTATGTATATGCGCACTAATGCCATTTGAGGATGACCTAAATCCTCAGTCTTTTGTTAACTGGCCCTAATTTATCCACATGGTTTGCTTCTGCTTCTCCTCTTCCATTTAAACAATACTGACTTCATTTTCTTCAGATGCTATATATTTACTTTTTAATTTTTAAAAAGATTTTATTCATTATTTTTAAAGAGAAGGTCAGGGAGGGAGGAAGAAAGGGAGAAAAACATGAATGTATGGTTGCCTTTCACCTGCCTCCAGCTACGGACCTGACTGGAGACCTGGCTTGCAACATGGTTAAGTGTCCTGGCTGGGAATCGAACCTGCAACCTTTGGACTCACAGATTGGTGCCAATCCACTGCCCCACCAGCCAGGCATCAGATGCTATCTATTTAAGAAAAACACTCAAACGCTTCACTAGATATAGGTTAAACAATAGCAAGGTATCTGTGTTGTGGAGAAATAAAAATGCCATTATTATTTAAGTTAATATTTGAAAAATGAAGAGCTTGATAAAAAATGCTTCTGGGTTCTATCAAGACTTACTGTTACCATCAGTACTTAGGTCTTTATTAATAAAGGAAAAGGGAATTAGCCAGTGAGTTTAATAAACTGCAGAGCAAGAGCTGTGCTTCCCCAGAAAGCCACAGCTTCAGGCCCCAGGGGATTCACACTCGCTCCTGTCCCCTCCCGCACTGGGGTGTTGGGGGTACAGGGACAGGTGCTGGACCACCGAGAGCTGCCGGCCTAACTGGAAGGGTAAAGTTATCAGAAGCTCCTGAAAGCTTGGGAAGTCGATTGGTTCCTTTGAAAGAACCCCTGGTCCGAGCCAGACCCAAGCCAGTGTGACCCCTGAGAAACAGGAAAACTCCCTCCCTCTCCACCAAGTGGTGCACATTCTCTGGCCTGAAAACGGATGCCCTGGGGGCATCCCCGCAGGTAGTGGGGCTCCAAGGACAGAACCTCCAGGAGGAAGCAGTTACTCTGGACACTGGGTCTTGCTTTGGCCTAGCTGAGGAGGATGTTGGGCAGTTCTTACTGAACTACATCCAGACAGCATTGTCATGCCGTGGAAAATAAAGCAGTATGGGAAACCATCATTTACCTTAATTATTAAGGTAAAAATAGGGGAGGGGGAGAAAGGGGGAAGAGGAGAACCAGTTTAGTCCAGAAACAAGCCTACATGGCCCATGGACATGGACAACAGGGTGGGACTGACTGGGAGAGGGTGGGGGGGCAGGATATGGGAGAACAATGGGGGGAATGGGGCAACTAGAATGCAACATCAATAAATTTTAAAAAATATACAATCAGTTTAAGAACTTGTACTTTAAAGTATGTATATTATGTTAATATCAAGATAAAAGAATTGTGTCCTCAAGAAAATGAGTTCCTGGCTAGCTTAGCAACATACAAAAAGAAAACAAAATAAATTGCAAAAGGTAATATGGAAAGCTATTTCCCACTTTTATAAATTATAAATAACAGGCCTCATCTGTGAGTAATACAATAGAGACAAATTCTACATTAGCATCAAGGGATCACTGTGTCAAGTCACAGGATTTGCAAGGCCAGATTCTGCATGGATAAATCATAGCTATTCCTTCTAAGATTTATGACTGGATTTAAAAATTAAATCTAAAAATGTATTAAAAATATGCATTTGGGATATGATATCAAACTTTAAAGTTAAATTTAGAAATGAGATATTAGTCTTTTTGGTATCTATACAAAATTGTATAGAGATAATTGTAAAAATGTGCACACATATGTCAAATGGACATTCTGAAATCCAAAGTAATAAAAGCCTTTAAACTACATATCATTTATGCTCTTCATGAGAGTATAATGTATATTACACAGAAAAAGAACACATGTATATGTGTAAATAATTTTGGAGCTCAAAAATCACATTTTGAGCACAATTTATAATAAGTTTTGAACACATGTTATGATATCCTCTGCGAATATATTTATCCTCAGTTGAAAATAATGAATTTTTCTGAAAAAATTATCCAAATATTTAAAAGCAGGTGGAACTTGATATGATTTGAGTTTTTAAGTTTTTTCCACCCAGGCTTCAAGCTGATGCTCATGGCGCAGAAAATTATCAATAGGTGTTGTGTGTGTGTGTGTGTGTGTGTGTGTGTGTGTGTGTCTGATTGGCAAGATCCTTTCCAGTTTCTCGTTGCTTTTTGAAATGTATTTTATTGAGTTTCACAGCTGTCAAAACATCTGTATCCTCAGTTGACATTCTAGATTTGTATGGTTCTGTTGTTATACTATTTCATTTCTACTTTAAATGGCATAATCATCATTAATACTTCTGTAGGAAGATATTCCAATTCATTATTTGTCAACATGTTCTCAAAAAAGAACTTACTTTATGGAGCTTCAATGTTTGTTTTACCAAAAAAATTATAATTTTAAAGTCTTATCATCATGTTGGAAAATCTTTATGGAGTACAGCTGTTCAAGTAACAAATATTTATAATTCTTATTAAATACAGAAGGATGTGTGTTGGATTAACTTTGCAATACAAAACTACTTCCAAGACCCAACAGGAAAACATTTTAAAATTTGAAAATATTACTCTTCTTTTAATTCACTTAAATGTTACTAAGCTTGGCATTTTAAAAGAATAAAGAAACAGATAATTGAATGTTTCCTTTTTCATTACTTATTTCCCATTCTTACAAGAGTTCCAAATAAAGGTCAGAAGAAAAAAAATGCAAAATCTTAATTAAAATAGTATCTCTCTACCAAGTATCAACTCTGTCTGGAATAAACTGGCACACATGCATTTTCTGATTATTGGATATACTCCATTGTATAATAAGTAAAATTTAATTGCAAAAGAAAATATTCTGTATAATAACGGTTTCTCATAAGATCAGGTCATATTTATGTTTTTACATTTTACATCTATATTAATTATATATATAAATTAAATGTAATACCTCAATTTTATATTTAAAGGTTAGTGTCTTAGTGTTTAAAGTATACTTTAATTTTCAATCTTATTTTCCTAAACAAGTTATCACCTAAAATATCATTAATTAACATCTACCAGTACTTCTGCGATAAAAACAATATTATAGTTTCCATTCAAACTGGAATTTCTAGCAGTCGTAAGAATGTGCTGCTATTCACCTGCAGTGTTCAGGTGATTTCTGTAGAATCAATAGGAAAAGCTAAGAAATATTATGAGCTCTGTCAGTGTTGATGTTGACAAGGCAACACGGGTGTGTCTGCATCGCTCTGTAAATTCTAGGGCTTTGAGTCCCTGCTTGTTCCTCAGCCATTCATCTTTCTTTTCCAATAAATTCAACAGTATTAAGAAAGAAATGTCTTCTCCCACTGGGGATTTAAATTATTTCCCTTGCTCTAATTCTCTGTCAATTCTCTTCAGAGTTTGCAGCGGTAATTAGTTTTTCTTTTTAGTTTTTTAAAAATTTTTACACATATTTAAAGTATATACTGGATTTTAAAGAGTTAATACAAAAAAATTTGCTCTTCTGACCAATAAGCCTTTAGCATTTTCAGCTAATCTGTGATTAAAAAGTATTAACCATGTTAGTTTCTGAATATGTAAAACAATCCTGACACCTTTAATACTTTCACTCTTATTTTATTATTATATTTAGAAAATGCATTATTTTCACAAAAATGATCATTAAATAAAGATGTATTGACCACCTATCATGTGCTATTGTTTTAGATAGAGTTTATACCAATAAACAAGATAAGCCTTGCTGTCTTTATCTTTTTCTTAAAAAAGTTTTAAATCTTAGTCCATTGGTGCATACCTTTATTGTTTGATATTATAATAGCATAAGTAACCTCAAGATTAAGCAAAGGTCCCATGCATAAATTCCTAATATTTTAATTTTAACTTACATTTATCTCCCTTTAAGAAGATCATTTCTCATTTTAAAACCAAGAAAAGAACAATCTCGCTGCATACACCTACAAAAATTAATAGTGGTGCAAAAATTATGCACAGCCAGCAAAACTAGCAAAATTAATGTGCTGATTCTAACCAGATTTGCAAAAATGCAAATACTGCAGTTTTTATCTCACACAGTTTAAAGAGATACATTTTAAGAAAAGAACAATACTTTCTTCTGTATGAAGTAACGGTAAGTTTAAATAGTTCTTGATACCAAAATATTGGTTACTACACTACATAATGAAGCTATTTGAAACTATTTATTGGAGATTTAGGGAACTTTAGGAAGATGCACATTTTCCAAATATCGTTGACATCTATACAGATATGTCTATAATTTGTAGAACCATTATTATTCACATTATTTACAAATATTGACTTTTTAAACAGAAGCATATAATTTACTTTTACTTCAATGTGAGATAAGGAATCTGATGTTAAAACTGATTAACAAACAAACTTGGCTGCCAAGTGGAGTGAAGGCGGCAATATATTGAACATGCTGTAGGGATATATTAAAGAATGCCACTTCTATATAAGAAAACAATAAATCAAATATCTTGGCCAGGCTTCGTGTTTGGTATTACAAAGAGGTGCTGAGGTGTGCTATAAAATGCAGATTTCATTTGAACTGTAAGAAAAAAAGGGAAGAAATTACCTCCTTTAAAATGTATAGTCATGTAGAAAGATACTTGTTTTTATGTTTATAGTTTTTAAAAATGTTTTTTCTCAGCATACTATGTAATTTTGCCCATGAATTTTAAAATGTGAATGGTAAGCTGGTAGAGATAAAAACAAGATTAATATTTTAAGAAATTTTTATCCAGAAGAGGTAGAAAAGCAATAACTTTAAACACCCAAAGGTAAGACTCTTTCTTCTTATGAAAATGGACTTGTGAGATACATGATATATAAAACTAGTGGCTTCAGAGGGTCTGTTCAAGAAGCAAAAGAAAACAAAACAACAGGAAATCAAGTAAAAGGAATATAATTAAAAAATCTTTAAATGAAAATTGGCTAAAAAAAAGTTTATTTTATTTTTTAAAGATTTTATTTATTATTTTTAGAGAGAGAGGAAGGGAGGGAGGCAGAGAGGGAAAGAGACATCAACGTGTGGCTGCCTTTCACCTGCCTCCAGCTACAGACCTGGCTGGAGACCTGGCTTGCAACCTGGTTATGTGCCCTGGCTGGGAATCGAACCAGCGACCTTTGGGTTCGCAGGCCAGAGCCTTATCCACTGAGTCACCAGTCAAGGCTAAAAGTTGATAGTAATACCTAGAATTTGCAAGCTAAATATAGAGGTTAGAAAAGTTTCTAGCAGGTGGCAGCTGAGGTACTAAATAAATGAGGGCCACGTAAGGACCCGCTGCCTGAAGTCATATCAAATTGAGGCTATTGAGAGATTACGGAATACATGCCTATGTCTAAGTCCAGGACTCTATTTCTCTCTCTGTGTCTCTGTCTTTCTATGTCTCTCTGTCTCTCTCTCTCTCTCTCTCTGTGTCTCTGTCTGTCTCTCTCTCTATGGATATGTGTGTGTGTGTGTGTGTGTGTGTGTGTGTGTCTATATTTATATATTAGATAGGTTAGATAAATAGGTAAACAGAATGAGAAACAAACATATCTGAGTGATAAGGAAGATATGATGGAGTTATAAGACCAAAACATTGAAGGTTCAGTGAACGGCATTAAAGGTGGAATCAATAGATGAGGTAGATAAATAGTAAGAATCATTCTCTGGATGAAAAGGAAAGGGAGAGTGAAATAAAGAAACCTCAGGAGAATAATACCTGATGAATTTATAGTCAGTGAATTTTTGTCTTTCATTGAGGTAGGGCATCTATTGCAAATAAAAAGCATAATAATAAGAAACCAAAGATGAAGAGAGTTGTAAAGATTCTGAGAAAAATTTACCAGGCAAATGCCAATCAAGAGAAAGGCTGAAATAGTTATATGAATAAAGTAGGTTTCAGAGAAGGTAAATGAACAGAGGTAGGGACAGGTGCTGCACATTGATAAGTAAGCAGCTCACCAAAGGGAGAGAAATGCTGATGCACTAAACTACGTAACTTCAAAATATATGAAACTAATATGATAGGACTGAAAGAAAAATACAAAAGTCAAAAAGTACCAGTAAATAGTTCAAGTTGCTTAGTAATAGATGCAAGTAGCAAATACATAGAACTGAGCATCATCAACCAAGTGGATATAATAGCCATTTACAGAACTCCGCACTTTAAAAATGGCCAATATTGTCAAGTGTTCATGGAATATCGGCTAAGGTAGACCACATTTCAGGTCTTTCATCAAAACATAGCCAAATTAGAAAAAAGGCAATCACAGAAAATATCTTCTTAGACCACATATGATTAAAGTAGAAATCAATATGAAAGGATAAGCAATATCGCCAGATATATAACATTAAACAATATACCTATAAGCAATCTGTATGTCAGGGTAAAATTCTCCAAGTTATTTAGGAAATATCTAGGCCTGAACAAAAACCAAAATATGGCATATAAATTTTGTAGCAGTATAGCTAAATAGAGTTCTTTGGAGGAAATTCATAATTAAAAAATTATATTAGTAAAGATCTCAAAATAATCTACTTTCCTTTTTCATAAACTATAAAAGAACAAAGGTTACCCCAAATACAGCCAAACAATTTAATTAAAATAAAGCAGAAATCAATGAATTTCAATAGAAGAAAACAATGAAAAAAAGAAAGGATTAGTAACATTTATAAACTTCTTAGCAAGACTAATAAAGCAAAAAAGAAAAAAACAAAAACACAAATTATGAAAACCAGGAATAAAATAAGTGGTCTCATTAGAGATCTTGCAGCTATTAAATAAATATTAATATAAAGCTAATGCCAATTTACTGCTATAAACAATTGTATGCACTATCTAAATGCTGCACAAATCAAGCAGATAATTTGAATATACTTATTAGTTAAATCAAATTTATAGTTTAAAAATGTGTAGAAGGCTACCTTGATAGTATTTGGATTAGAAGACTTACCAACTTCTTTAGGAATAAATAATTCAGATTCTACACAATCTTTTCTAGAAAACAGAAAAGAACACCTATGACTCATTTAATCCTAAAACTAGGCAATGAAACAACATGGAAAAACTACATGCTAATATCCTCATGAATTTAGACATAACAAAATCTTCAACAAGTTAAAAAATCAAATTCAAAAATATAGAAAAAAGTAAATATAGCATAACTAAGTGGGATTTATTCTAGGAATATAGTACCTGTTCAATATATGAAAATTACTCAGCATAGCCTACCTAGTAACAACCTCAAGGAAAAAAGAACACATGGCCATGTGTACATCTAACATCAAACTTATCAAGGAAGTGAATGAACAATTTTCCATTAAGATAAAGGCAAGGATATTTTCTCTTTAACACGCCTGTTCAATCTAGTGGTGAAAATCCTAGCAAGTGTAATAAGACAATGAAAATAAACAAATATATTCCAATTATAAACAAAGAAAGAAATCAGCTTCTATTATAGACGACATGATTGTCATATGTAGAAAATCCAAAGGAACCTACAGAAAAGTTCCCAGAAGTGGTAAATGATTTCAGCAAGGTTGCAAGATACACAATTAGCTCACAATAATCAATTTATTTTTGTGCTAGTCATGTACAAATACAAGTATAAATTTAAAAAAAATGTATTTAGATTATCTTCAGCAAAAACAAAATAGTCATGTATAAGTCTATAATAAATAATGTGCAACATCTATATACTGAAAAATAAAATCAAAGATCTAAATAATTTAAGTGACATACTGTGTCCCTGGATTGAAAGATTATTAATTGGAGAGTGGTTAAATCTCCTCCAAAAACCCTATAGATTGAATATAATACAAAATTCTGTTCAAATGCCCAGCCATCTTACTTTTAGCTGGAGTAATTTATTTTAAAGCATGTACAGAGGGCAAGAAGTAGGATAGTCAAAACATTTTTGAAAATAAAGGAATAAAGTTAGATATTAAGACAACACAACCTTAATATAATCTTAAATAGATTTAACAATCAAGACACTGTGATATTGGGGAAGGATAGACACATAGAACAATGAAACAGAATGAAGAGTTCAAAAATGACTTATGCAAATATGGCATTTGGATCTTAATGAAGATATCAAGAGAATTTAATGGAAGGAAAGTCTTCTTATTAAGTGATATTAAAGCGATTGGTCAAAATCAAAAAAGACCCCTCATCAGCTGCCTTACACCTTATTCATGTAGTAACTAAAAATGAATTGAATATCTAACTGTTAACACGTTGCTGACTGGTCATGAAGAAACTCATGTTTTCAAGGCCCAAACATGATTACCTGGTGCTTACACTTGCTTAGCCTCTGCTATAAAATTGCCGGTTAACAATGTCTTAAGAGTAAAGTTATGAAACCAGTATAGGAAAATAATTACAGACAATCTGTATAAACTAAAGTTATTTGAAAAGGTCTTAGCTTTGACACCCTTTTTTGTAAAAACAAAATATAAACTAGCAAAATAATAGTAACAACGACACCTTCTGGCCTCTGAAAGTCTCTGGTAAAAGTTGAAAACACACACTTCCCATTGGGAAAAAATATGTGCAAATCATGTCTGACAATGGACATGAATACAGAATATATAGGGCTATGCATTGATATAAATGTCCTTTAGTAAACAAATTGAGGTAATCATTATGATTAGATTTATAAATTTACATAATTTGTTTATCCTATGCAAATGAATCTACAGATAATTCCAAATGGAGTAATAATTCAAGAAGGTCTTACTTATTTCAAAAAGGATATAATTTAATACGTCTGGAGACATCTCCTGACATATTTCTAAAGTTAAATTTTAAAATATGATACACATTAAAATACATTCTCAAAATAGCAAATAATTTGATACAGCTTATTTACCAATTTTATGTGAAAAGTGCTTCTTTCTCCTTTCCTCTCTTGGAAGACAATCCTAGATTTAGAAAAGATTTAGTACTAACTTACTTGTAAAATAGACAATTTTTCTTTTTTATTAGAAATAAAGAGGCAATTTTTTTTTTTTCATCCAGCACCTATTTCAGTCCTTTATTGGAATATTTGTTCTTCCTTTATTCTAAAACTCTAGGATTTTCTCTTGCATGTACCAATGGAAAGGAGATGGGGGGTGGGGCGGGGGGAACAATGGGGGACAAATGAAATAACTGTAATACAATAACAATAAATTAATAATAGAAATAAAGGAGAGATTAATAGCTCTTCCACACTCCAATTAAGAGGGTCAAAGAAATCTTGAGAAATTCCACTTACAAAAAATATTTCTATGGTTGATATAAAACTTTCCTGAAGAGATTAGGAAAACTCATATCTTTACCAATATAACACTTTTAAAGAGCTAAATCAAGACCATAGAATATTACAGTGTTAATAAGGTATTTTGATGAAATGCAGAGATTTTTACTTTGGCTGTTTGGTGTGCTACAGCAGAATTTTCCTGAACTTACCAGGTATCCAATTTAATTTAACAATATATTTTTCATTTAAATAATTTTCCTGGTCATTATTTTTATCACAATCATGTTATCTTTAATAACTTCTGTAGACATTCTTAAAAATAATATTTGAAACAGAATCTGTATTAATTAGATATTTTGGAGAAAAAAGTGCTTTTTTCCCCAATATTTTCAGTGTTACTCAACTTCATATGTACTATTTTACATATGTACTATTTCGCAATGTTATGAAAGTAAAAACCCTGTTCTTACTTCTTAGCTACATGAAACATTGATTTAGTGTCTTGTAAATAATATATAACTAGTGTAGATAAGGTTGTAGGATGACTAATGATATTGCTATAACATTATCTTGTGTGTACTGGCAAAGTTTTTTCACTTCACACACTCAGAGACAGATAGCCAATGTTTCCTTGTTGTTTCTTACACAGCCTTGACAGTTAAAAAATATTGATAATGTTATTTTTTTGTGCCAGCTTTATTGCTTTTCAGAACTAAGGTACTTACAAACACTGTTTAGGTATGTGATAGTAAGCCTAAAGATCATGATGTGTTTTAGGTAGTATGTAAGACATGATATTAAGTTGATGGTTTTCTTATAGTTTTTTGTAGACTTGCCATAATTATAGTTTTTTTTCTGAAGTAATTAAAATATGTGTGTGTTTCCACTTTACATTTTTTAAGGAAAAATATGAATTTTTTTATTATTATAGATACGCAATCAGTGTTAGTAAGGCTCTTCCTGAGGTGAAATATGCTGTCAGTATTACAGTGTAAATCCGTATTTTCAACTTTAACAAGTAAATCCTTCCTTTAGAGCACTGCAGTTTGGACCTAAGGCCTTCATAAGGCAACAGGAAAGTTTTCAGGAGATTATGACGCAGTATAGTTTTATACTTTAAATTAACCTATTTATGAAAATTCAAAGTTCAGTTCAGAAAACCATGGAATGAGCTTTCAATCAGATTAGTTTCAAGTGGCCAATCTTAATATTTAGAAGTCCATGAAAGTGAGATTGTATTAAAGACAAACCAACCATTTCCAAAATTTCTGAACTCAGTTTCACATATAGATTTGGTGACAAAACCCTTGGAGAAAAATATAACAGGCACTTTGTAGAGCATGCACATCACATAAAACGATAGTAAGAAAAATATTCTGAATGGGTAATGCTAAAAGATTTTAAAAAGCTAGTTTTTACCTACATAAAGGGTCAACAATACAGATTTTCATTTGGTTGGTATCTATGTGACGTATTTTACTTATAACTTCAATGACATATTTTTATTAATTTAGTTATGATTTTATAAAAACATAGAGCTGAATTTTCCTTATCTATTCTTCAAATGTGAATTTAGTAAATCTAGAATTCTATATATTTACCATTATTTTAAGTAATATTTTATTTAGAACTTCTTATTTGTACTATGTTCATTTTTTTTTTTTTTTTTTTAATTTTAAAGAGAGAGGGAGGAAAGGAGGAAGAGGGAGGGGGAGAGAGAGTGGGGGGAGATAGAGAGAGAGAGATCCACTCATTTATGACTCCACTGGCTGTTTCCTGAATGTGCCCTGACCAGAGATCAAACCTTGAACTTGCTGTAATGGAATCACACTCTAACCAGCGGAGCTGTCCAGCCTGGGCTCATCCTATGTTTCTTATATTTACTTTCTCATTTCTTGATTTCTTTTCGATTGAGTGGTCTTTCTCCTTTTGCTTTTACATTCATTGCCTTGAAACACGTACTTTCTGTTTATATTCTGCAGTTTTTACATTTGTAATGCCAACATGTTTACTTAAACAGGATCAGTCAGGGGCCAGTACTTGAAACCTAAACATTCGAAAGGACATTAAGGTGTCACCCCTGCACAGGCATGAATACAGAATAGGAACGGGCCAATAGCCAGCACATACAGAAAAAGGCAATAGGAAATTGACCTTTCTGTCTTCTCAAAATTAGTTGCTGCATCTTAGTGATAAAACCCGATGTGTATTACCATAACTCCAAGTTACACAGTTTTTAGATGTTCATCCTCTATGCGATGGGGAAATCATCAGAGGCAGGATGGAAAGGAGATAGAGTACAAATCAATCATATCCACTACAGCCAATTTAACTCTCAGTAGCTCAATCTTCGAAAAATGCAGCAGCAACGCCATCCTGAGCCATACAATTTAAATGGTGCTCTGGCAGGAGGAAACACGCTCAATCTCCCTCCAAAAAAGCCAGGATAAAACCTCATCATCAGTCATTATCTGTCTTGTTGGACTCAGGTCACATTTTAAGTGGAAATATGAATGGGTTCTCGGTCGCTTTGGGACTTGGCATTCCATGACACCATTTTCTTCCTGGACTCAATAATCTGCTAAAAATCAATTCTCAATATTTATGTTTTGCCTAAGAGGTCAGAGCTTCGTTTACACATCTCTTGTCTTCATTGAGAGCCTCCTAGGGCTAACGCCTGACATAATTCCACGGATGTGATGTTACTTAGACATTCCTTACAGGAAAATGCTGAACAAGATACTGGGACCAGAAATCAGCCTGGCTTCTTTTGATCATACAGGGTTAATGGCTGGTGACATTTACATGTTAGGACAAATAACTTAACACGTCGAAAAGTAATTTCTTGAATGAATTAGAGCTCTTTGTTTGTTTGTTTGTTTGTTTGTTTTATGCTTCCCTTCATTTGCATTGAAATACATATTTTAAACATTGAAGACAAGAACGAGTGAAATCCACACTTTTCACTGATACTGATGTCTGCTGTGATGACTGTGGTCATGGGTGACTTCAGTGTTCATGGGCCACATGATTCACTCTGGCCAGTGAGACAAACACATTTTTAGCAGGAGCTTTGTAGAAAATGTGCCTTTCTTTTGTCCCCCACCCCCATAAGTAGGAAAGACGTAGGTGGCACTGCCCTCTTTTCTCTGTTTTCCTGTCTTGAGAATGAATGTATTTTTTGGAGCAGAAATGGTTGTCTTGGGAACAAAAGTAACAAGCATGAAGAATAAAGCCATCGAGCTACATGGAAGCAAAAAGAGACAGACCGAGGCTGGCATCTCTGATCAGCTGAATTTATGCAAGCTACATTTATTCTAGATGGTGTGTTATATGAGAAAAAGCAGTACTTTCTTGCTAAGCTCTTGAAAGTTAGGTTTTTCTGTTACTTGAATCAGAACACATTCTTAGCTAAAAAAAACCTCAATAAATTGAGTTACTAGAGCTGTATGTGTAAATGTTTAATTATACCTTTTAAAAGTTTTAAAATAAAAGTCACATGTGAATTTGTTTGCAAATCAACACCCACTTTTTCTCAAGAAACTATGGCTATTGATAACAATATTCCTCCCTTCTATTCCCAGGCATTGACATCACTGCATTGACATGTACATAAGCTGTGAAAATTCCTTGGAATGTTTTAGCTATTAATTGGAGTTACATTATTTGTTTATTCAAAAGTTATACTTTTCATAGTATGTTTCCTTATTTTTTTTTCCTATTGAATTTAGTAAAATGTGTTCTTATAAAACAAATGAGAAAACTTTAAAAAATATGATGAAAGGTTATAAATATATACTTTTTGCTACAGAAAAAACATATTGTGGGAAAATCTGTACATAACTCATAGACAGAGAACCATTAGGGTGTGAGATATTTGTACCTTCGCGGGTTGAATGTATCTCCTAAAGAGACATGCACTTAGGATGAAACCTTATTTGAAAGGGGGTGTTGCAAATGTGACTAGTTAAGATGAGGTCACACTGGAATATGGAATCCCAAGTGATTGGTAGCTTTCTAAGAAGAAGAGAGACACCAAGAGGAACACGCACATGAAGAAAAGGAGACCCTCACAGGGAAGCAGCCCAGTGGTAGGGACAGCAGTCAAAGCTGCCATCATTGATGACATGTGCTGCTTTTACCCTCTGGTGAAATTTGAGACTGATAGGGCTTTCCCATATGGAGGGAAAATAGTCTTTTCTAAACTTGGACGGCAGTGCAAACCAAGGCCTAGGCTGCCAAGACCATGGAAAAGTAGGCTATTTGTCACAGCGAGTGGTCAAGATAGAGAAAAAAGTGACCTGTGACATTAAAACACACACACACACACACAAACTAGCAGCAATGGCAATGACTGTATCGATATCTTCATCTGTGATCTTTTCCCCTAAATAAGTGCCAACATTATCAGAATAACATTCTTAATTTTATACTCTTAAGACTTGTATCTAATTATTGATAGAACTTAGAAATTTGGCATCTTATTTATATCAAAAACAGTTTTAACATAATTAAATGAAAATCTTTTCCAGGTAATAGAAATATACTGTAGACAGCTGAAGTTTTTAATGTGTCATCTGATTCTCTGATTGTATGCCCTGAAATGCAATTAGAATTGTCACAATGATTAGAAACATAAAACATAAAATTAGAGTTATGTAATAGACATAATATTTTTTTCCTAAAATTTAAGTAAATAAGTTTATTATGGGCATTTATTTATTCATGCTTGAGCTCACATTGCTGAAAAATGGAAAATGTAGGATCCGGACAAATGAATTAAGCTTCAGTTTACAGAATCATTTAATATCAAATTAAGATGTTTATAAGTTAAAATAATGTTAAAAAGTAATTTTCTTAATGATGTTGTTAGATGGCAGTTGCTAACAAAAAAATGCTTAATGGTACTCTCAGGATAGTGTTTTAAAGACTGTTTATAAAAAAGCCAATTAATAAATATGTGCTTCCATGTTGAAGAGGTAAAATTACATATAAATTTAGTGTGTGGATGAAATCATTATTTTTAGAAATTTATGTAAATTAATTTCTCCATATATGTATATGATAGTTGATTGTTGTAACCTAAGTTAAGACTAGGTTATTTGTATTTTGAAACTGTTGCCTGAATAAAGAATAATCCCAGGCACTGGTACAACAGCATTGTGCTTTTTCTTCACGCCCAGCATGTACGTTCATGGCCAAGAAATAACAGTCTTGACAGAATAAATGGAGCCATGTCTTTCTGAGAAAGAGCAAAATCATGATTCTCTCTCCAGCAGAAACGTCCTGCTGATCTCAGCTGTCCAGTGCTTAACTACCAGTCTTCTCGTTGATACGCCGTGGCTACTCTACACTTCTAAAGAGCGCTCTCTCTAGATAACAGTAAACGAAAGATAACAAGCATTGATATTGTCGGCTGCCCCCCTGTACAAGCTTCCTGGTAAGAAAAGAATTAGATCAAGCTTTTCTGGAGTTCTGTGTTTGTGCAGAATGAGTTCAGGATGAAACATTTAATGTCATCATTCTATTTGCTGTATCTGTGCAATTTTCCCGAGCATACCTTGAAAAATAGTGCTTCCTTTATTCTGCCACTTACAGTTAACATAAAATAGCCTTCAACAGTTTTCCTCTTACTTTCCTCCTACAGAGAGAAGTGTAATATGTAATATAATCAAGACTGTGTCCACTTAAATTAATTTATAATTCAGTTAATAGAAAAAAACAGTATCAAGTAGAAAATCTTTAGGGGTAATTTCTAGAGCTAAGTAAGAACACACATGCCAATTTTGATTCTGGTTTGCCACAATCTCCCTACTCACAGAATAAATATGTATGTAGCTACTATTAGATGGTAGCATATACAAAAGATATCTCCAACTACATCTACATCTCTACTTAAAATCCCTGGCCAATCTAGCTTCTCATTATTCCATTGGGGCTATGACTGGTATACTTACTCATCTCGGCTTTATTGGTAATGCCTCTTATCTTTTGCCAAGAATAGCTCTAATTTTTGCACACTTTCCTTTTTGGGCAAGACATTAAAGGTACTTATCATTTCCATTTCAAAGTGATCTTTGGAAAGCAGAAGAACTCAAAGTTCAGCTCTAAACATTTTGATACCCTTTGAAACAACATCTGTAGCCAACTATACTACTTTCCTTTCACAAATCTCATCCACTAAGTCTTATAAAAAGTACTAATACCTTTCCTCCCTGGAATAGCCCTGTTAAACTAATGGAAGAATTATCTTAATATTGCCCCAAAGTAGACAGAAATGTTATATGAAACGTCTCACCATTATTTGCTAACATTACTTAAAAAATAAAAAAAAAAGATAAGATAGGGAAGGCTGTTTTGTAGTCACACATTTGTGTTCTCTGAGTTTTTATTGTTATAATTAAATATATTTCATAATTTTAAATTGTCTTACTTTTCAATAGAAAATACACACATTTGAATTTAATGAGATGCTCTACTAGAATATATGTTTTCATAGATAGCTATTCTTTTCAATATCAAATAGCATTATGTGCTAAAAGATCACTATGTATTGCTTGGTAGAAATTAGGATTTTGGTAATATACAATGATCATGAAATCAAGAATACATTTTAGCAATTGAATTATAACCCAATAAAACACTGAATCTTATATTTTTGAGTAAACAACTTAAGAGTATATTCCTCCTTCAATTTAGCAGTGGATTAATAGTAGAGCATAAAATTTTGGAACTCATAATTTATTCAAGATAGGGCTATTTCAAAGAGTTTCTTTAAAATATTCTATGTTCACTATATGTTGCCAGGTGATAAAGAAAATACATTTTACCATAAAAACATATTAATTCAACTTGAGAAAGCAGCTCCAGCAAAGATTTTTCTCATTCATGCTTTGTGATATTGAGGTAACATTATAAAAGTTAATGCTCCAAAAATTATCTACAAAATAAGTGAACTATCAATAAAAATAGGCCAGCAACTCTCTTGGGTGATTCACTAAACATTATAACATTTATTTGGAATACTAAAGATCTTTAAAGACATACAAGAATGGTAGCACATTTTCATCATGGAGTACTAATTAGAAGAGTAACTAGGAGCAATATACCAACGTGCAATAATTACCTGAATGCGTTTAAAGAAAAACAATGCTTAGTGAAAAAGCCTAGATAATCTACAATGCATTATAATATTATTAAAATATTTGTATGCACAGAAAACAACATGTTATCAAATTAAGATGTTAACTAAGAAAAGGACAGCGTAGACTAGTAAAGATAATGTTGCAAAGTTGAGGAATATGATTAATTCAACCATATGTCACTACAGTACAAAAAATGGAAATTATCTCTCTAAAATTTGTATCATAGAATAGTTTCTAAGATTGGCCAAAAAGGCAGCCTAGGCAGACATGGCTTATCTCTTTGCATAACATACCAAAATTAAACTAAACTATAGAACAACCATCAGCCAGAACTATTAGAAATAGAATTAAATGGAATCCTGACAACTACAGAATTAAAGAACCCACATCCATCGAGATGGAGCGCAGGTACTGAGTGGACTGGGCCCACACCCACGTGTGGTCGATAAAAATTCACAAGGAGTCCCAGCCCCACACCAGGCCCTCACCTCAGGTTTCAGTGCCCGGAAGATAAATCCCCACAGCTTCTGGCTGCACAAAACAGCAGGGATTGAGTTGGTGGAAGAAACTTCTGGAGCCCCAAGCACTTCCTCTTAAAGAACCTGCACATGGTCTCACCTGCTCAGATTCACTCCTTCTGGGCTCCCAGCACCGGATGGATGGCAGCTTGAGGGGCACCAGTGGCAAGTGGGGAGAAGCTGAGCTCCTGGCATCAGGGTGAGCAGAAACTATTATCTCTTTTCTAGCACCCCGTGGCCAACAAGCTGGTGCCATATCTGAGACTCCATCAACCTGGCTAACACAGTATGACCTGCCTTGGAGCTCCGCCCACCCAAGCTGCTGTTCCATACGAATGTCTGGTCTCGTGTCTGCAGCACAACTCCCCACATCCTATCAGAGGAGCAACAGCCCTCCCCAGTGAGCCCCAGGCCCCGCACTACCAGCAGCCAGGTTCCACTGAATCTCCAGGGAAGCGTCCTGCTTCAGACACTGCACTTGCACTTGGGCGTCTAAATACTGACATGCAGAAAACCCTGCCTTGGGAAAGAATACACAGCCAAGCAATGAAAAGAAATGAGGTTGTCTGGATTTCTTCTTTTATTGATATAGCTTGTATTGCCTGTGTATGTGGAAGAAAAGAAAAAGGATTTTCGTAATTGATCTACTTCAAAAAAAAAAAAAAATTACACAGAGGCCCTTAAGTAGAAAGTAAGAAGAAGTTTTTCATGATTGCATTTCAGTGTGACATCCGTCTACCTCCTCCACCACGAGTGCTCATTAAAATCGGCAGGCGGCTCCCACCGAGGTCTTCTGTCAGGGTGTGTCTGTATCTCCCCTTTGGTTTCACAGTTTTAATTGGTTGAACCAAAAAGAACATAATGTCTACCTGGGAACAAGAAGACAGCCGCGCTCCACATTCGCTTCCTTAGACTCCAGCTGCTTTCGCTAGCAACACACACACACAATACTAATGACCACAACGTGGGGACCCTGGGACCACACAACAGCACAGGTCATGTTCATTTCTGGACCCTTTCGCGCCATGCAATTTTCTCTAACATGGGCTCCAACGCAGGATAAGGCGACTTCCAATGCACGGACTCCTGTTACAGGGTTACATGGCCACGCTGCGAGTGGGGTGCAACCGGGTCTAAAATGTGGGGCTTTTTAGTCAAATGGGGACTTTGGTCATTTATTTTCCTCGCCCCTCCCCACATACAGTAGCAGCTGCTGGGTTTATGTACGATACCACTGTGCAAGTGGCAATTAAAGTACACAATTCTAGATGTGTAGCTGGGGCGCAGCAGGCCGTCAGCGCAAGGCTGGCATTGAGTAAAAACAGACAAGGTTCCTACGTTTGAAATGTAAGTCCAATTAACAAGCCTCACACTGCTGTGTACTTAAAACGGTAGGTACGAACCAACACAGCTTGATCGAAAGCGACAATAATCTTTAGAATTAGATATAAAGGGTTTTTTTCCCCTTCACTCTTTTTCATATGGGGCTTTAAAAAGTAATTATAAGAAGCGTGAACTCCCTTGATACATTATAAAATAATGAGTATTTAAGATTCGTATCATATAATAAAGGGTTATTTTAGTGTCTGTCCTATGTGTGCAGAGTCTTAATTCTAATCAGATAAGGGCAAATTACTTTGAAATAATTATGGGTTTGGTTTTGACATTTGGGGCACATGAATGAAAATGCCAAAATGTCTCTGATGAAACATAAAAGGCAGTTAAAGTCATAGGCATCACACTTACTGGGTATTCCTTCTCTTTGAAGTTCTATACGTAACGTAATTTTTCCCCAAAATTCCCAGCACTAAAATCAGTGGACAACCCCAAAAGAGAAATTTTAGATTTGAATGGCTGCTCTTTGGGATTTTAATTGGGTCCAGTGTAACTCAGGTGTGAGTCTATTACTCTTAATGAACATATTGTCAAGTGCTATAATTTTCTGTAAGTTGTTAAATAGATTGTTCCATGCTGTCAGAAAAGTATGCTATCTTATCTAGCATATTTTAGAAGAAAACTTATTTTTGTTATGTAATTATTTATTAAACACTGTAAAATGTGGTTTACTTCATCTGTACTTGTTCAATCACCTAATAAAAAAATCTGTAAACACACCCAGAAGCTATATATTAGCAAGACCTACTTACATACTGGTGGGACCATATGACCAGTTTGGGACACCTGAATCTCAAAGTGTCAAGTGAATTGCTCAGAAGTTTTCAGGGGTTAGGGTGCAGATTTTATTGCACTTTATATTGCTTTAAAACTGGCATGGAATTTTTTTTTTTATTCCATAAAGTTTTGCTATGTTTTTGATGCTTATTAAAGAGTTTAAGTGTAATGTTCTTTTGCTATGATAGGAATCAATTGCTACTTATAATTCTATAAAGTAGATATGTTATTAGGTGTTTTCTAATTTAAAATTGTTAAATCTTCCTGCTGAATTTTTCATAATTTTGTAGTGACCATCGTTAGTCCTGTTAATGATTTTTAAAATTAAAGTTATTTCATTTTCTGCATCAATACCACAACACAAACTTTGCTCTCTAAATTTTAAATTTCAACCTCTGTTATGTTCTTATGAGTCAGACTTTTGGGAAAATATCCAAGCTTACTTTTCCACTAGTTATATCTAATTCTTATTGATATATTTGGATATGTTGCTACCATTCATTTTTCATGCTTTCCTTTAACCCAGCCTTTTCTCTTATTCATTTGATTTCTTTGTGACCTTCTTCAGAGCTGGTTAATATTTAGACTCCCTTCACCTTTTCCTCTACTCTAAATTTAGACATTCGGTGTTATATTTCTATCCATCATCAACTATCTTTAAGTTGTTATTTAAATTTAACATTAAAAAGTTAATTTTACCATTATTCTCTTTGAACACTTAATGGTTTTAATTTTATGGAAACATTTCTGCAGGCTTAAATTTCAAGTTTGTTGTTGTCATTAATTTTAGGTCACATTTCCTCCAAATTTTCTTTTCCCACATTTAAATGGAATTTAAACCCCTCTCAAAATATTTTTTATGTTTAATCTCTCTTAAGTAATGTCTGAGAAGAATTTCAATTAAAATAAGAACAACTCTGTGAAGAATGGGATGGTCAGAGAAACGAATGTACCTTTTGAGATCCATCAGATTAGTAGAGGAGCAAGAAAAAACAAGCAATGTTTCTATCACACGCATAAGGAAAGGCTGGAGATACTATCATGAGAATTTTTCCTCTAGGATGTGTCTAAAGGCCCTCACTCTAATAGAAGAACAATTAAAAGAAGGTAAAAAAATGAAGTGAGTGTAAGAAATGCCCCACACTTATTTTATTATTTTGCTACCCAAGATTATTTCATGGCTTTGAGGATTATTTCCTGCTTTTCTCTGCTCTCCTCCTCCACCTAAGTTACAGTGTCTACAATTTTCCCAAGTATGTACTTGAGACATGTGTATGTTGACTTTTCTTTAAAAAAACAAAGTGTCTAAATATAGGAAGCTATTTCTGCGGGAATTAAATAGTCTCTTGCTTTCAGTTTCATGGTCAACTCAAAGTAAAGATAAAGGGTTCCATTAAATCTCTTTTTAATAGTGTAAGTGCCCCGATGAAATTGTCTCACTCTACAAAACCATTATGTTAGACACAAATTAAGGCGTACACAAGACATTACAATGGTATTTAAAGTGAAATATTTATGAAGTGATTTAAATACTAATGACACAGCATTCCTAAAGGACCCACAAAATTAAAGGATAAGAACATTCCACGCCAGCACTGCAGACCTTGAGCCCATCATGCATTGCATATTATCGCTTCTCATTACTCAGTTCTTGGACGTGTAGCCAGGAAACAGAAGAGAAAAAGGACGAGTGGGAATGAAGGACTGTACTGGAAGGATGTATCCCACTTACCCTTGAACATGAGCACCAAATCAGCAGCACGTGGTCTGTCAGGAACCCACTTGTGTAGTCATTTCAACGATCTCAGACACAATATTGCCCTTCTTCTTGGACAATGCTTACTGCAACTAGAGAACTACCAATAAACTTTGGGCCAACCCTGACACCACGAATTCAGATAGTTTACAACGTGCTACCCAGGCCATTTGGCATGTTGGTGACTTGTTTGTTTATTAGCAAGAGAGCTAACATGGATGTGGTTAGAACCTACAACATCCAGCCAAGATGACTACCTTTCCTTCCTTGTGAACCCATTTTATCAAGAAAAAAATATCTGTTCACAAATGGCATCCTGCAGACTTTCTCTGATTCTCATCGACGCTGTTGGGATCATGTGTGCATGTGAAACTGACCCATGTGGACCCATCCCTCACAGTGACATGACATTCCTGAGCACGTGGATCTGCAGAAGTCACATAACAAACAAAACTTGAGCCATTGCCAGGGAGGAGGAAGAAGCTGAACTGCTTTTCATTGCAAAACTGTGTTTGTCATAACTCTAAAGCATTCTTCTAAAATTAAATAATTATAAAGAAGAAACAAGGAAATCGTAACATTGAATTAATACCTTTTAAAATTTTGGTCAGTATTGAGACCCAAAAGCAACTACCAAAAATTAATACTTTATTAATTTTTAATTTATATGTAACTCCAACATCCGGTTAGGTAAATTTTTAAAACTTTTAACATTTAGAGCAGCAATATGAAAATGAAAGAGATAACAGCAAATTTTTAGTTGCCTAATATTGGATCAAAATATACAAGTCCAGCTTAAAACATAAATTAAAAAATAACGCAATCAATGGTAGTTTTGCATTGGGATAAATGATACTTTGTACCATAATAGCTCTTGAAATAGCAGTGTATGAAAGCCCATATGTTATGTTATAATCTTTGATGTTCTAGATGATAGTTGATATAACAAATATATGTGTGTGTGTATATAATATATATATATATAATGAATATATATATAATATTTATTTCTCAATGTTTTGAACATTATGATAAGAAAGAGTAAACATATCACAAACCCAAATTATATAAGTAGGTATGTTTCACTGGATAAGATCTCATTTCATAATGAATTCAAATAAATGAGGTGTTTTAGGACTACAAAATAAAACAAAGAGAAGCTTTAATAGTAATTACTTTAAAAGAGGGGTGTAGTAGACATACCTCTCATTAATGTACATTATTAATTCAAAAGTAAAAATAAAAACAATATTTATGTAATATGTTGATGTCTCAGTTTATTTAGCTTTTATTCAAATGAAATATTTTCTAAGCTAAAAAACAAAGCTTTTAGCTAAGCAATGAAATTAAAATAATAAAATAGTTTGAATATTTACCTCTTCAGATATCAACATCCTATGTTCCAGAGTTCCCCTATTTTAGGGACAGCATATATAAATGTAACTCTGAAAATGGACTTAAGTGCAGCCATGGCATTAAAAATGGAAATTAAAGGTCTGCTTGGTTGTAATAAATCCTGGATAACAAAATTATTGTATTAAATGATCAACTCTAGAAGTGGTTTAAAACTTTCACTTGGTTAATATTTGAAGCACAAAAATTTTATTATAGAGCACCATGCTAAAAAAGCACCTGAAATAGAGGCAAGAGACCTGAAGTCTGTTTCTGGTTCTGACACTGAATACTTGGTCTTTTTAGCCATCTTTTTAGCCACAATGGTTGCCCTTTTGGGGTCTCCTATTATTTGTTATCTGATGAGAAAGATGAGAGTTGAGCTAATTGGTCTTAAGGACACAATCTAACTCAATGATTCAGTGAGACTACAAGACAAAGATTTTTCAACCATAGTCACAATCATACACAAGCATGTAATGTCATTTATACTTATTTGGTATGGAAGTAAAGCTTGTAATTTTTTATTCTGTATTACTTAAAATTCCTTTGGGTTAAAGATAAGTACCTGACAAAATTCTGTTAATAATTAGTTTATGAAAAATAAGAGTATTTTAAATATATATCCTCTCTGAAAAAATAATAGAAGAAAATATAATGAGTCTATAATGTTTTCAAAGTTGATATCTAGGAAAAACTTTAGACTCCAGAATGGTTTATCATGGGCAATTTATTTAAGTTATAATCTAATGTATTTTGATACCTCTATATGTAATTAATCTAAGCAATACTTTAAAATTTGTTAAAATTAAATGTATCTGTTTTCAAATACACCATTTATTTGGACACCCAATATAAGTGTTAAAGAAGTTAGTAATTCTTTTCCTCACTTCACAGAGGAAAACTAATAATATTAGTTTCAAATTACGTAAACACCTTACCTAGTTCTAACTTGCCTTTTTATTCTGTAGTATTTCTAATTAGAAAGTGATTATATCTGTGCAATTTGTAATTTAAACCAATCATTGAGTACAAGCTATAATCCTTTGGGCAGAAGACAGAGAACAAAAAAATTGTAGGTTGTTCTCTATTTCACCTGTACAAGTTTCAAATAATGAAAGAACAGATGTTTATTTAGAGTTTACTTTATACAAGAGACAGGGTTATAAAGTCTATAGATTAAGACTATAAAGTCTTAATTTAATTGATTATAACAAACTCTTTTTTTAAAAGATTTTATTTATTACTTTTAGAGAGAGGGGAAGGTAGAGAGGCAGAGAAGGAAACAATAATGTATGGTTGCCTTTCACCTGCCTCCAGCTACAGACCTGGCTGGAGACCTGGCTTGCAACCTGGTTATGTGCCCTGGCTGGGAATCAAACCAGCGACCTTTGGGTTTGCAGGCCAGCACCTTATCCACTCTGCTACCAGCCAAGGCTGTAACAAACTCTTGAAAATAGGCATTATTATTTTCCTCATTTTATAGATGAGACATAAGATTCCTGGAGGTCTAGCAAACTTTCTAAGGTTACATGGTGAACCAGACAGATACAAAAGTCCTTTTTACTTTTTCAAGATTGATAATATTCTTGTAAGTCTATATTTTGATTTGGGGAATAGCAACGTATAACTTGAAAAACCATAAAGTGCATTTCTAAGGAGTTAGAACTATATATCGAGTAGTCATTCACAAAACATAGCACTTGAAAAACTGTTACAAATAAATATTTCTGAGGGACATACACAATATAGATGCAGATAAATAGATTAAAATATAGACATGGATACAGATACTATAAGAGAGAGAAGGAAGTGAGGAAGGGAGAGAGTGAGGGAGTGGACAGTGATAGATAGCAGAGAGAGGAAGGAACTGGAAAGAAAGGAAAAGAAGAAGAAATTAAGGAAAAGGGAGATGGAGGAAGGAGAGGAGACCTGGAGGGAGGGGTGGGAAAGAGAAGGAAGTAGAAAAGAAAACTAATGTGGAATTTTCACATGTGTAAGATAGGATGAGGGAGTCATACAATTAAGAAAACAGAGTATCTAGAACAAGCAAATCTCAGCGTCATGGATGCCAATTGAGGAGTCAAAAATGGTTTGAAGTGAGCCCTGGCTGGTGGCTCAGTGGATAGGTGCCAGCCTGCAAACCCAAAGGTCGCTGGTTTGATCCCCAGCCAGGGCACATAACCAGGTTGCAAGCCAGGTCTCCAGCCAGGTCTGTAGCTGGAGGCAGGTGAAAGGCAACCGCACATTGATGTTTCGCTCCCTTTCTTCCTCCCTCCCTTCCCCTCTCTTTGGAAATAATGAATAAAATCTTTAAAAAATAAAATAAAATGGAGACAAAATGGTTTTAAACCAAGTGATTAAAAGATGAAAGGCAACACCTGTGAAGTGCTTAGAACAATGCACGGGACAAAGTAAGTACCGAATAACTTGCTGTGTATTGTGGGGTCACCATCATCACCATGTTGAGGAAAGTTTCCAACTCAACAACAATGATGTATCACTAACACGACATACTAGAGTCTCTTCTAACTTCATGAATTTGCAGATCGCTTCCATGAGTTCCTTGTAGAGCTATCAGCAATAGAAAATGCAGCTGTAGTTCCAGGCACAATGGTCCAACAAATACGTGTATTTCCCATTTAAAATGAGTTCTGAGCAACGCAGGGCAGTTGGCATCACGCTAGGCAACTTTGTCTTCTTTTATCACTATTCTTAAGGTGCAGCTTTCCCCCCATGATTGCAATATGGCTATTGTTCCTCCTAGGATTAACTATATGCTGCAGTGAGAAAGAACATGGGAGATACAGAGATCAAAATTTCATCAGCCAACCCAGCCTGTGCTGTCCTCAGCTTGGACAAGAGCTTCTCCTGTGGCCAGTCTCAGTGGATCAGCTCTCAGATGCCGTTTCTCTGCCGTACGCTGTTCCTAGAAACTGAAAGCTGTGAGGTCAGCACCTAGGACTCCATTCCAGTTAGGATCACTCGTGTGACCTCACACTTCCAACGAGATCCAGGCAAGAGTAAGTAAACTACAATCTGTCTTTCCTCTGAGCATCTCTGCATCTCAGTGTGAGATATCTTAGTGCGACATAATCTTGTTACCGTGAGGGAAACTAGACTGACAGAAAATCCCATACACAAATGGAGTAAATAAAAAATAAAAGAAGGTAGGTTTATTATGACATCAATTAAGCCCCAGAATTAGATCATTAGAACTTCCTTTCCTTAGTCAAGGTATCCTTTTATAATCATACCCATCATTTCCTAAATCTTGTAAAGTATTGTATTTATTATTATTAGAGAGAGACTGAGAGAGAGCTCACTGATTTTGTTTGTTCCACTTGTTTATGTATTCATGGGTTGCTGCATGTTTGTGCCCCGACCAGGGGTGAAACCCAGAACTTTCATCCATCAGGACAACGCTCAGGCCAACAATGCTGGCTGGCCAGCACCTGAAGTCTTCATTCCCCACACTGTGCCCTAATCCCTGGTCTCTGCTAATCTGCCCTTTCCAACTAATTCAAGTTTTTGGATGCATCAATAACTCGTTCCATTTTATTGCTGGGTGGATATTGTATGAGATAGATATATGTCCCAGTTTACCTTTTATGCATTAAACGGTATCTCCACTGTTTCCAGTGTGGACCATTATAATTAAAGCTACTGTGTGCTCTGCAGTCAGGTTTTTGTATGAAGATACTTTTCATTTCTCTGAGACAAATGGCAGTGATGCTCCTTTATTATTCTTTCCATAGCTGTAGAATATAAATGATATTCCCCCTCTCACTTCTGATATTAGCGAATTGTATCTTCTCTATTTTTATGTTTTCCAGCCTTCCTAGAGATTCATCAGTTTTATTGATGTTTTGGAGGAACCAGATTTCTATTTCGCTTTCTCTACTGTTTTCATAGCTTCAGTTTCATTGATTCCTGCTGTGGTCTTTATTATTTCTTCCTTATGTTTAGTTGGGCTTATTGTGTTTTCCTCTTCCAAAGTAATTAAATGAGAGCTTAAATTATTGATTTGAGCCTTTTCCTTATTTATTATGTATTTGATGCTATGAATTTCCCTATAAACACTGCTTTAATTATCTCCTGCATATTTCGGTATGTCAGCTTTTCAATTTCTTATATGTATGTATGTGCAAATTTATGGAAAATTTAGTTTTAGACCTCTTAGACCCATGAATAATTTAGAAGTGTATTGTTTTAATTTCCTCTTATTTGGATATTTTCTCTGTAGTTTTTCTGTAACTCATTTTAATTGATTTCATTGCGGTTAGAGATTATCCACTACATGATTTCAGTTTTCTCAAGTTTTTAGAGATTCTTCAATGGCCCAGACTATAGTCTATATTGATGAATGTTCTATGATGATTAAAAATATTAATTTTTTTCACTTTTAATGCACCTCTAAAATTGTATTTTCATTTGACGTGAGCTTCATGTAACAGTACGGAGTCAGGTCATCTACCACTTTCTACTGATCATTGTTTTTCAATTGGCATATTTAGACCACTTATGGTTAATTATTGAGATGTTAGAGCACTATCATTTTATTTATTTTTTATTGTTTCTTCTGGTTGTTGTCCTTCTGTTTCTATTTTTCTTGCTTTCATGTGGGTTACTTGAGCATCTTTTAGGATCCTGTATATGGACTTAATTAATTGTTTTAAATGTTTCCTTTGTAGCTTTTATAATAAAAATTTGAGAATTATAACCATATTTCTCAATCATGCTTGCTCATATAAGGAAATATACACCAATATTCTGAAGTAATTGAGAATCTAATTCACTAGCTTATTCTTTCTTAAGCTCTCACTTTTCCAAAGAAATCTTACAAAGATGATTATGGCTGCAGATAATTACATGATTCCTACAGATCCCTGGCCGTCTTATTCTGGACTTATTCTTATATAAAGGGAAATAACCTATCATTTCAAGCAATATTTATTTGTTTTTAAAATATTATTGATATACTATCAGTTAACATGCTAACAATTTTTGTCCCACTGCTAATTTCATTGTAAACATCTCTTCCAAAAAATATCACTCAGATAATCATCCACCAATTCTTATTATCATTGCAACTATGTAAAAAATTATTATATTATCATTAAAATAACATATTCAATATTTAAAATCTATAATTTAAATAACATTGAATAATTATTTAATATAAATGTTTTAAACATTTTAAATATTTGATATTTTAATATCATCATGTTCCTTTCTTATTTAAAGCACTTCAATAATTTGCATACCATTTTGGTCATCTTGTATGATTAGTCATACCTGCCTCTTTATAAGTTGAGTACACTTTTGCCTGCTCTCTTTAACTCTTTATATTATAAATGTAACAATGTTATTTTTGTTCATGATTTACATCATATAATATTCTATACATAGGTTTTCCTCATGATTTTGTTCATCTTAAGGACTCTCTTGCCAAACTCCAAACTTCTTCTTTCCTTTTATATGTCAATTTTTCATCCTTTAGTGCTCAGGTAATATTTCTTCCTCAGAGAAACCTCCTTGATCCTTCGGTTCATCTCATATTATTTTATTTTATATTTTAATCAAAACGTGCTTTTTTATCTCAGTGCTGTGTACTTTTTGCATGCCTTTGTTTCCTCTGGTTATCACATGAACCCCATGAGAGCACCGTTCCATTCTCGCCAGTCCCTAAACATTCTCTGAAAGCAATCTACTATGCACCTTAATTATTTCTACTGTGTTGGACTTGGTAGCAATGGTACTTGCCCTCTGCTAACTAGGTTTCAAATCTCCACTGCTATGAAGTTACATACAGATCCCTTCTAAAGTACTTCAGAACATATGTCATGAAAATAAAAGGCAGTGCTAGCTAATCCAGCTGCAGGTGTTCCCTGTGGCTGCTGCCAGGGGCTGGGCGGGCAGTGGGGAGCATCACACCCTGAGTGGAGCTTTGGTTTTGCATAAACACCTAACTAACATCCCTAAGGAGCATATTCTCTGATTCGCCATCTGAAAACGATGCGGCCCAAATCCAGGCAAATGATTTCGTGCGCCAAAATTACGTGTGGGTCAAATAGTGAGACAATGAACGTTGGAAGGTTTGCAGGTGCAGTTACTCAGCAACACCAGAAAGCCCCCAGTTCCCTTCTATGCTGGCACCAACAATACAGATGTCATCTTCCTTCATGGACATAACATAGCGTTAATGACTCTGAGTATCGCCTAAGGGCAGGATAATTCCCAGGGGCATCTCTTTCTCTGCAAGTGTGTGTGTTGGCAAAGAAAGCCTTTCCCAGAAGCCAACCAACATGCCACCTCCCGATCAAGTTCCAGCGGTCAGAACAGGCACAAACATGAGCCCCCACACTAGCCATTGCAAGAATGGGACCACTGTGTTTTGTTAGATCAAAGCTTCTTTGTATCGGCACAGGGTGGTGAATGCACCCCTTAAGTAAATAAATGGTGGTGAACTCCATCCACTTGAAACATTGTTAGAATTAATAAATGAATAAGTAGAATAGCTTTCGAGAGGCAACCAACAGCAGGAAAGGGGTGTCTCAGAAGTGGAAAAAATAAAAGCAAAACAGTTTGTGGAAGGAGCATCCAATGAATGAAACACAACAGTCCAGGTATAAAGTGAAATATAGAAATGATAACGATTGCATTATAACCCACTCATTGCAAAATAAATCTTGTGGAGTAGTGAGTCCATATGGACTTGGGAAGAATGCTTCTAATGTCTCCAAAACAACTCTTCATGAAATGGAACTGTCCAAAGCTGACCTTCCTGGGCCTGAACATCATCTGCTTTAAGTAGGAAAATAACAAAAATAGGGAAATGAAGCTTAAATTACATACAGTGGTTAAAATGATAACCTTCACATCTTGACCTTAACTTAAAAGACTTACTGTGAGCTTTTCATGAGATCGTCCAGTTGGAATTTAGGGAAATAACATAAAAATAATACACTGAGGAGAATCTTAGAAATCATAATTGTATTTGCTTTGAATGGAAATTCATTTTATATTGCATTCTGCAGAATTTATGAATATTTCACATTTATCCTACAAGATAGAGCCTTCTTCTATAAGACAATAGATGAAAACCCTTGAGGTTATTTACCACTCTATGCGTAGTGACACACAGAGAATATTTTTAAGAACTGGTATGAGGGAAAAAGTTAGTTCTAGTTCTAGAAAGGTTTCATGTTGAACAATGTCTTGGGAAAATGATTTAAGAAATTCAGTGACTATTCATAATACTACATTAACACATATAGTAATTTTTAGCTCCATGACTAAGCATGCTGTTATCTCTCTTTCTAGCATAGTTAATATTTCATAAGATGATCTGATACATGGCAGGGTTACCAACATTGTCTTTAATGTAACATTTTTCTTTGAAGAACTGAAACCAAGTGGTCTCTCCGGGGCATCATAAATCTTAGTTTTCATTTAGAATATAGAAACCATAAAGAACATAAAACAATATTTAAGCCTCAGAGAAGACCAATTTCCAATACAAAATGGGATTGTTATGACAGTAAAGGAATGAGCAGATGAGAATAGGAACACTCCAATTTATATAGGCAGCCAGAAACAGAATAAAGGAGGCCATTGTGCCTACGGCTGGCCCATGACCACGCAGTGACTGGAAAATGAATCCGGCCCATGTGGGCTATTTAGTTTTTGAGTCATCTCTAACCAAAGACTGTAAAATATCAAGATGAAATGATTTTGCTAAACACAGATGATCAAATATATATGTATATTTATACATAGTTTGTGTATATATGCACATATAATATACACACATACACTATATGAATCAAGTCAAGAAGTGATCAATTTAGATAAATATGTAATAGAAATCATATGATTTGACACAGCTTTAAGGTAAAATAATTGAATGGAATTAAGCCATAATACATTATGATTCCCTAATTATACATGACATCTTTAAACTTTTGAAGCCATTAAAGCATAGCAGGAATTTAATGGGATATCTAATTTTGTGAACATCTATTGCACGATTAATTTCTTAGAAGATTTTGTGAGTCTAAGTGTGGGTAGGATTTTCAGATTGTTTATATCCCAATAGTATGTTTTTGTTCTATTTCTCTATATTCCCTGTGATTTCCAAAAATAATATAGCTGGATCTTCTTCTAAACCTCGTAAAACTTTTCCCTTAAAATGTTTCAAAAGAAAGAATGTTTTTCATAAACCTTTATTGTGTCAAATAACATATAGCTATCAATGTGTTTCATTGCTCTCTTAGTGAATATAAAGAAAATGCATTAAGTAATAATTGACTCAATCACCAAAAAGACAGATATCAAGCACTTAATAAATATACATATATATAGCACTATTCTGAAAGTTTTAGAAGTTTAACTCGTTTCATCTTCATAACTTCAGAGCACAGGTACCTTAAGTCACTGAGTATCTGAAGGATCTGAGACTTGACACTAGGTGTGCCTGTAACAACTACATCATTTTGCACATTTGATTATGAATTGTTGTTGTTTCTTACACCAGTAAGTCTGCTTACTATTTTTATCTAAAGTAATTTTGCAGACAGTGCTGGCATACCCACAAGCTCTCCCCATCTCTCCTTATCTCCAGTGTTACCTTTTGAGGTGCCAGGTACCTGTTAGCAACCCTACTACATGCCTATTCATCACTTAGTTGTCATCTGCGTTATCCGGTCAGTTGTCCTGGCACCCAATGCTTATGCCTAAGTCACCCTCATAATGGCCCCCAAATGTGAGAGTAGTGATGCTGGCCCTTTGGATATGCCAAAGAAAAGCCATGAAGCAGCTCCTTCAACTGAAAAGGTCAAAGTTCTTGACTTCACAAGGAAAGAAACACTAATATGCTGAGTTTGCTAAGATATTTCCACTAAGAACAGAATGAGTCCTTTTGTCTGTGAAACTGTGAAGAAGGAGAAAGAAATCTGTGTTAGGCATGCTCTGGCCATCAAACTGCCAAGGTTGAGGCCCCAGCACATGAGAAGTGCTTAGATAAGAGAAAAGGCATCACATGTGGGTATGCAAAACATGTGCAGGAAACATGTTCTGAAGGATAGCAACACGCTTTGTGTAAGCATGGAGCCTACACAAAGACTTCAGCAAGGGGTCCGTGAAATGGAACAAAGCCACTGACTCCAAGTAATTGTTTTATTTGATGATTAGTTACTGTGGTTAATCTCCTACAGTGCCTAATTTATACATTAAACTTTATCATGTACAGGAAAAAGCATGTGCAGGCCTCAGTAGTATCTGCTGTGCAGGCATTTCTAGAGCGTGGCCTGAATCCTTGCTGAGGAGAGGAGACCACCGTATGCAGAAATAACTGAAGAATGGTAATATAATGCAATTGAAGGATTTCCTAGGAAAAATCCATTTTCTCCTCATTTTTCATAATCTCAGTTAATTAATAAATGATTAATTCCCTTTGCTTAAAACAATACAGTAAAATAAAAATGCTTATGAGTAGGGAAAAACTACGTGCTGTAATTGTTCACTTATTTTGTATGAAGTTCCTACAATGTGGTCAAAGGACTCCTGAAATTGGAATGACCATACATGCTAATTATTTAAATGTTTCTAGACACAGTTCAGATCATTTCTGCTGGTGGGAAGTAAAACTGACATTAAAAAGGATCCCAGGTAGCACATGATGCAGAGTAACATTCCAAGCTTGGCTCTAATAGGAATTAATTACGTCTCTTCCTAAAAATTGAGGGTGTGCATGAAAATACCAGATTCCTTACGTTCTTAAGCTATGATGCCATTGAGTATAGAAGACAGCATATATAGAAGACATGAAAAAATGGTAAGATATTTTGCATACCTTAAAATGACACTAAGAGATATTATTGACTAAATCTGGGTGATTTCAAACAATTTACTCTTTGTCAGAATTAAATATTCATAAATTTTTGCTAAGTAGCAACTGTTTAAAATATTCTGCATTATTTATAGGGTTTCCTTTGCCCCCCCCCCCAAAAATACAGTATTTAACTTAAACTATATTAAACTCATTGAAAATTAATCAATATTAACCTGTTTATTACAAACCAAATACTATCAAATGCATTTTGATAAATGGTTTTCGTGTTAATTTTACCAAATCATTGGGTCTTTTAAGCATTTACATAATTGACCAGCATTGTATAGTATGATATAATACAATGCCTATTTTTTAAAAAGATTTTTTATTTATTATTTTTAGAGTGAGGAGAAGGGAGAGAGGCAGAGAGGAAGAAAGACGTCAATGTATGGTTGCCTTTCACCTGCCTCCACCTGGGGACCTGGCTTGCAACCTGTTTATGTGCCCTGGCTGGGAATCGAACCAGCGTCCTTTGGGTTCATAGGCTGGTGCCTTATCCACTGTACCACCAGCCAGGGCCTACAATGCCTGATTTAAGTATTGCTTATGTCTTGAGAATTTTCAAAAGTCTTGCACACACGTATATAAATTGCCAAACATTAAAGCCAGAAATAAATCATGGCCACTTATAAATCCATAAAATTATGTAGGAAGAAGATAAAGAGAAGGTAAAAGGAAAGGCAACAGATTTTTAAATTCCTTCCTTACTCAAATGATCCAATTTGAGACGGAACACAATCCAGATAATCTGCAGGATGTTGGTGAGGAGAGAAGCAGGAAAATAGGAACTTATTTCTGTGGCTGGGGGGAAAAGTTGGCAAAAACAGCAAGAAAAACAGTAGTCAAAGAGTGCTAAATGGCTATAAAAATGTCATCTTTTTGGGTTTAGTCAGGGCACAAGTATGAATAATGACACATGGGCATGGACCACATGTGGGGACTGGCTGTGGGAGAGGGGAGGGGGTGGGTGGGGCAGGGGAGAGCAATGGGGGAAAATTGGAACAGCTGTAATGCAACAACAACTTAATCTAAAAAAAGAAAACAAAATTTAAAAACTAAAAGGAAAATTAAAAATGTCATTTTCTACAAAGCATAGGACAATTTTAATTATTTTGATTTTCTTCCCCTATTAAGTGATACATATTTGACAGAGTAGACATTTTGAACACAGTAAATGTATTTTGTGAAGGGCCCAAATACGGAGAATATTTTTTCTATATGGAGTAGACAATTAAAAATATTTAATGTCAATCGGTAATACTTTGGAAAATGCATTTCGGTTCCATGCATGGCACTCTTGCAAAGCTCATTGGATTTTATTGTTCAAGACCCTTCTGATGTTTATAAAATTCTTCAGAAAACAATTGAACACAATACCTTCATGCTAATCTCTACGACTTACAACTAATAAATTATCAAGATGAACTAGAGAGCAGAGATAGAAAGTCTATACAGGGCCTATGATTGAACATCCCAGTAAAATACAATCGACAATGTACAAATTCATTACCATAAACCAAAGCACTATTGTCATAGGGCAAAACCAAATGTTTAAAAATACATTCATTATGGTACAGTGAGAAAGAGGTGCTAAAGCAAATGCTTGCCTTCTGTGGTATTAAGTCACACTTCTCTGTACTTATTAGGCTTTGAAGCAACTTAAAAAGCACAGTCAACCCCGTGACAAACTACCTCATTGTATCACAACAAACATTGGAATATAGTATGAAACTTTAACTGGATCTTGTTCTCCAAGGAAAGTTCCTAGTTTCCGCTGGGGAGTGGATGGGGGACTGGAAGGAGATTATTCAGTGATGGTGTTGTGAGGAGTCTCATGTCTGGTCAGTTCTAGTACACCAAATAAGCTCTTCCAGCTTTAAATTTGTGCTTTTTCTTCTGATAGTTAGTACAGATGGGCAAAACTATTGCTTTCACGTTTTCTTACTATATCCTGACTCCACGGTTTATCTCATTGATATTTTTCTCTCTAACTATTATCTGAGTATTTGACTTTTGTATAAGAAACAAGGGAACTAATCCAACAATCATGATTCATTTTTCATGTTTCTACACTTGGAACATGTTAATAGGATGAAATGAGACCTCTGGAATACCAAAGCTGAAACAGCTTTGCACAGGTGACCCTTACTGTATTGCATTCCATTTTATGATTCTTTGCAGCTATTGCACTTTTTGCAAATTAAAAGATTGTGGCTGTCCTGATTCTTTTAAAAATGGCATCTGCTTGCCTTTTGCCTCTGCATCATATTGGAAATGTTATGGTGCTCTGTGATCAGTGATTTTTTATGCCACTCTTGGAGTTCTTTGAGGGCACTTGGAGCACTGCGCCCACATCAGATGGTGTAGTAACTGATAAATGCTGTGTTCTGACTGCTCCACTGCCCAGCTGTTTCTCCTTCTCGCTCTTTTCCCTCCAGCCTTCCTAGTCCTTGAGACAGAACACTGCTGAAATCAGAGCAGTTAATAACCCTGCGATGACCGCTAAGCATTTAAGTAAAAGAGGAACATATCTGCCACTTTAACTAAGTCAAAAAGCCGGAAAGCAAGTCGTGAGCACAAAGCACAAGTTCTTGAGCAAAATTAAAATGTCTTCACTGGTGAACTAGGAGTGACAGAAAGAAACAGCTCCATTGCCAACACGAAGGAAGTTTCGGTGGTTTGGGTTGAAGGTAAAACCAGCCCCAACCTTCCCTCAAAACAAAACTTAATCTGGATGCAGACCCTCCGCTCTCTTTGATAATAAAATACATTTCACGACGACAGACGGAATTGAAAAATGAAGCGGGCCCATGGTTTCTACTTGGTAGATTTCTACATCGCTCCAGACATTGACCAAATATTTCCTGAGTGCCTACCTTAGACCAAGGCTCAGGGAGAGTCATTTAAAACCTGACCTGGAGAAGCTCCATCCTGAGCGGCAGGGATAACTGGAAGCCTGGCACTGACTTTTGGCAAGATCCAAGCCAATGAGCTAACAAATGATCTTTGAAATTGTCTTTGGCTTGAACCTTCCCTGTTGGAATCCAGGGCAGACTTGGCTAGGAATGGCTTTGACCTGGAGTAACCTGTGAGGCAGCTTGACTTGGCTGCATGACCTGCCAGATTTATGAGGACCCCTGGAAACGTTTGTGGGGGCCCTGACAGAGGAGGGTTTCCTGCTCCTACCCCAGCAGTTCACACGCCCAAGGCTAAGCAGGTTCTGTCTGGCGGAGTCAAGATTCCAGACGCTGGGCCCGTTCGTCTCTCAAACGCTCACACTTGTTTCCCTACCACAGTATCACATCATTTCCCTTTAGTCAGTCTCGTGGGAAAATGACCATGGCATGGCCTGCTTCCAGCTGCCCAAAACGCATCATCTGTGCCCCTGGCTTTGGAATGGAGAGGTGAACATCCGGTGTTGTGAGAGTCAGGGTTCACCCAGGGCCCTCCTTCAACCCCATCCTCTGCTCCCTGCAGAAGGTCCCATTCCACGGCACCCCCCACCCCGCCCCGGGCACATGCGTGTGCCTTTCACATGCGCCATTCTCCACGGGGAGCTAGTGAACCATCCTAGTTCTAGCTGCTCCGCATTTTGTAGAGTGTTGCATTCTTTCATAAGTTGTAGTTTGATAAGAATGCTTAGAAAATTAAAATGGCAAAATAGCAATATAAAAATACTTTAAAAAGAGCTATTAAGAATAGCTCTCATATTTTAATTATACTATATATACCTTTTTCTTCTAAAAAATGAAGCACATTAATTTCTCATATTAAAATATTGATTTGATCATCATAACAGGAAATAAATGTGGCAATAGGATATGGGTATTTACAATCGTATATGATGACTAGGAAATTACAATTAATATTTGGAAAATTAATATCTATTATCTAAGGAGAGAGTGACAGAACTTTGAGTAACTTTCGACTTTGATTTATTGCTAAGAATACTTAATAAATTATAACTTTTAAATCAAAGAAACAGTTTATATTTTTCATATATTATGATAAAAATATATTGAGTAATAGAAGTGGATATCACAAGAACTAATAATGCAAAGGTTGTAAAAGTTTCCAGTTCTTTTGGTGTCTATAGTCATCATTTTATGTAAAAAAATGTATAATATTATTTTTCTCCACATTCAGTCTATATTTAAATTTCCTCAGTTTCTCTTAAGAATGTCTATTGTTCCTTTTTTATTCATTTATTGTTTTGCTTTCTGTCAGGTTTCTTTAATTTCATTTGTAATAAGCTTCTATAAATAGGTCTTACATAAGAGTTCATACTTTATTTGAATTAAGTCATCATAAACACAAACTGAAATCTCATGGTGGATAAACTAATATTTCTCCTGAAAAATAAAAGCCTGTATATTAATTTGGGAATAAAATGGAAACAACACCCAAAAAGAAAGAAGCAGCAGATGTTTTCCTTTAGGAAAATCGCGGCGGAGTTTACATGTTCACTCCCATGCAACAGATGTGGCCCACTTAGTGACAGATGACAATAGAGAAACAATCCCAAATCACAGGACTTAATGAAGGCCCAGGTCTGGCACATGTGCTGGAGAGAGAAATCCTTTTTATTCAGGATGAACGTTCCACAATTACCATTTGACCTTGAACATGATCTTTATCATATGGTAGTTCGGGTTTTACACGTCTGTGACAGGAACAGACATGGACCATCACAGACATCTGTTTACAGCTTGGTAATTACCTACAACCGGGGCTCAAGTACCTCAGGATCAAAATACACTGGATATTAAGAAAAGGCTTTTGGCTGATTATTGAAAAGTGAGTCAGAAATGCCAGCAATGCAGGGCAAATAGATAGTTGAATAAACATACCTTAAATGATGATAGCAATCTCTGAGGAGATGGCATTGCATTCGCTTTGAAACAGTAGGGAAAAAATATGGTGTTGCCAGTCTGTGGGTCTCTCATATAATGAACCAAATGGCTTGCTGAAAATCTGGATGAATTCTACTCCAACAGCCACTATTTAAATTGATAGTGACAGCTCATTGTGAGGAAAACACGTTCTTTTCAAATGACTGATATGAACTCAAAGGGGTGTGAAGAACTGGAGTGTGCTTTGTGCACAGGGGCTGTGACAGTTGGGCACATCTTTAATTCTGATTTAAAACAAGCCTGGGCATCCCTGCTTCCAGCACCATTAGGCTCCTATACCGCATGAAATCATTGGACACGTTGGAATAGTCAGCAAAGCCAAATGTGCCCAAGTATCCAAACCAGGGCTCTGATTTCTGTATTAGATTGGCAGGTTGTATACGAAAGAGCTTTCCAATATTGTCCTCCTTTCATGAGAGGGAAAACATTCATACATTTTAATTCAACCTAATTACAACTTAGAAAATGCTGGTCTCCAATTGTGAAATTCCAACGTCTACCAGGCGAAAGGCAGTGGCGTTCCTGCCATGAAAATATAACATTAAAACCGCATCATCACACCAGGGTTGGAACTGAGCTCGATGAAAACCGAGATCAAATGCAGATGACGGCAAAATTCTTCAGCTTCGTCCATTTAGATTTTATTGGTTCAGCATATATACATTTTGATTTCTTTATCATACTCCCACAAAAAACCAACCGTGCTTTCCAATACAAAAACATTCCAAGGGAACTATTTAGATGCTATTAGGATGGGTGTTTTTTTTGCAATTTTGATCTTTCAAAGTTTCTACTGTCACAAAGTGTAATCCCCTCATTGAACTAGACCTTGGAAATGACTATTTTAGTTGTAACTTCAGAAGAAGCTTAAGGTGGTTGTCTCTTTACTGAGATATCTTCTGCTACCACTATACCCACAAGCACTACTTGCCTGCTTCTCCTGATTCTCACATGCCCACTGTCACAGGCCGCTCCATGCAACGTCAGTCAGAAAGCAACAAAGGTCCCCAAAAGCCGTAAGTCCAAGCTGGAAGGTGTCTTACTTTCATTAAGCTCTTTAAAAAAAAAAGTTATCTTTTTCTCAGAATCCTTTTTATTTCATTAAAATAAATGTGACATTCTCCGTGTGGGACAAATACCCTTTTCTCAACTAAACATGATGTGCCAGGGGATGGTCCCCAGGAACCTGCCTGAGAATTCTCCACTGTGTTTCTCCTGTCCAGGGCCTGGCTTGTGGCACCTGTCCTGTAATGGAGGAGCCGTTCCCAAAGTAGATGAAAGATCTGCTTCTAAAGTGAAGGGAAGGAGCAATGATCAGCATTTATAATCTGCTCTCTCAGCGTGTGAACTTCTCATGTTTAAAATCTCACAGGGTATGTTGTTGAAGTTGGTCACCAACAAACACTGTGAATGTTTACATTTTACCTTGAGAAAGAAAGGGAGTCTATGTGTTAAAGGAGAGTTTTTCACCAAAAATAAAGTAATATGCATTTATTAATAGACCAGCACGGATGGGTTTGATTTATTTTCCTCTTGATGCATACAGCGGACTCCCATACATCAAAGCACAGGTCTGTTTTATTTAACTGGGCGTATGAAAATTTGCAAGCTTAGAGCAACAGCTCCAGTGGAGCTCTTCAATAAAATAAATCGTAAATCACTAAAACTTAAAGGCATGTTCAAATGTATTGAACATGTGAAGATAAATGTCTAAAGCTTACAGACTTACTTTAAAAGCAAATGATGCAAAGTATTTAAGTTCAATACATTTTTTACTTTTCAGGTATGCGTATGATTATATATACATATACATATATGTATTCATTATTGCACTTTTCGTACTACTTGACACCATCCATTTAAAAGCATATACAGACTAATCACATAAATCACATGTTCCACCAAGGCTACCAAATGGCTCATTCTTGCACCCACAGATGGACACAGGAAACAATTTCTTCATTACAGCGTAAGGCTACTTAAAATCAACATCAACCTGAACTTATGCTGGAAGGCTTAGTGCACTTACATAGCTACCACCCTAATTCAATCATCTTTGGTTCTTGTTTTAATGTTGACTAAACAACTATTAAGCAATATAGCCTGAAATCTTAAGTCCATAAAAATAAACCAAGGAATATGACAAGAGGAAAAAACCAGTGGAGCGTGTAAAGGCTGAGCTGAGCTAGAAGTGGAAATATTCAACTTGAACTTTAAAAAGCAAACTTGCTAGATTGTGAGTTCTATTTGCTGTAGAAAGGCTTAAGCATCGAACCTAGTGCAAATGCATCAGAGGAGCCAGAACTCCATTGACCCTGGTGATATTGATGGGAAATATATTTGTGGAGATCAGCTGTGCTGAAATGAATCTCTTGTGTTGATCAAACAAGAGTGAATTTTCTTTATTTAAAAAACAAAAGCCATGCAGTGGCTCCTTTTACCTATGGCTGGATAGAGCAGGAAAAAATCTTCACTACATCATGGTGGTCTTTAAAAACCTCCTTTATTATTTGTCACAGGAAGTCCATCATGGGGTATCAGTGCAGTGAGTCAGTTTAGTAATTTATGCTCCTTTTAATCTCGTTCAGAATCTACAAAAGGCACATTTGAGCACTTAGTGACCTTTTCCACCACAGCTGGGGAAAGTTTTATTTCATTCTTTCAAGTACATGTAAATATGAAAACTTCAATTTTTTAATATTTTACCCCAGATAAATCAATATATTTATTAACAGGATTTTACACTTTTAAAAAAATATTTCAAAGTGAAAGATTTGGGATTATGGAATTAAAGTAAAAAATGCATTCTAGGCCTGTATTTTTAAGTACACTTCTCATTTTGGGATAATTGAATCTGAGATAAAAGTTGCAAAGATACTATAAAGGATTTCTACATAGCCCTGTATTGAGATTTCTCTAATATTGGCATTTTACATAGTATAGTCTATTTGTTACAATATATGCCATTGTTAACTAAAATGCATAATTTATTAACAATTCCTTAGTTTTTAACTAATGTACTAGTTTTTCTGTTTTAAGATCCTATCTAGCATACTACGTTACTTTAGTGGCCAAGTTGCTTAAGCAACTCCTAAGTGACAGATTCTTAGACTTTTCTTGCTTTTAATATCCTTCACAGTTTTGTAAATTCCTGGCTCCAATATATTCTAGAATTTCTTTCAATTGAGAGTATTCTGATACTTTATTTCTGGTTACACAGGACTAATGAGCCTTTTGAAGAAAGACCACAGTGGTGGAGTGCTATTTTCATTATACATGAAAAGATGCTGCATATCTTTACTAATAAAAATGGAAATTGAAACCATAATTGCTGCAATTTACACGTACCAAAATGGTGAAAATGAAAGAGACAGCCAATATAAATGATGAGGCTGAGGACTAATTAGAACACATGTACATTGCTGCTAAGAGGGTAATTTGGTGCAACCAATTTGAAAAATTATTTGACATAGTCTGTTGAATCTGAAGGCTGTAATACAACTTCCACCTAAGCGCACAATGGAGATGTATATGCATTCTCCCCAAAAGGACATAATATGCTGCATAAGAATTTCATTCAGAAGAGTATGAACTTGCAACTACCCAAATATTAATCTATAAATCATGGCATACAAATTATATGCTCTATGGAGTGTTGTCCAGTTTGATAACCAGCAGCCACATGAAACAGGCTAAATTTAAAGTAAATTAAAATTAACTATTTAGTTTTGCTGTTATAGTAGTCATATTATAAGTCTTAATAACTCTACATGAATAATGGCTACTGATATAAAACTATTACAATACTATAGAAAATTCAATTGGACAGCCTATGAATATATAAAATGAATCTCAAAGTCACATGCTAAAAAAAGAAGCTGAAACAAAACACTATATGCTGTATGATTTCATTTATATAAAATCCAATAACTAGAATAATTTATCTAAAGTACTCGAATAGTGGTAATTTTGGAGAGATGACTGTCTGAAAGAGGAAAAGCAAGTGTCTTGCTTCTTTTTATATTTTGTTACATTATCTGAGTACTTCAAGATTTTAAATATTTTGAAAGGTATTCTAAGTTTTACTTTGTTTCCATATTTTTCATACGCACACATAAATATCATTTGTTTATGAAAACTAAAAATAAATCATTCCCATGATATGTAATAGCTATCAAAGAAATACATATATATGAGATTAAGCCAGAATAAGTACGTACAACAACAATGTACTTTTGAAAGTCTCAAACAGTTATTATGAGGAATTAATATATATTTATGTATATAGATATAATATGCATATAATGTATATTATATACTGTATAACATTTATAATATTAGTATATAATTTCTATTTCCAAATATGTGAACAATCAAGTCCATTATTTAAAGCATCTGTAGAGAATTAAAATAAATATGACTATAATAACACTTAGTGAACAAAACCAGAGAACATTTAGTAGAAAAATCTACATTGATATGTGGAAATAGTAAAATATACCTGAGAGTTTTGACAAATGGTCAAAAAGGGGGCATGCAAAGGCACAGAAGCTATAACTATGATTTTTTAACTCCCATAAGAAAAGGGTAAAAAATGAAAAAACATATACCAACAGAAGAGTTAGGTATAGCCAAAGAATAAAGCACATAGCACTTAATGAGCACTTGATATTTTCAAGTATGGCACCTAAAGTAACTCTGTATTCAACTTACAATCAACTAAAACCCTGATTCTTACTTTGGACAGGTCTTTTGGGTAAATAAATTATCTCTGTAATTTTCAATTCCAATTATATTACCTTACAAGTTAGATAATGTATACCTCTTTAGTGAATTTTAGAAGATCTCTGTGTTGCCCTCTGTTTTATTCTACAGCGATGAATTGAGAACAGCATTCATAATAGAATAGCTTAGGCATTTCTAACAACTGGGCTAGTCTGATACCATGGCATTTTTACATACTGATCAGTAAATTGCAGTGTGTTTTTTAACCACAGTTGTATCAGTTTCATCAACTGAAAAGTGGGGATAATTATTATCAGCCCTTTATAAGTTAATGTTAAAAATGAGTATTTCTAATGAACTGGGCATTAACAGTTCATTAACAAAATGCACGGGTCCCACTTTTTTCATGGCTAGGGTAAAAAAAAAACCCATATCTAACACCGCAATGACAGAAAATGATAATAACTCAAATCCAGGCAGTTCGATCTCAGAGCTTGAAATCTCAGAAAATAAGCTACCCTTTTCTTCTGATGGTTCAATAAATAATAGTCACATTTAATATACATGACCCTGTTCTACACATTCAGTATTTTATTGCAGAAAGTGTGATTATTGCCCTGGCTGGTGTCTCAGTGTATAGGTGTGGGCTTGCGAACCCAAAGATTGCTGGTTCGATTCCCAGCCAGGACACATAACCAGGTTGCAAGCCGCATCTCCAGCCAGGTCCCCAGCTGGAGGCAGGTGAAAGGCAAGCATACATTGACATTTCTCTCCCCGTCTTCTTCCCTACCTACCCTTCTCTCTAAAAATAGTGAATAAAATACTTTTTTAAAAAAAGAAAAGAAAGTGTGATTATTAACATAGGATTTGCAATGACCAGAATCTCTAAATTGCTTTTATAAATATAGTTCATGGTATCACACTGTTTGTTATCACTTGCTTCTCACAAGAATCATAAATAAAGCATGAAATAAATTTCAGTTGTTTAGATTTCTAATAAAGGTAAATTCTCAGTAGCTGTTACTTAAAAACAGCATATCCTAAATTATATTTCGGAATAAGCACTGCAGGTAATTTCCTGTCGTTTGGCAAATGTAAAAGTGGAATTCATGCAGTGAGTTGAAGGCAGAATTGGAGTTAGTCTTGTGAATGTTGAGCTGTTGGCGGAGCAGGTGAAGAAACTTGCAGCCTATAACAAACCTAACAGACCTGTTAACAACTTGAATGCAGTTATTTCAAGTCAGGATCCTAACCAGTTCAATAAACATCTTTCTGAGTCAATATAATGATGGCTTTCTTTTTAGTGATTTTGTCACCCCTTTATTAGATATTTTAGTTCATGTCGAAAATAAATGATGTAATTGGATATTACAAGTTATTTGTGTTAAGAATAATATTGAGCCCTTGGCTGGTAGCACAGTGGATAAGGCACCAGCCTGAGAACCCAGATGTCACTGGTTCGATTCCCAGCTAGGGCACATGACCATCTTGCAAGCCAGGTCTCCAGCCAGGTCCATAGCTGGAGGCAGGTGAAAGGCAACCATACATTGATGTTTCTCTCCCTCCTTGCCTCTCTCCCTTCCTCTCTCTCTGGAAATAATAAATAAAATCTTGGAAAAAAAAAAGAATAATATTGAGTGCAGTGATGCATTAGTCCTGGGCATCCATATCTGGCAAGGTTGTTGGGTAATAAAAATAAAATTTAAAAACCTGGCCTTTCCTAAAACAGTGTTGTAAACCTTCAGAAAAGATGGAAACTACAATAATTTCAATATATTGACTTGATGTCTTGTCCTGGTTGAAAGTCAATCAAAATTTTGAAAGTTTTGTTTCCACTATACCCTATAAATAGCTACATTAGTTTTAATTTAGGAAGAACTATGAAATTTCTTTTGTCCAACGGGTCACTCACTCTGCTGTCAATGACTGTTCTGACTTTTTCCCATGAGTTTATGTTTATGATCATAACTGAAGAATCAAGAACACTTAAGTTATGTTCATTTAACAAAAATAACAAGACTGGCAAAGAAGTTGGTTGGCCTGGAGCCAAATGCAGGCCAAGTTTGAGCAGAAAATGCAGCCTGTGTGTCAGCAATGGGGAGGGAGTGCTCAGTGCGTTTGACACTCCGCTTGGCCCTGCTGGAGGGTGTGCAGCCACAGAAGAGTCACAGGGAACCCCAGGAACCTGCCCAGTCAAATTCTCAGCCTTTTGTGGCCAGGTCACAATGTGACACTATAAGGCAACAATGCTTTAAACTCAAATAAACATAATAAATGCACCATAAGCTTCTCAAGTCATTCATCAAATGATGGTAAGTGATCCGAAACTTGTGATGCGAACTTACAGTTTTACATTCCTTCCCTCCTTTTGTTAAGTTGTGGTTCATTCGACGTGCTATCGCATATTTTTACTCATAAATTCCTCTGTACTATTTATTGAATGAGATCTTCTTTCCCACTTCTTCCTGGGAATTGGTAGTAATACCATTAAGGTATCTTGAGAATCCAACAAAATAATGGTAGTTATTTTAGTTCTATGACTGATTGGCTGAGTTTAAATTATGGAATTCCTATCATAAATACTGTATTTATCTATCTGAATATAAAATAAAAATTTCTACAAATCAGAAATAGTATATTGTACATAATCCTTAGTGAATGGAATGCCTTCATGGATGAAAATGAAATGAGGATTTTGTCATTAGAGTTTTTAAAGAATATGAATGAAAGGACAATGTCAATGTTAAAATAAAAATTTTGTTGAACAAAAAATATTCCTTGGTACAATAGTAAATTAAATATTGTTCCCTTTCTTTGATATGTACCACTAAAGATAATATCTACAAAGATGACTTTTCCAGCTTACCCAGCTTAGCAATTACCATCTTCTAAAATGCCTGCCTCATTTCATAATTGTCATGAAAATTATTTGATATTGACCTGTACCTTGGACAGTGCTCTTATTCCCGTAAATTTATACATTAATATCTGCGTTTTCCCTAATGAGTCCCCTTCAATGCTGAATCAAAGAACAGGAAAATGAATTAGAGATAAAAGAAAATGCTTGAGAATGCACATTCACTCATTATAGCTTATCATTAGCATTGCTTTCACTGAATTAAAAGAAAACTAATTTAATACTGAAACACACAAGTAGCTTGTTTGTGATGTTATATTTCTATGTCTTCCAGTGCTAATTGGCTGCTTGTTGGGCCACATAAATTACCATAGGAAGATCTAACATGCCTCTTATTATTCAACTAATGGCATTAAACAGCCAAGATACATTTATATACGCGTAAGGCTCAGCACGAAGTGCAGTGATGTAATAGAGTATCAGCGAGAGAAAAAGACCAGCAACACAGGGGTCAATATAATGATGTGATTTTCCCAGGATCTCCCTTACACTCTTGTCACAAACATGACACCTTCGGAAGCTGTTGCTTGTTGACTCACAGGGTACTGTTTACTTCAGTGAGAGCAGCTTAGGAATGGAAACGTGGTCCACATCCAAGGGCTACCAGAAGGGCCCTAAGGGTGACTCAAGTAGGTTACCTATTACTTACTTTCATGGAACCTCAGCAAGCCAAAAGAGTTGGTGAAATATCGTGCTGCCCTAAAAAGCTCTATTTTGAAACAAAAATGGTAAACCAGTCTGATGCCTAAATACGTATGACACAAGTGATAAAAAGGAAGAACAGATCAAAGGACTGTTTCCCTTTAATCATGAATTTCCCACCCTGCGCTTTCTTCCCCAAAGGGGCGTTATAGACGCGGCTGAGTCTATGTTCCACACAGAGGTGTTAGGTTTTTCCGGAAGCCACGAGAGAGGGTCAAACAATACCAGGATCAGCGTGTGAAATAGATTCTGTAATTAATCTCTCTACTTCCGCCCGGCGGAGCAGCGAACAGGAGACTCTCAGAGTTAATGGTGGAGAAATCGGTCAATAATTATTTCTAGTTGGACTCCAAGCTGAGCAACAGAAATCGTTTTCATGACAACTGTAAGCGGAAAAAATATAAAAGCAACACCCGCGCCAGCTACGAAATGAAAATATCACCACGAGAGCTGAAATTGCTGATGCAAATGGAGGGAGCCCCTTCCCTTTTTCTTTTGCGGTAGGTAGCTCACAACACAGGCAGACAGTTCAGGGAATAATGTAGGTTTCCTTCCCTGCCCCCCAGGAACAGGAAAGGAGACCAGGAATGTGTGAAATGATACCCAGGGGCCATCTGCCATGTCTGGAGATCATTCAACAAACCACTTGAGGCCAGGTACCCACAGACCCAAAATCAGCCTTGGAAATGTCTGAGAGGCATTTACACTTACAGCCAAGACACTGAACATGAAAAGTGCAGACACGTTGGGTACAGATGTGTGTTTGGAAAGATTAGGCAGAACGAACTCAGCAAAACCTGTAGAAATCCAGTGGAAAGTGGGTTTCCAGACAGAGGCAATATTTCCTTTGAAAAACTAAGATCTGCCAAATGAAACAAAAAGGTTGATTAATCACTTCGTTAGTGATGGAACAGGCGAAAGCCAATTATATTAAATAACGTTAAAATGGATTTCATCATGGAAGTAATTCCATGACAATGTGCCAGAGCTGTATTAATTACTCGCTCTTGTTGAATTCTCCCAATACTTTAATAAACCACATTATTTTATTTCATGTTATATAGGGAAACTGCGATTTCAGAAACTTGTCTCCATGAGAAATATATGTTAAAGAAAAGTCAGAAGATTTTCATTGTTAGTTACTCTCACAGCTGCTCCCAAAGTTTCTCACGAGAGTTCAGCGTCATAGTCCTGTTCTCCACTTCTTGTCAGGTACACTTTTATCACAGCATTTCACACAAGCCCTTCCTTCCACCACGTGGACTTATCAGCCCTTTGAAATAACCATGCTCTCCTCATTTTAAAATCCTATAGTTTGACTTTTTCCCTTGACCAATCTAAATAATACTGTTCATCATTCCAGTCACATTCTTGATTAGATAAAGAATTCCCTTTCCCCTGGGATAAGTTGTCCCTCCTATTCCAATCCAGTATTGATCTATTGATCTTATGGTAATCATTCCTATTTCTTACCAAGCCTGTTAAACCCTGCCCTGGAAAATCACCAGCTCTGCCAATGGGCATCATGGAAGAGGCTGGGGCTTCATTAATCTGTCTGAAACTTTCCAGTTGTCTCCTCAGCTTTGTAAAGGGTCACCGATGGCTTCAACTCTCCGAGTCTCTTTTACTTCCTCGGTCATCAGGGTACCCAACTACCTCTAATTTTAGCAGCATCTGAAATAAATTTTATTTCTCTGCTACCTCAAGGGAAGATGTACTTTGTTTTCTGCTTCTTGTTTTTGTTTTGCTTTGTTTTTCTTTCTTTTTAAATATAAGATATTTCCCATTTTTTCTGGTTGAAGTTGCTTCACTTTGAAGATAAGATGCATCTAATGGTCCTCATCTCAATTATATGCTGCATATGTATATTTCAGTTCTGTCAAAAAAGACACGATGTTGCGTAATTTATCTCAATGAAAATCTGCAATATGTGTCTAGATATAATAAAACACTGTGTAGGTCTATTTAATAAATGCATAAACAAAAACAACAGATTTCTTAAAAGTCCTGCTTTAGTATTTCATAAAATTAATTGTAACAAATTCTTGGATTTACATGTGATTTAAAGTTCTGTAAAACCTTCACAAATTTGCATGAAATTATTTGAAATATCTGAAACAATATAAAGTGCTTTTGCACTGTGTATAATTATATTTTTCTTAGTGAGAGCTATTATTAATAGTCTCAATATGTAACTGATTTCAGTGCTGACATATTAAATATGTGCAGAATATAACTATTCACTTGGCAAATTTTTTTCAAAAAGAAGAATTTACTGACTATAGCTTTCATATTCCCCTTATTTCAATAATTTATTATTGAATATTAGGTGTAACTTAATGGGCTTGGGTTTGAATTCTAACTTAAAGGTGAAAAACTAAAATATAAGATATCCAGTCACTATCTCCAGTGAATGATTACAAAATAATATATTAAGATGTAAAGCATTACTGCTACTTTAAATCAATTAGAACCAGATTTATTCAGGTAATCTTTAATAGTTTAAACAGCTTAATTTTTAAAAGTTTAATGTTATTTTTATTTGAAATATTATCAAAATATTAAACTATAAAATATTTAATAATATAGTTACAAAAATAGTAAGGAGTCAAGGTCAGACACAAGAAACATGGAGACCACTACTTCTGGCACCTGAAACACCAAACAAGTCCTTTGAGATTGACATATTTTTTTTCATAATTTAATAATGTGGTTTAAGTTGCTGCTAGCCTTGCAAAAATATAATGTAACAGCACAGATGTGACTGTTAATTAAAAAGTCTCTTGTGAGAGTAAATGGTTTTCTGGGTGATATTTTGAGCAAGATTATGTCATTTAGAAAAAAAATCTGAGTACACAAAATCCTGAACTTATAAACATTATGTGCCTAGGAGACCATTATATTTTTATCTCTCACGAGCCGACCTAGTGAAGAGACCTGAATGCAATTTAAACGGAAGCCTGAGTGTTTTTACAGCTCTTTTAAGTGAACCATTTTTCTGCCAATGTCAAGATTTATCTTTAGTTTTTACAATGCAGCTTTGTATTTTAAAAATGTGTTGGTTGAATATATAGATGAGTACACAGGCATATTTGTGTCATTATACCAACTTTCACCTGGGTGATATTCAAAATGGCTGAAATTTACCAAAATGAAATTTCAAAAATAATTGATTACAGTTTACATAAGTTTAAATTTAAGAAAAATCAGTGTGCTATTCTAAATAATCAGAAAAAAATGTACATTTAGGTAGTGGCCAATCAACTGTTGGTTGCTGCTAGCATATTTTGTGCATTGCGTAAGAGGCTTCTTTATTTTGTTTCACTGTGGATGTTGACTTTCATCTAAAGAGTATAGGATAGAAATGAGAAAGAAAGAATAACTTTATGGTGGAGAAAGTTGACAAAAACTAATTCTGCTTGGGGATCAAGGTCAACTTCAACAGGGATGAGTTATGCTGATCGTATATACACTTGATGGAAGTGGTAGGAATGACAGTTTACCTCCATGGCCCTGCTCCCTGAACTCAACCTTCCATCTCCTCATGAAAATACAATCGTACAAATCCCAGGAACCAGTCAAGCTACAAAATACCTAGCCAGGAATTTTTAAAACTGCTAAGGTCATGGAAAACAGGGAATGCCTGAGAAACTGTCCTAGTTAAGAGGAGCCTAAAGAAATGAGAAAACTAAACTCAATATGGTATAGAATCCTGGAGCAAACTACTAAAAAAATGCAAGTTAGTAATAATGCATTCATATTAGCTCATTAATTATAGTATATGTACCACATTGTTAGGTGTGCCATCCCTACAGGTAACTAGGTCTGAGGTATGTGTATGTCTTCCCCATATTTTTGTAATTCTAAAATGTCCAAACAAAGTTTATTTTACTTTACTTTTACTGGTTTTATTGAGATAGAACGGTCACATACATTGTATAAATTGAAGGTGTACATCAGGATGATTTGAAACACATATAGCAAAATGATTACCAAAATAAAGTTAGTTAAAACCGCTGTCAGCTCATATAATTATGGTGAGTGAGTGTGTGTGTGTGTGTGTGTGTGTGACGAGAACATTTAGGATTTATTCTCTTAGCAAATTCCTAGTATATGATGCAATAGCATTTCTTATAGCTGCTATTCTGTATTTTAGATCCCCCAGACTTACTCCCAGTTTTCTCACCTCCCAGTCCTTGGCAATCAGCGTTCTACTCTCTAGATTCTGGGAGTATGGCTTTTTAAAATTCCACTTGAATAATCACAGTATTTATCTTTCTTTATCTGATGTTTTTCACTTAACATAATGCCCTTAGGATCCACCCCTCTTATCCAAAAAAGCAGAATTTACTTTTTATTCCTGGCTGGAAAATATTCCTTTGAGCATTTATATCCATCTATCTGTTGATAGTCATTTTATTTCTTCCATATCATCACAATTGTGAGTAATGTTGCAATGACCGTGAGGGTACAGAGATTCGGATTTCATTTGAATACGTGCCCCAAAGTGAGATCGCTGGGTCATGTGGCTGTTTTATTTTGAATTTTTGAGGAATCTCATGCATACTGTTTTCCATAGTAACTATACCAATTTACATTCCTATAAACAGTGTCCAGAGGCTCCCTTTTCTCTGTATCTTTGCCAATACTTGTTGCTCTTTATCTTTTTGATAGCAGCAATTCTCACCGCTGGGAGATGATATCGCATTGTGGTTTTGATTTGCATTTCCCTTACGATTACTCATTATATTTATTTGCTGGCCACTTGTATGTCCTCTTTGGAAAAAATAGTCTATTCAGGTATTCTGTCTATTTTAAAAAATCGGATTATTTATTTTCCTACTGAGTTGTATGTGTTTCCTTATATTTTAAATATTAAACCCTTACCTCCCACTCCATACATTGCTGTTTCATTTTGTTTATCATGGCTTTTGCTGTGCAGAAGACTTTTTAGTTTTCTATGTTGTCTCACTAATTCATTTTTGCTTTTGTTTTTTTATACTTTTGGTGTCATATCCAAAACTATTGACTAGGCCAATATTAGGAACTTTTCCCTGTTTTTAAATTTTCCCTAGAAATTTGAGTTTCAGTTTAAGTCTTTAATCTATTTCAAATTAGTTTTTGTAAATAGTGTAACATAGAAATCTAATTAGATTCTTTCAAAAGTGATTACCCAATTTTCTCAGCACCATTTATTGAAGAAACTAGACTTTGTTCATTAAATATTCACAACTCCTTTGTCAAGTATTATTTGAGTTTATTTTTAGGCTCTCGATTTTATACCACTGGTTCAAGTGTCTATTTTTTATGCTGGTACCATATTATTTTGATTACTATGTTTTTGCAACATGTTTTAAAATCAGGAAGTGTGATGCCTGTAGCTTCATTTTTTTTCAGGATTCCTTTGGTTTGGGGGATAATTTGTGGCTCCATACAAATTTTTGGACTTATTTTTCTATTTCTATGAAAAAGATTACTGGAATTTTGATAAACTAAAATCATTCTATTACTATACCCTAACAACAAAGAAATAAAGAAAACCATCTCTTTTACAATAGCACCAACACCAATAAAATACTTAGGAATACATTTAAGCAAAGAGGTAAAAAATCTCTATACTGAAAACTGTAAGATTGTGATTAATGAAATTGAAGGAGGTGCAAGTAAATGGGCAAACAAGTATATATTGAGATGGAAGACAAGAGAAACACGGCCAAATGAAAACGGGGAAATAACCTGTTGGTGATCAATGGAGGGACTAAAAGTGCCACTCTGTTTAGGGAAAAATAAATTCCTTTTAGAGAGGCACTCTTTTGAGTGTCAGAAACCTGAAGGCAACACACTGGAGTACGAATTAGGATTGCAGCAGTAGGTTGCTCTTTTGAGAAATCTGGCAGAGGTGAGCCAGAAGTGGAGCGGAAACCAAGAAGGTCAAGAATGGGAGAGATGCATGTGTTTTTGTGTCTAGGTGATCTAAGAGGAGGTCTTAGGCAGGGGTCCCCAGTCCCCAGGCAGATCAGTATCGGGCAGGGCCAGTTAGGAACGGGGCACATTGCAGGAGTGAGCTTGACTGTAATGAATTTAAATCATCTCAAAACCATTCCCCAACCTCACCAGTCCGTAGACAAATTGCCTTCCACAAAACCAGCACTTGGTGCCAAAAGGTTGGGGATTGCTATCTTAAAGAATGCTAGAAAAAACAATCCAATAAATAGGCACTCCATGTACAAAAGTTACAAAATGAAAAAAGCATATGAACTGAGGGGTCACAAGACCCTATATGGATTTTTATATTTTTACATAAAGCCAATCCTTGCTTGTTTAATGACACAAAAGCAGGTGGCCTTGGCATGTTTTGTGTGTGCCAACACTTCTCCCAGTATGTGCCTTGCAGTCAGTCCCTCCAAGTGCATCTTAATTGCCTTCTGAGCAGATTTTCCAAAACAAAACGGCTTGAAAAGGTGACCAAATATTGAAATTATGACACTCCAAAAATAGCAAAATACCTGATTGACATACTTAATTAACATAGAAATCTCACTGAGTTTAGGAATTAAACTGTCACTTAGTGTAATTAACAGATAACATGCTCATATACTAAAGTTTTTCTGTCAATTTGGCAGCTGCATTTGCACCAATAACTAACTTTTCAATGGCTATTTTAACCTACTTAACTACATATTCCATTTACCTGTAACCGATAAACAAGACTCAGAAAATCAGCTAAACAGGCTCAAATGGACTTCTTAGTATAAAAATGCATACTTAACATTAGAATTAATTACCAATATATATATAATATATTAAGACAGAATATAGAAATAACATGTTTGCCATTGTATCCAAAAAAAAGTATAAGATTGTCCTCCAAGACATGTCATTTCTGTTAACATACATACATGTGTGCCCAAACATGCACACACACATACATATTAGAATACCTTTGGGAGTGAATATATTATACAGTAGAATTAAAACTATTTTGTGGAATAGTATTTTTGGATAAATTATAATTAAAGTAGAAATATGTGAAGTGTATACTTATGTTTGTTGTTTAAAGTTATAATTTTATTTCTTTGGCGCTACATCCTTCAATGAATTGAAAGAAAATGGTTTGCCTATTGGAATGTTATGATCAAGTCCAGTCTTTGGAATACAGTCCGTGTGTGTGTGTGTGTGTGTGTGTGTGTATGTGTGAATATACTAGGCACTGCAATTAGAGCTAATTTTTAATAATAATAATTTCTTCAGTTCAACTCTGGTGGACAGGATAATGATCATTTAGAGCTGAATCCCTAGAACCTGTGATTATATTACCCACCATAGCCAATGACTTTGCAGTTATGAGAGTATGAATCCAGGAGAGACTGTCCTGAATTATCTGGGTAAGGCTAATGCAATGACAAGGGTCCCTATAGAAGCAGGGGTGGGAAGGTCAGAGTCAGAGGAGGAAATGTGATTACTGACACAGGGTCCGAGGACGTAATGGTGGGACTGTGGACCAAGGACCACAGATGGTCCCCCAGAAGCTGAGATGGCAAAGGAACGGGTCCCAGGACCTGCTCCCTGCCCTCCTGCTTTCAGAATCCAGAAGGACTACAACCTTGCTGGCCAGTTTCAATTTCTCACACCCAGAACAGTAACACAATAAATTTCCGTTGTTTTAAGCCACAAAGTTGGTGATAATTTATTGCAGCAGTAATAAAAAATTAATACAGCAAGTGCAGTCTAATGTAATCAGCCACCCTCAAGGTGGCATGTTTCAGGTCTTTTTCCATCATTATGACTGTATCATAAAACTTGTTTGTCTTACAATTTCAAACAGGGGTAAATTAAGAAAAAAAGACACGCTGATGAAAGCATTTCGTAAAGAGTGAGCAAATGTTCAGGAGTCACTGTGACCCTTTGAAATAATAATTTACATGAATTCCACTTCTAGTGAAGCAGAGGACAAAGTCGTAGCAGGTGGAATTCAGTAACACAATACACAGGCAAAAAGGAAGTGTGACTAGTCCTATGAGGTCTTAGGAACACGGTCTTTAGCAGTAACGACAAAGGACAGTCCATCGCGGCCCTGTGTTTCTAGCGTGCGTCTGTGTTTCAGGAGACAGCTGTAGCAGGAGCACAGACATGACGAGAGAAATAAGAACACATGAACCGGATCCCTAATTTTGTAGATTTATCACATTAAGCCCTCTGCTGCTAACATATAAACAGTTATCTGGAGAGAGAAATATTTCTATTTAATTCAAGCCGCTGTTACTTCATCTTTCTACAGCAACCAACTCACAGTTCATAGTTGATGCATTTTGATAAGCACACTAATACCACAAAGGAGGAAAAACAGGGCAAAATGATGCAAATGAAGAGGGGGAACAAGTGGTGGTGACTGTCCCAAAACTAGTAGTAAAATAGGGTTTTGACAAAATATCAATCAAATTGTTAGTTTACCCAAAATATCAAGGCCTCACACTATTTACATTGATTTGTTATTTTTAGGAAGCTACTGGAGGATGTGTTTTATAAAAATGATAAAACTTAAGCACAGAAAGAAAACAATAGGATCCAGAAAATAAGTATTCGGTGTAGGAAGAAAGGACTGGGGCTTCCCAGAAGCACAAAGACTGAAGTTCCACGAGCACAGCTGTTTGACCCGGTCTAGAACACAACCAGGCGCATTGAAAGTTGAAGAGAAGGCTTCAGGAGAATGCGTCAAAGAGAAAAAGAAATGGAATCGCTGGTTTACCTGACAGATTACTTGAGCACATGGAAGTCTGGGTTAATCAATCAGTGATCGGCAGGAAGAAAATACACACACAAGTGAAATCATTATTATCTCCAAGAAAAGCGAAAGATTGTCTAAAACAGGAGGTGCAGCCACAATAAATGATGGTACTCGTCTTGAAAACTATTTATAATCATTAAAAGGTCATCACAAAATACTGAACCTGTAATTGAGACACAAGGGTGTTGGGAAGAGACTGTGGTAAGGGAAATGGCTGAGAGGACATTAAATCATAAGACTAGAGTCTCATCTTTCACAGCAGGCAGTTGACCGCCTTATAAAAAGTAAGTCTAGAAGATAATATAAGGTACGCCCGCAGCATTTAGAAATTCACTGAAATCTGCCAGAAGACACAGAGGAGGGAGTAGCATAGGTTTGCTTCGGAGGAGTGGAAACTACAGATATAAAGCGACCAGGCGCAAACTGCTGCCCTTAGCTATACAAATTATGGTGCTACTATTTAAAAAAAATAATACTTATATATTAAAAAATAAAATGTGAAAATTCTATCCTCTTACAGTTTTTGTTTTCAGCCCCATAACATTCCCCAAGGGAAAGAAATGCAGTTTCCCCACCGACTTGGTGGTGTATTAGAAAATCACCCTGTTGTATCAGTTGTAGTTGAGTGTAGCCCCTCAGGTCAATCCCAGCCTAACACAGAACAACTAGAGGAGCTTAGTTCCTGGTTTCCTGATCACTGGCCACCCCTGCACTCACCCACTCACCAGATACCCTCTGATATTTCACAGGGTACTGTAATAAGGCAGGCTGTTAGATTTAACCCAAATACACAGCAGACTTAGTGTGTTGGTCATTTCTTACCCCAAATCCAAACAAATGGTACACATTTCATATTTATTTCCCTTTGAAAATAAAGCACCAAAAGCTACATGGTGATGGGTGGAGACTAACTTGGACTGGTGAATACTCACGTGTGCAGATGATGGGTTATGGAGTTGTGCACCAGAAATCTGTATAATTTTGCTAATCAGTGTAACTCCGAAAAGTTCAATAAAAAGACAAACATCTCACTGGCAGGTACATGCTGTTATATTATTCTTTGTATCTTTTATGCAGGAAATAACATGTAAAAATGAGGGTAATTGCTCAATGAACTTTCCCACGTTTGGTACAGACTTTCTTAAAATATAACTCTTCAATAAAATTTATTAATTATGCAATAAGGGCTAGTGTCAAAAGAAATGGCAAAGTTTATTTTTCTATCTTCAGGTAATTTAATAGCATTGAATCATAATCAATTGCTCTATAGCGAAAGCTATATAAATCCTTCAGTAGCGTTTAGTAAATATTATCTCATTGTGAAATATAATAAAAAAATAATTTATACCTTTACTTTTTCCGTCTTTGTTTCCTTCCCTCTAGCACTCCTTTCCTTTATCTTTCCCTTTATAAACTTTCTCTCTTAGACAATTATTTTCGGAATCCCTTCCAGAAATGCTAGAGTATAAGCACCTGGCTTTCAAACACTAGCCAGAGAAAACCTCATCAAGAGAGTGCCTCATGTAACGAGTTTATGTCTGTATCTCTGATACCAAATGGATCTAAACTGACATCTCGGGGCCCGTTAATGAGATTGTCTTATGTAAGGGAATCTGCTAATGGGATCGTATGGAATCCAATTATTTGGAGATCACGTTAAGAAAAATTAAGTGAGTTAATGTTCACTTTGCCCTTCACAAACAAATATTGTAAAAGGGCTAACTAGACACATGCACCACGCAGGCGTGATGAAATATCTGATTTTAGGATCAATTTGAGGAAAAGTGATATTTGCAAGCCCATCGATGGTCATTTCTCCTTGAGCGCTGGAGACCACATGAGGCAGGTCATTCTTCCCTCTAAACACTACATGCACTATTTTATTTTCTAAAGTGCTCTTCTCCGTACAGTTTGCTTCTCCTTCAGAACTACTCAAAGGTCACACTTTACATGAAACATTCTTAGCCTAAGTTTTAGCTGTTCTTACAGGAGCCATCAGTCCCTATATAAAACAGATGTGGGGCCCTGGCTGGGGGCACAGTGGATAAGGTGCCAGCCTGTGAACCCAAAGGTTGCTGGTTCGATTCCCAGCCAGGGCAACATAACCAGGTTGCAAGTCAGGGCAACATAACCAGGTTGCAAGCCAGGTCTCCAGCCAGATCCATAGCTGGAGGCAGGTGAAAGGCAACCATACATTGATGTTTCTCTCCCTCTCTGCCTCTCTCCCTTCCCCTCTCTCTGAAAAATAATAAAAATCTTTAAAAACAAATAAAAAAATAAAATAAAATAGATGTGGTTTCATTTGTCTCAACACCTATACTTTGATAATAGAAGATCTTGTCATACAGAAATCATGTGACTTTCTGGGGAAAATATTTAGGTAGAAGTTCCTTAGATTATTAATCACAATGTACAGAAATCAGTTGAGATATGATGTTCAGAGAATCATATCTCTTGACTACAGAACTGTGTCACATATGCACATCAAAATGAAAACTTCGTTAAATTATAGACTTAATTGCTCCTCATTCTCAGCATTACATCAGAATATCATGTTGCATATTTAGCTACTAGGATGTTTATTCCGTCTCGTGCAAGGATGAGCAGGAAGAAAAAGAAAATAAGACTATTTTCTTTATATCATGTCATCAAAATGTGTCAGAAGCATAAAAGCATATTCATTCATTCCGTTATGTTTTAGGAGATTATGTTTCACCCCGCCTTCTAGTGGTAGGTAGTATAGACAGGGAGCATCGAATAGACAGAAGCTCTGTTCTCAACCAGCTCACCTGCATTCTCTCTCAGGAAGAGGCAGTAAGAGTAGAATGTATAAATATACCATTACAAAGTAAGCCAATATCTACAAGATCTTTTCAGGTAGAGAGAAGTGCTTTGAAACAAAGCAATGTAATAAAGAGTAATGCTGAAGACCATATGCATTTGGTTGTTCAAGTAAACTTTTCTGAGAAAATGAATTCTGGTTGAAACCTGAAGGGCAGCTAGGAATGAAGTATTTTAAAATGTGAAGTCCGGCCAAGGAAACAACACATAGAAGAAAATGTGACAGAGACAGCTAGTTTCCCTTAGAATTCCTTTTCTCCCTCCTCTTTATATGTAGCACGTCTTCTTCCAAATTAAAGCAGAACCATATTCCCACAGCGACCAACTAAATTTCCCAGGCCCCTTAAGGCTGGCCCTGTGACCCTGAGTAAACTACCAACTGAAACACATTCAACTTGCAGGTCAGGCCACTTAAAGAAGGGGCTAGTTTCTACATTTGGTGCTGAAGGCTGGCATCAGCAATGCAAACAAAGACGAATACTTAGGAAGTTGTCAGACCATCATGTTGGATGGTTCTTTTGCATACCCCAACCTGGCACCGGAGAGAGAAATTACTTTCCATTCGGTGTGAAGGATTGCATTATTTTTCCATTGGCTCTGTCAGTTTGGCCTGAACCCCTGATGCTGGTTCTATGGCAGGAGTAACAGTGTATTATCGATGGCCATATTAGAAAACCAGTCTGCATGAAATAGTGAGCCTGAAAAAAATGACAGAAAATGATTGCTGAGAATTAGACAGTGATCACTTTAAGGATGGCCTTGTAAATCATTTCATTTTAATTACATTCAGTGGAAAATTTTTGAAGGAAAGTGATGTAATTGGTCTTCTTTTTTTTTTAAAGACTGCTGTAGCTGTTGTAAATAAAATTGATTTCAATGGGTCAATTGCAAGCAGAAACATGGTAATAAAGCTATTTCAATGATTCAGTTGAAAGTTTGAGAGAGGTGGAATCAATGGAAAGTCCAAGTGGCATTTAATTCTACATTTAATGTGTACCATCACAAGTAATACTATTCAACTATGCATTCAATGTGTAATCATTAAAGAGCTCCTCTGTTCCTACCAACATATTAAAAGCTGGATACAGAATGAAGAGCCAGACATGGTTTCTAACTGTAAATAACACAGCAAGTGGATAGGTATACACCCCTGTCCATGTAGAGCTTTCATTCTTCGTGGAAGAATGAGCCTAACATTCATAATTATTCTTTCCAGAATGATCAGAGCAAAGAAAGTGTTCACAGGTTGATGTAACAGATAATTGCCTTGCTGATTGAGTTCATTTTACCAGTTAATCAGTTTAATTAACTTTCTTGGTCCCTTCTTACATACAAAGATAGTAAAATATCATTTGAAGTATATCTGCCTTCATGAATAAAATGGTTCCTTGTTTTGTAGTCAGAATTTGCTACAGCGGATTTCTCAACATAGAAAACAATGCATTAAGCTTCCTTAGTAGTCATCTGTTAGATTTATGTACAGTTTAAGAGAGAAAACATTCATGTGCAATGTCCACAGAAGACAATAGTCTACCTTTCAGCTGCCTTGAGAAATAAAATTATTATAAACTTCATGAAGAATTCTTCAGTGTTATATATTCCAACCAGCTTAAATTATTCATTGCCCATTCTACCACCTCTTCCCCTCCATACACTACTTTATTGTTTTAAACTAGCTGATTTATAAAACTGTCATCAACATAGTACAAATTAATGATTCCAGCAAAACACATTTGCAATACCTTAGGTATCTGACAGGCAATTAAAAAAAAAAAAAAAAAAGTTGTATTGATTTGTCTAAAATGTTAAATGACATAATAACCATAAAGTAAAGTATTGAATAATTTAAGTAAATCAATGTTTTTTGAATTTTGTAGGAGTATAAACTGTCTTGGGTGCTAGGGCCAATCAATATAATAAAATAAAAATGAAGCGGTTTATAATGATGAATGTATGGGTTGATAGTAACCAGAGGTTGAATCTCATTTAGCCATTGTAGCAAACAACTTCCAGGCATCTTTTGTGCACTATTCCCATCAGATAACATGGTGGTATTATATTGTCAATTGATTTTAGCACTTAAATAGCTTTTCATTTGCAAGACACCTAGCCTCAGTATAAACTAAACCCTTCCCAGCGTGTCATTAGTTATGTCTTGATTTAGAATGATAATACATATTTACTACCATTAGAGCTATTTTGTGTGTTTTATGCGGTTTGTAAATAATGTTACATTTTATGAGAAAATGAGAAATGTTCATTTGTTGTGCTCCCGTGCATTTGCAAGTTTTAAAATTTACCACTTTGTGCTTACACTGATCTTTTTTCACTCTCATTTCTAATGGTGAATCCAATGGAAACTATGTATTTTCATTTCTTGTAGCCAGGTCTGTAATTTTTAGTTTCCCATTTTGTTTAGTAAAGTAACAGTATATATACATATGTGTGTGTTTGTGTAATTTTCTTACATGCTTTTTGTGGCTTACAAAATTTTAAGGCTTCATCAAATCATTGGACTCAATCCACAGGGAAATAAAAATCAACTATAGGTATATAAACACAATGTTGTATACAATCTAAGAGAATTCAGATTTGTCTTCTTTTCGTATTCCAATACGAAGGATAAACATTTTTTTTAAAATGGAAACAGCTACAATTACCCGTGCTGAAAACGTTGTGCTGCTATGGTGTAAGCCTGACTTCAAATGATGAACATAGGACATTGCTAACAACATCTGGCCCGTAAAACGTATCCTTTCTGTAAAAATTCGTAAGACCCCACGGAAAAGGCAAAGGGCACTAGAACGTCACCAAGGAAAGACAAGTGGAGAAAAGAGAAGCCATTCCTGAAATGGGAGATGGAGGGGGGGCAAAAGCTAACCCATATTACAGAGAAGGAGAAATGCTCCCTTGCTGCACATCAGGGGGGATTAGGCACGGCCTGGTAGCCAAACTGCCTGGGATTAGATCAGTTCTTTTATATTGTGACCTTCATAACTTATTTGGACTCTGATGGCATACTCCTGTACAAATGGGGGATAATAACAGGATTTATTTCATAGGCTTATGTGATGTGGGAACGAAATGGTTAACTCGATACAGCATGTCACAAGATCGGTCATGACCTCAGGTTCCTGCATTCCACCTTCCCACCACACCCAATTGAAACTAAAGACCGTTTCCCTCAAGACTCAGCCTCTGAAGCCCCTGGACCCACCTTCATTGCGTTTTCACTGCCCCTCTCCCTTTGGGTGGCCTCTTGTCCCTAATTAGCTTAACTAACACGAAACACTCAAAAGGACGCTTCTCTTACTTCCTTTATCAGCCTGTCTTTCTCTTACTATTCAAAACCACTTGGCAAAAACACCATTTTTTTGGTTGAACCCAACTACGTTACATCTATTTTTGCATCCATGCCTCGAATTGGCCTCACTGATGTTATTCATACAAATGTCACAACTTTGAGGGCATCCAAAATCACGCTTCTCTGGGTCCTTTATCTCCCACCCTTCTAGATGGTTCCTTTACAACTGTGTTCTCAGACCATCAACTCTCCTCCATGTCCCTCATTTCAGGGTATGTCCTCCTATGCCCTTTGCTGGCACCATTTTTACATTAGAAAAGTTTTTCTTCAGGCTCTCACTACCACATATACTTTCCCTTCTAGGGTGGAATCCGCACCCGTTCTTTCCAACTGTGTAGTTAATGAACCACCCAAGTTACTATGCCATAGATTCCATATATTTTCCAGACACGATCCTCTTAACAGCTTTTAGCGGTTGTCCCTCTCTCTTACTGCTTTTACATTTTCTGCAGTTTCCTTCTCAGAAGCACAAAAATATATCCTTTCTTTTTACACATTAAGAAACAAAGTAAAATAAGCAACACCACCAATTTGCTTGAGGATATTCTCCCAAACGGGTACAATGCAAGTTTTTCCCCTACTCTTTGCAAAGTATCTTCTCATTTCTCTTAAATTCACTTGAATGTGCCTCTTGTTCCTTGGACCCACTGAAACTGTTTTCAAGTGCAAATTTAACCAACGACAGAAATATCTCACAACATGTCCTTTCCAAAAATTATGAAATGGTCAATATATAATAAGCAGGTGGGAAATCTACAGAAGTAATACAAGGAAAAGGTTTTCACATGGAAATAATCTCATTTATAATACATAGCTAGGACCATAAAGATGCCAATTACTTGATTAATGTCAAGTAACAAAACAACACCTGAGTGTGTATATATGTATGTATGTATGTATGTATTGTTGTTCTTTAGGTCCTTGGGAAAAAATTAATGTGGGAAGATTATCAAAATAAACTAAGAAGTACTGGGAATTGGTCATATAATTAAATCATATTCATAAAGACATAGTTGCATGTATTAACATGTATACAAAAGATAGTTCTAAATATTTATTGATAGTTTCATATGCAGTTAACGCATGTAAAATGTATGATGAATAACATTTTAACTATAATCATGTCACCGTGTTTGCGGTGCATAGGGTCACTCTCCCCATTGCTCATGGCTCAGCTGCTTTCTGGGTCCCCACAGTCCCTCAAAGCCCAGAGACTTATTGACATAAAGCCATGAATCACAAGGTTTTAGCATCATTTCTGGAACTTTCTGGAGAAGGAGCAGTATAGGTCTCAACCACATTTATTTACACATAAAACACATCCTGCCTTTCGGACTGTCAGAGTTGGGAAAAAGAATGTGATATGCCATTTAGTTCATCGTTTCAATTTTGCTCTATTTTTTTTTTTTAATACACAGAGAAAATATAATTTTGTAATGGAAAATGCTGATTGTTTTAATACTAGGTCTTTAAAAAATAGAAAAATTTAGCAGTTACAATAAATGATTTTATAAAAAAGTAAATTTTATGTTTATCATAGATAAAGAGAAAACTATATTGATATTATTAAAGTACATTTGTCTTCCTATATAGTATAGGGATTGGAAATAATCCCATTAAATATTCTTATTTGTAAAGCTACAGTGTTTATTTATTTTCATGCATAATTTTGAAACTTTTAAATGGGGGTTGGTTGAGAACACATTTTAAATTTAATTACCCCTTAAAAATGCCATCAAAATTGCAGTAAACATATAAAAATAAAACACATTTCTAATAACATTGGTTATGGGACTAGAGATACATTGGCAAAGACCAGGAAGACAGAACATATCTATGGTAAGTAATTAAATGACTGTAAAATTAATCCCTATGCCCTCGCCATTACACAATATACGCTGAAGGAATCACATCTCTTCATTGAAAGGTGCGCAGAGTTCCCTGACCTGGACACACTCAGATGAGTTTTCAGAATTCCAAAGAAAAAAATACCCAAATCTGCAGGCTCTCTACGATGAAAAATAGTACAAAGGAAAGAAAATGAAACAACCACCCTACTTGTCACCGACAACACAGCTTGCCCGTAACTCAGTGTCAACCGGTAAATATTCAACACCTGGCCCAGGTGCAGTTTCCTGGGGCCCGCGAGGGGTCCTGGAGGGCCAACTGCAAAGACCAGGATGCAGAAGGTGAGAATGTTCAGGTTTAACCCTGATGTCCACATGGGCTCTCTGTCCGAGGCTATGTGCACAGGAAATTGACAAAAAGCACCAAGCTTGGAAACCTATTTTTTTTTTCTTTTTGCTGAAAATGTATTGTTAAAGAGACATATTAACCTGCAGGAGCCTTTGACTGATCTATCCCAAACTGCACGAGCAAAATCTAGCTGCGGATGCTCTGTGGGTCCAGCAAGGGCACAGGCTAATAGAAAAGGAAGTGCTGAGCACAGGGAGAGCACAGCCAAGGTCAAAAGACAGCACAGGACAAAGGAGTTTGTCCCAGAGAGCAGAGCAGGGCTGACAAATGGTCTTACCAGGAACTTACCTCCTTGCCTCAGTGAAGAGTCCTAATTCTAGCCAGGAAAAAATATGACAATAGCTACACCCCAGCTGCTTCAGTGGAAATTTTCCTGTTTTCCCTCCTTCAAATAGTATATTATGCCATGATTGCCTACCTCAACAGAAACAGCGAGCATCTGGTGTGGATGGGAGGAGGATATGCCAGTGCCCGGTCGCTATTCTTTTTACATTTTTAAACATCCTTTCTATGTGCTCAGACCCCCTGGAACTTCCATTGGCCCTGAAAGAGAAGCTGCAGGTCAGCCAGAAACCGTGAGGTGGACCTGATGGGAGCAAACGTTGTCCATTCTTCGAATAGAAAGACGTGCAGGGGCGTGTCAGCAGAGGGGCCTGCGGCAGAGACAGCCAACTGCTCTGGAAGGTCTGCTCCTACCATGTCAGGGTGTGCAGTGAGGCACTCCCCGAGCTAAAGAGAAAGTTTGCCCCATGTTCCTGCTGCAAGGCGTGGCGAGGTAAAGGTAAGAGTTGTTGGGGCCCTTCCCTCACCAGAAGGAGACACCTCCCCTGCATCACTGACTTTTCTAGCTTTTCCTTCCTCCTCCGTACACAGCCACAGGGCAGAGAAAGCAGGAGCGGAGACAGTGGGCCGGGAGAATGAAGCTGCAGGTTGAGGGCAAGTCAACTGAGGCAGAAGTCCATCAAGCATGGAGCTGCATGAGACATACACTTTTCCCCCCAAGGCTTCTGATACAGCCAACTCCAACCGACAGCCAAACTTAGATGAACCTGCATTCCAGGAAAATAAAAGCAAGACTTAAAAAAAAAAAAAAACAAACACCCAAAAAGAGGGACACACAGAGGGGTCCAAGAAGAATGTCCTATGAGCAAAATTAATCTAATTACATGCATACTATTAAGATGTTGAAATAACAATAAAATTAAAAAAAAAAAAAAAAAAGACATTGAAAGGTAAAGATGCCTCTGTAGTCACCAGAAACGTGGCTTTCAATCAGCGAAATGGTAATTACAATATTTTCATATAACCCTTCCACACTCAGAAAAAAAAACTAATAATGACTGCAGGAAAACCACAATACTGGCAACTAGTTATGATAGGATCTAGTTGTGAACAATAGAGTGTAAGAAAGAAAATGCATTGAACCTGGGAGCATGAACATTCTCCTGCAGGTGCTTTAAAGAAAGAGATTTATACTTTCCCACTGAATAGCCCATGACTGTGCTGAAGGGGGGCATGTGTAACAGTTTCCACAGCCATGATCCTGTTTGCAAATATATTTGAGTGGGACAGGGCACACATTTTAGAAATGTAGCCCCATATGACAGATCTGCTATAGATGATGAATTCCCTTCACTTTCCAGGTGTTAATTCTTAGGTATTTTACAAAATCTCTGTATATCCGTGTTCTCATCTCTAAAATAAGTTTTAAGAATAAAACCTTATTTATAGAGTAATGTGCTAATCATAGGACTTTTCTCACTGGACTGGTCTCATCAGACATTGAGATAATTTATTGGGGGTACTTAGTAATTAGCAAAGCGCACAACATAAAATATAACTATTGGCTACTATTAAATAGTTTTCAGTCTGTGCAATTAATCTTTAGATTAGGAACTGGCCACAGATGAGCTACAGAAGGTCCTGGAAGAAGCAGACCTTAACTTCATCGGCACCTCTGACTAGTTGGAGAGGTGGAAGGTGGGCGGATGGACCGCCCCATCAGGACTGGGAGGGCTGCGACTCGGTGACCCCACATGAGGTGGGTGGATGTCCCCAGCTAGGGAGGACAGTTGAGAGAGGACAAGAGACCAGATGGAGATCAGACCCTGAGTCCCTGAGCAGTCCCCAGCCTCCCAACGGTCTGTCCATCCATCCATCTCCCTGTTATGTACCATGTTCTTTCCTCCCCCTTTATCTCAATTCATTTTCACACTGAATCACTTTTCAAAAAAAGACTAAAGTCTCTTTCACATGTATGAAGAAAAGCACCTGTCCTAATGACCCCACAGGCAACTTTTTGGGCACCCCCAATGCGGCACCTGCCTGCAACTGGCCCACCTACCTGGGACCAGCAGGTCACATTGGCTCCAGCCACTCCGTGTGTCTGGCCATCACTGCTCCTGCCTGTGATGATCTAGTCACACGCAGACCAAAAATAATCAGACTAGAGAACAGCATAGGGTAGGAGAAATAGGAAACATACATCAATCTATGTGTCAAGGACAATCCATCCTGGCTGAAGAATGTGGTCTCAGCCTGGCTGTACGAAGGCACCAGTTCCGAGGACTGTGATGGGACCACAATGTATGACCTTGAGACCAGGAAGGACACAGGATATTCATAACCTAAATTAGTCACTGAGGTAAATATATATATATGTATACTATTGGTATTAAATGTATTGATTAAATTTTATTTGATATGAAATGGTAGTTGGCTAAGGTTATCCCAATTAAATTGGGATTGTTTTAAACCTTCCCAGATTTTTAAAAGATTTCCCTTGCTGTGTTCTGGTTTGGATTAAATTCCTTTCTTTGGGATTAGAAGTGTAACATCTGCTTAATTCATCTAAATACCATTCAGATAGCACTGGTCATCAGTAATGTTAATTTTTAAGACAAAACAATTTGTCATTCTTCCGTTCACTTTGTTTTTGTTCTATGTATATGACAATATATCGATCACTATCATTACCCTTTCATGGAAATTTTAATAAAGTTTAGACAAATGAGCGGCTTCAAAAACATTTTAATCTCCCATTTATTCCCTTTAAGTCTGTGTCTAATTTTGTAACTGGCACTTGACAAGGCAATAACTCTTCCTTCCAGCCTGCTGTTAAAATACTCCTTTTGCATGAAATTCCCATTGGAATGATATGCCAAGAAACAGGTTTCTAACTCTCTGCTCCTATGATGGGAAAATCACAGTTTCCAAATATTTAGCGACACAAAAGGTGCACAATTAATTTTAAAGAATTGGCATTCCATGGGATAATCAGAACATCTTTGCTATCAATTCAGAATGCTCACAAGTTGGGATGGTTATTGTAGTTTTTCCAACTTCTCAGGCAAAATCAGCTTATGAACTGTAAGGTTGTGTGTGTGTGTGTGTGTGTGTGTGTCTTGGGTTTAACATTTTTGGCTTTTAAAATATACTCATACTATTGAAAAATAGAGAATGTTCTAAAACAAGATTGTGGTTGCTGGAGGTACCCCTTGCATGTGTGGCAAGGGCATTGCTAAGAGAGGGAATGAATCAGTAGGGAGGTAAAAATTTGAGGCAGAAATATGTTTAATGAGAAATATTTTTTTAAATAACATTAGCAATCCTGGGAGTGAAAAGTGATGGCTAACTTTTTAAAAAGGTTTTATTTATTATTTCCAGAGAGAGAGGAAGGGAGAGAGGCAGAGAAACATCAATGTATGGTTGTCTTTCACCTGCCTCCAGCTACGGACCTGGCTGGAGACCTGGCTTGCAACCTGGTTATGTGCCTGGGCTGGGAATCGAACCAGCGACCTTTGGGTTTGCAGGCCTGCACCTTATCCACTGTGCTTCCAAGCAGGGCTGATGGCTAACTTTTTTCAGTGGGGAGAAAAGAACTAGTTTTCTTGAAAGAAAGGACATTTGTTTATCCACTTTACATGGGTGCATATAGATAATTTGTGTATGCGCCATTGACTTCAGAGATCATATCCCACTTGACAAAGAGAACAAAGAGGACTTCAGGCGAAAAAAAAAAGACAGAAAGTAGGGTAACTGAAGGCAATGCTCGCATGGGGTCCATGAATTTCCAGGTTCATTCGTACCATGGGGCCCTTATGAGAAATGGAAAATCTTAGCCTCAACACAGATCTACAGAATCACAATGTTTCTAGGTTGGAAACCATATGGAACCAGTGACCTTTGGGTTCTCAGGCCTATGCCTTATCCACTGTGCCACCAGCCAGGGCCTAAAAACTTGACTTCAAAACAAAGGCTATAACAAAAGACAAAGAAGAACCCAGAAATTCCTCGTCTAGGTATTTATCCAAAGAAACCCAAAACACTAAATCAGAAAGAGATGTGTATTCATGGCAGCATCATTTTTAAATTACATTTATCAGGGTTATATTGGTTAATAAAATTATAGAAGTTTCAAGTGTACAGTTCTATGATATCTTATATTCCATTGTGTGCTTAACACCAAAAGTCAAATCTCCTTCTATCACCATACATTGGACCCCTTCACCCTTTCTATCCCCCCCACCATTCCATCTCCCTTATAGTCACCCTAGTGTTGTCTGCATCTATGATTTTTGTTTGTTTGCTTTTCTTGTTCACTTATTTGTTCCTTTCAGTTTCATATCCCGCCTATGAGTGAAGTAATGTTGTTCTTGACTTTTTCTGGCTTACGTTGCTTAGCATAATATCCTCAAGATCCATCCTCATTGTCACATCTTACTGTTCCTCCCTGCCCCAACCCATTCAGTGAGGCTGTTTGATCTATTTGTAATAAAGGTAGATGATTTTTCACATTCTGTATTCATCCTGTGTTCCCCTGGTCCCTTAATGTTTTTTTATCAGCTGCATCGATCAAGGTTTATACTTTGTGCTATAAAATTCAATGAGTTTTGACAAATGATTCATGGCTGGTATTCACCATGCCAGTATCATAGATAATAATTTAACTGCCCTAAAAAACTGGCTCTGTGATTTACTTACTGAAGTTGCCCACCTTTCTGAGCTGGTGACCACTGGTTTGTTTACCATCACTGTCGTGTTGACTTTTCCAGAATATTATAGAGCATAAGGCAAAAGTAAGTTTATAGTTGTGAGTACTCAAGATAGAGTTTATTTTTGTACTAAGTATTAATTATTGTATTATTTTTCATATGAACATCTGTAAGCTTACTTTTGCTCCACCCTTAGAATTAGAATCACACTATACTGTATACACTTTGCTTTCCAGATTATCTTCTTTCACTTAGCAATATGCATTTGATAGTAACCCCAGTCTTTTTGATTTTTGCTTTAATATTTTTTTAATTTTTATCATTCCATTCCATTGTATAAATGTATCAGTTTATTTATCCCATTGAATCATTGAGGGATAGCTTGTTTTGTTCCAGTGTTTGATTATTATAAATAAATCTTCAAAATATGTTGGCACAACTGTTAACTGTTGTCAATAGTGGCTACATCATTTTGCATGTAGCCATTGTCATGCAATGACATTGTCATTTTTTGTCATTTTTCCCTCTAATGGGTATATTACAGTGGGTCAATGTGGTTTTAACTTGCAATTCCTTCCATTGGGTATCTCTTCAGATGACTGCATCCCATTAGTATATTTTCATTGGTGTGGTATCTGTCCTGAATTCTTTTCTGTTTCTATTGTTTTGTTTTATTTTTAAATGTGGCTGTTTCTTCATTGCTGAGTTTGAAGAGTTTTTGGCATATTTTAGCAAATATATACTTCTACTAATTGAATTTAGTTATGTTTATTATATGAATTTATGACATTAATCTCAATTGCTTTATGTCACTATTTTTCACACTATTCCAATTTAGTATTACAAGCTTTGAGTAATTAAATCGTTTATGCAACAGTTACATTTAACAAATGAAAACAATATCATGGCCGTTGTGGAAACATATGTTAGCAGGTATTAAATTGAATGTAAAAGTTATTTCACGAGCGTTATTCTCTGGATATTATGACTAACTTCCCTTTTTAGATTAGTAACAGGAACATTCTTTTATAGTTCTTTTTGTAAGCTTTTTTTTGTAATGACAGAACACTTGAGGATAGCTGATAACTAACTAGGATAATAAAAAATAAGTACATACAATTTGCTGTAACATTGGTGTGACATAACATTTTCCTATAAATGCATGTAATTAGAATTAAAATCCCAACAGGTGCATTGTTGGGGGAAGAAATGAACTTCTGTATCTTCTGTGTCTAGGGTAGCAAAATACAATAATTATGATAAGTCATGTATTCATATAGATGAAAGATAGATGCACATACGTATCCACACAACTGGGATAAATATAAATTGGTCTTCAACTTAACATTCCATTTTACCACAGTTTAGAGGAATAATTTTACTGAACTTAGTACTTAAACCATTACTCTGAGAAAGACAGAAAGGTGCAACATTAAGAAGTAGTCTTCTTTTTAGTCACTGCCCGAATATTTATTTAGTCATATAATTAATAAAATTAGTATTACCACACATTTTAGTTCAGGTAGCAAATGCACCTTTCGGTTTTAAATGATTTGCAGGTAAAAATACACACCTACAAACAGAAACCCGTTCTTAGCTGACTTTTAGTAATTTATTGGTTGGAAAATTTGATTTGCAAACCCCTTGACCTTGCTGCTAATAGATGCCGAAGCGTTCCGAGGTCGTGCGGTTAGTTTTGCATGTATTACACACCCATCTGCTTCCCCATCTGGCAGCAGACAAGGAGTGAGACGCACACTCCCCTCACCAGCACCCTGACTGGTAGCATCCTGCTGAGAGGCTTAGTGGAAGCTTCAGTGGGTAATTATATCGGGCAGAAAACAGCCCACCCACATGCTCAAGGATAATCACTAGTTCAATGAACTAACCAGAAGCAGGTGATATGTTAGAGTCCATGAGCAGACATGATTTCAATTTCTGCAGCACATCTGTGAAAATATTTACACAGCAGATGTGCTTGAGGTGGCGAAAATAAAAATAAGTATGACGTATATGACAAAAGAAGTAAACTTGAGAAATATTCATTATTGCCCTGGCTGGGTGGCTCAGTTGGTGGGAGCCACCAAAAGGTTGGACACTCAATGCCTAGGTAGCCCGTTTCCCTGCGGAAGGCAACCAATGGATACCTCTCTCTCTCTCTCTCTCTCTCTCTCTCTCTCTCTTTAAAATCAATGAACATATTTAAAAAGTATTTTAAAGAACTATTCATAGTTGTTTTATACAATGCAATTAAAATACATAAAAAACAATCTGCAATTAATTATAATATATACGTCTTTAAGGTACCTGCATATGTTATCAAGATAGATGCATATATATATATATATATATATATATATATATATATATACACATGTATAGTTCTTACAGAAAACCATCATGTCTATTTTCTTTTTTGGAAGGAAAAAAAACTATTATTTGGACACATTTGGGAATTGCATATTTTATAGCAAAACAGAATTTAAGTTAATGCAGTCAATGTTTTGAAGTAAATGGATTTTTAAATTCTGGGTTAATGTACTCGGCAAACATTGTATGGATGACCCATGGGCATATTCTGAAGCAGTAGGTTATAGTAACCTAGTCATTGAATTATCATCCTAAGGCTTCCAAGATACCAGTATCTGTTCTTCTGTACACACTCTCAGAACAAAAGGGGGAGGGGGAGGGCGCATTTGCAAAACACTTTTCATGAAATGTATCTTCTTTCTTTGCCATGGGAAAATAAAAGATGGTTTCTACCCTCATGTTTCTAAAATCATGGACATCGCTGTCAGCTACTATTTCTAGAAAAAAAGATCACCTGTATATTTTGGAACTGTGGAAAACAAATAACCTGTCTTAAAATAAGCATCAAGTATATATTATAAACTGGGAGTGTTTTTGAATGATTCTAGAAAATATATGGATAGGGAGAAATGGTATAACTGTTAAAAATACAAGTACCAGAATATTCTATTTTTGAGGAAAGATATTTAAGATTCTGGATGAATTGCTTTGTCAGGTAAGAAAAACACACTAAAATGATCCAAAATTGATGAGCTTTTAAACAAACCGGGAGGAAAAAAGAAAACAATAAAATGATACAGCAGGCTTTGTGAAAGAAAACTGTCCCTAATCCTGAATTAAATTCTCCCAGCCTTTAAGATACTTCCCTGTATAAATAATTCACTTATGGTTCCATTCACTTTTCAGCAAGTACAAAACAGACTAACACATTGACCTAGGATTTAGGGATGTGAGCAGGTACACTGATTTCCATTCATGCATTTTATTTTCAATAAAGGAGACAGTGTGGAGACTGATGGGTTATTCTGTAGCTATGAGAAGTTATTATATCAATTTAGAAACATGCAGCCCATTTCTTGTGCATTAACAAAGTTAAAACGCCATTTTGTCAACCCTTGTCTGTACGCGGCCTCCATACTATTTCTCTCCTCTGCAGGTGAAGTTATTAGTTTAGTTTTTAATTTATTGCGTCCTGTTCCTAGCAGCGTCTCAGGTATGGGAGCGAGTACAATTCTCAGTAGGGGGCTAAATCAAAGAGGTTATCGCTTAGAAGATTATCCTGACCAGCCAAGGCGGTTTTCCCCTCAAGTACATTTTTACAGGTCATCGGTTCCTCCCTACAATAATCTCTCCAAAGTTTCGTTGCAGGCAAGATAAAGTAAGGGGGATACAGGAGCATTTCTTTCCATTTATAATCAGGCCTTAATTGATCTCAGCAGATTTCCTAATTGCAGCGGTTCCTTCAGGTAGGTCATCTAGGTCCTCCTCTGCGGAATCTTGCTGTCATAAATCAGCACTTGGGCATCACGCGCGGGCAGCAGAAACCCTCTCTGCTGTGTACGGTATCAGGAGGAATGATTATAACTTGTTCCTGAAATAACGTACTTGGCTTTGCGCCCAAAGCCATGAACGAAGACACCATCCGAGTTTTAAGATTCAAATACAATGATTTTGGGACTAGGTTTGTCTCAATAGCCCTGGGGCACATGCCTACCTGTCAAGCTAAAACAGAGGGTGGAACCCACCACCTACAGCACAGAATAGGGGGAAAAGGTATTGTATTTCCCAAAGGGAAAACTTTAGAACCAGAACAAGAAGGCAGAGATATAGGTATTGACTAAGTTTTACAGTTCAACGGTTCAACATGTATTCCTAATTTGGTAATTCAATTTTTAAAGCACCAATGACTAATACAACACAACTTTTCCAAAATTGCACCCTAGTCCAAGTCCTGAATCTTTAAATAAAGTTTATATATTGATGTCAGATTCAGAGGAAGCTCCTTGAAATTCATAAAAGATAAAATATCTCCTACCCAACCGCAGTGTGTTTTAGGGTAACTACAATGTTTAAAAAATCACATTTTCAGAAAGGAATAAGTGGGTTGGCATGGAATGCTCACCTGCCACCGAGCTTCAGTGATATCTCTTGAACAAAGGACGAGCAAAGACTTGGAGGCATGCTGATGGAATACTTTTCTGACATAGCCAATGTCTTTTCTTAGTTTCTTTCTTTTGAGGGGACTCACCCTGTCCATTGTTGCCTGTGACTTTGATCAAATAGATAGTAGTGACTATACTTGCTAGTGAGAACAGGGCTGTAGTAGTCAACTTAACCATAGTGTGGGCTTGGGGACCCGGAGGTTTCCATTTGTGATTGAGAAATCAAAAGTCTTTCCCTTCTAGGCTTAGTTTTGAAGCAATAAAAATCCCTTAAAAACTTTTAGGCTTTCCCTTTACTAGCAGTTTTGAAATCCCATGGGAGAGTGATCAATGCCAAAAGGGCTACACCCTGGAGGTGAAGTCCTGCCTCTTAGCCGCGTATCAATAATTTGATCATGTCCTTAGCTCTCAGTTCAATGGCTTCCATCTTGGAATCTGACTCAGGGTCAATTCAAATAATTGACTTGAGAGCCAATGGCAAATTTGATCTGTGACTCTATCAGAATCCATGCAAAGTGGTGTTTCTTTAATGAATACAGCAGAAAGAACTGCCTTATTTTAATTTCATCCCACTTTCCTGTGCTTACCCATTCTTTCAAATCTTCAGGATTGACTTTCAATATTCATTTACTATCAGTCTTATGCAGAAAGCCCTTTTATAAATTCTTTAGTTTTCTTCGTTCAACTTTCAAATGGGGTAGATTTTCAGAATATTCTATTTTACAGGACATGACTATAGGCAGCAAGAAATTACAAACATACTTGGATATCTTGAGACCTTTCTACCAAATAGTTTAAAGATCTAACCCAATGGTATGCTTGATCTAATTTCAAGATGAAACCAAAGTTAAGATGCTATTTTGCTCATGAAAAAGGATTGAAAACTTCCCAGCCAAGGATAGGGAGACATTCAAACTTTAGTGACTCAATTCTACCTTTGCGGTATTGACATTTTCAACAAAAATTTTTAAGAATCTCTATTCATGATAATAGTTTAGTTGCAAGTCAGTAAAACTGTAATTCAGACCAATTTAAGCAAAATAAGAATGAACTTTTTAGATGGGAAACCAAAGTGACAGTTCACAGTAGGCAAAATTGAGTCTTGCTTAAGGCTCAGTTATGCCAAATTCTTCTTTCCCTTGTGACTGTGATGTCATTCAGTTGTCTCCATGCTCCGGTGATTTTCCCCATGTCCCAAGGTTTGCTCTCACAGTGAGGTGCTCCTTGTTTGTTTCAGAGGGGTGAGCTATCAGTTATACAGGTCCCGAACCAACACCTCTGGAGACAGAAGGAAACTAATGAACCCCATATGGATCAGCAGGGACAATGAAGAAGGGGTGTGGGCTGGGTTTGGATGATTGGTGCACACACCCATTCCCACTGCCTTCTAAATGTCTTCTCTTTCCACAGAGGCTGTGAAGCTAAATCATATTTTTCACACACTCACTCAATGCTTGGAAGCAGATAATCTGTTGCCAATTACATGCACTGGAAGGATACTTAAAAGAGGGAAGTCAGGCAGAGGACATCTCCCCGCCTCCTCCCCCGCCCCGTCTTTTGGGATTCAGGAGCAGGAGCCACGACATGGAAAGAGCGGTTTTGGTGGCTAAACTTAGAATTTCAACGCCTACTCATTAGCCTCAAGAAGCAGCTGCAACGCTAGGTGCTGCTGAGCCTGCCTGGTTCGGGAGACTGCACGTGCTTATCACCTGTCTAGTGTGTGGGGACCATCCTTTCTAGTTCTCCTGTTCGGAACTGAACAACTACCCAATCATTTCGAATTTAGGAGATGATGGTGCATCATGGCGAATTTGATCAAATAGTTTAAAAAACTGACTCCAACTGCTGTTGGGTTTCCAAACACGGGGCCAAATTAACATAGATGCTTGCACTGCATACGAAGCAATTGCTTTGGAGGGGGAAAATCACTTTTATTTTTGTCTCTGTCAGAAAGAAAGATTGATAAAAACAGATTCTTGCCAGGAGAGCAGGATGTGTTCAGTGTCTTATTTCTGGGCTATGTGAACTCTCCAACTCTTGAAATAACTCCTTCCACCGGGATCCTGACCTCATTTTGGGCTACTTCACAAGTTCCATGACGCTAATGGGCTTTGCAATCCGGAATAAGATGTTCAGGGCAAGAAAATCAGATGGATCTTAGGGCTTGATGAGAGGCAGATATTCTGGAGGGAAGGAGAGATATCTGATGAGATTACAGGGTCATGCAACATGGGTGACATTTTGAGGAGCCAGTGGTCTGTATGATTTCTCCTCTAACTTGAAAATCGAAGTGATGTGCCTTTCACATTCTACCACTAAGGGGTAAGATCCCAAAATGCTTCAATACGATAAGTACAAAGCTTAATTCGAGAGTGAGAAATATTTGCATGTTAGAGGCAACATCATCTGCATATAACTGTTCCCCTCAAAGCCATTACCAGGGGAAACATTTCTTCCAATATTTTAGTGGAGCGCAAAGCAAGAGGGAGTTCTTCAGCATTTTTAGTTGGTATCTACACTACTTATTTCCTGGCAGGCGCAATGGAGATAAAACGTGTGCTGCGGACCTGTTAAACTCCTTTAACATAAACATAGATTCCCAGGAAGTTGGAGCTCACTCATGCTCTCTTTGACAAATAAGTATTTCCTCTACTCGACACAGTAGAAGTGGTGTACGAACAGGACGTTGAGTTTGAAATACCCCTGGAGGCATGAGTTGCAGAGGCTCATGGGTCACACCCACAAGGCACTTCTTCCTGATATACACACTTGTCTATCCAATGATATACAAGCACTGTAGGAAAACCATACACTCTACATAGAATGGACGTGTCTGGAAGAAAATTTCCCCAGGGCACAGAATATTTTGTGGTTCCTTATCTTGAGTCAGGGAACACCAGAGTTCTATAAGCACACCCATCCCTTGATAGTCATGGTTTGACTAGCCAGTCAGAGTCTGTGAGAACCAGCTTAGGAGTACTGTAGCAGGAGCCCTGGACCAACCATGGCTGGGTTGACTTTCCACATGGGTGTGACTCTGATAATGTTTGTGCTAACCTGTGAATTCTAATCCCACACAACCTGCTAGAGAGGGGACTCAACAATGAAATGAATAAAAAGGGTTTGTTTTGTGAATGTCCTCTGGTCAATAGCTATCCTGGTCAATAGCTATCCTGGTCAATAGCGTCATACACAAAATAACTGCTCTGATGGGTATGAAGGTTAGACATTATGCAAACGTTTAGAGTTTCCAATGAAAGCCTTATTTAATTTCCTTGAATGTTATACCAAATCTGATCCCCCAGACAACACCATTTTTCTAGGGATCTCCATCAATGATCGAAAGCCAGTTTGATTACATTAAACCCTTTTCATGATGCAGTCGATGGTTACTTTTCCTTACTAAAGCTGCACATTCTGGATAAAAAATAAAATCCGAGGGCTAATAAAAGTCCTTATGTGTTTCTATGATGTCCCACACAATATGATTTATGAGCAAGAGTGCCTTGCTACATGAAAAGAATATAATATACACATCTTATATTGTACAAATGAACACATGACACATGAAACCTACATGATCCTATTAACCAATGTCACCCCAATAAATGTCATAAAAAATTAAAAGAACGGAGACAGTGGCTAACTAGTGTTTCATTGTAAGTTATAACCCTGAAATAATTGACCATATAGAATCGTGGAATGGACTATTGAATACGGTGATGGCACCTGTTGGAAGATACCACATTGGAGCTTTGGAGCCTTGTTCCTCTGCTGCAGAATATATTCTGAACCCATATCTACTTCTGTGTTTCCCATAACTCCTCACTGTCCTGGTCACCAAGTTCGGGACCTGTGAGCACCACGCCTCTCTCAGAGTAGCTAATTACACTCAGAAAAGGACTGCCTGCATCCCCTGTAACTCCAGATTTTGTTAGTTTGGAGTCCTTAGCATCCAAGGGATGAATGTTTTGATCAGAAGATCTAATACTGGTTCAACTGAACCGGAAGTTAAAACACCACCTCATGCCCCTGAATTAACCCTCAAAACTATAGCTACTTTGTAGTAGCTGACCTTTTATATCAAGGGGAATGAATAATTTCTACAAAATGGATACAGAGAGAATTAAAATAACCAGCATGCAATCTTGTGTAAGACAAAGTTTTACAATGGTTTAACATCAGTAAAAATTAATTTGGGGTCACTGCATCAGTTTTAGATTCCTAAACAAATCAGGTACTGGCTAAGATCAAAAGAAAAAATGGACTAGATAGGAGAGAAAGAGCCCTGAAATAGTTAATCATCATCTAGTGTCCAGTTGAAACAAAAATCTTTCAACCCATATTTCCTTTCTAGTGTTGTCATTCATATGTTTATTTTTCTTTCCTTCTTTATGTTGTATAAATGGTATGTTGAGTTGATCTTCATTATAACTCATTCTTTGGATTACAGCAAATTGACCTGAGATTTTTTACTTCAAGACAAGAAGAATAAATGCTACCCAAAGATGGATACAATAATGGATATTATTGAGGCTCTTTTTTTTGGGGCGCAAAGTTGTATAAAGTGGAAAATACTCTGTCACTGTTCTCATTTTACTTTCATTATTTTGAAAATATAGGTGAAATGATGTGCATGTGGATTTTGATTTACCAAAAGGACATTTTGCAGAGAATTGGATAACTATGATGGGAAGTTTACACTCATTCCATATCCCTACATGAACTTTTGTGTTCAGAAGAGACAGAGTAGCTAAAAACTATTGCTAGACTTCCTTGTTGCTAGATTTCACCATGCAACTAAGATTTTTAAGATTTTGTCATTTATTGGCAATAGAGTGAGATTTGTAGGATGAATGTTAGGTGGAAAAAATCTTTCTACTTTGTCCGGTTGTTTTTCAGAAAGAGAGCTTCTCTCTCTCTCTCTCTCTCTCTCTCTCTCTCCCTCCCACCCATCCCTCCCTCCATCCTTCCCCCTCCTTCTCTTCCCTCCCTCTCATTGCTTAGTCACCAGTTGAGTGTGTGGGTGTAGGTTGATGGGAGCTGTGCTTTAGGAGATATATTGATCCTTGGATCACAGCTATAGTTTGTATGCTTGGACTAGGTTGTATTAGAAGAGCCAGGCTGGCTCCGGTTCCCCCAGCCCTTCCAGTGACTTTACAAGTATTTCTTGTCCTGCATAAACCACTTGTCTGAGTCCAGTATCACAGTGTTTTTATTTTCTTTCATAAAATCCTATAGGACACAAGAATGTTTTTCCTCACTGGAAAATTGAGGTGATATAACCAGGAAAAAATGAGAAATGGATCCTGGACAAGAAAGGCAATTCAATTCAGAAATGAAATATTTCTATTATTGCAGTGCCCGATGGTGGTGTAATGTCCTATTAGTGAGGAAAAAAAAACTCAAGCTTAAATTTGTCAGCACCTTCTCTGAAAAGGCAACAGAAACTCCTTTTGGACTCCCCTTTTCTGTGTTCCAGGTAACTAACACCTGGTTCCCCTGAGCAACAAGTGGGCAATCATTGACCTGGGTAAATGGCCAACAGGAGAGGCGATTTATCTATCAACAAGGAAGGAAGCTCTTTACGTTGCTTGGGCTGACAGTCTTTTCCCAGGGGATGGGTACATAAACCCACACAGAGGACAAGGATTGTCTCTGAAGGATAAACTATTATACCCTCCCATTTGAACATTTAACTGCACTGATCCAAACAACCCAGCCCAAAAGAAGGCATGCCACTTTGCTCCCAAATAGTTTAAAGTAAGGGAACGGGAAGGCAGGACCAGTGTCCCAGGCTCAAAACCTGGCCCTAGGCGGTCAGTTTTGGGGATAAACTCTGGCTGCAGACAAATGGCAGGTGTCCTACAGATCAGGTGACTTCATGTTTGGACATTCTAAATTTCAATATTGAAATGCACGTGCCTTTATTTCTCTTTCAACTGGACTGAAGTTAGCCTTGAGGAATCATAATGCCCCCAGGTTACTTAAGGTCCCCAGAGTCTGTATTTAGGAGTGACACCTTCATTGAGACTTAACAGTAGTAATCCTGATGTCAACCTGTGTAATATCCTTCTAGATTTTTTGTGAATCCTGGGTCTACTCACTCCTGGGATGTAGGATAGTCCTCCTTTTACTCCAAGTGACAGATGAAGAAATGGAGGCAGGGGGTAATAAGTAACTCGCCTGCAGCCATAATAACGATTAGGGCGAGGAGTGAGCAGCGCACCCAGTCTTCCTGATTAGCATCCCTGTGATGTGTCTACTGGCCCATTTACTTCAGGGACAGAATTTTTCCGTCGTACAGCTCTGACAGCCCTTATTTTGACACTTAGTCATGGCAGGACCTTGAGCAAAATCTTTAATTTCTCTGAACTTCCAAGTCTTCCAAGGCTACATGAATGAATGAAGTTAATTGTCCATTTTTCCTTTAATAGAACCCATTAGCTTCTTGTCAAGTAGTCTCTTTATCATTTCAATGCACATCACAAGCCTCCTGCTTCCTGGAGAATCTTCCTACGGCAAGTTTTACTGAGAATGAGCTCCCTTTCTATTACTTTCCATAGTGAGACTTTCTGTTCATTTACTATTTCATTCAAAACTATTTATTAGGCATCAACTGCATGTCAAGTGCATTCCTGGGCATGGGAATTTCATTAGTAAGCATAACCAGATACTCGCCTGGCTTTCAGAGAACTTGTGATAACATCCCGGTGTTGCCCAAAACACCAACAGTAGCTCTCTGAAGACAGTTTCCTAATTTCAGACACTAGCCTTGTTTCCTTAATTCAACAGTATAATAACCGCTGTTATTTAATGTATATTATTACTCAGATGGCCTGAATAGTAACGCATGGAGTGCATACTTGTCAACTGGGTAATGATGGCTTCTCAAAGAAAGGGAGTTTGTGCAAGATCACTTTTAGTTTAGAATGGATATTTTTTTTCTATTAAACATAATGGAGACAGAGGTAACAGGGCAAGTTTTAAAAATATTAGAAAGCAAATTTATAAACAACCAAACAAAAAATGTAAATCAAATAAAAAATGGGTTAGGTCTACATTTCTATATGTGCTTTACATTTCATAATGTTTATAATAATTCATCTTTTCAAATAATTATGTGCTTCTAAGTTTTTTTGCAAATCATTGCCTATGCACATCACCAACAGATTTATGTTATGTCCCAGGTTGCTGTCATTTCAAATTTAATTTATTATTACTAATTTTTATTAGGGATAATTGGAATTAATAAAATATAATTACAACATTGTGTTTCATTTTAATATTATATATTCATAAGGTATATTTTAAATGTTAACTTTATTTCTAGCAATTATAATTTATAAATGAATAAAAGAAACAATAGATTTATTCATACTTAGTGATAAGTCAGTGACTTATTTCCTTTTTCCAATATAAATTTAATTTCATCTCCACTTAGGAAAATAAATCTATCTTAAAATATGCTTCTCTTGCCAACACAGTGTATATATCATTTTATTTAAAAGGGACAGAAAATTTACTCTGAAAAAGCAGGTTTTTCAAGATTTAAAAACAAATGTTTGAACTGATTGTTTCATCTCCATGGGTATACATGATAATAGCCAAAAAAGGAAACAAATAAAAATTATCCCCTGATTTAACTATGTTTCTACCTATATTAATGGAATGGACAAGATGTGTTTTATTGATTCTCTACCCTGTAATCAATAGACTACTATTCTATCTTAAACATAGGGTATAAACAGAAGAATTTAATTTCACCCGATAGGTAAGATCCATTAGAAGTCACATAGTTGGCTTTATGGGACTTTCAATGAGGTTAACTATTGAGGGACACATTATCCCACGGGCAGTTATGTTTGTGAACAGCTCACGACACAGATAATTAAAACAAATACTTAAAACTGCCTGTAGTAAGCAGCATAATTTCCCTTTTGCCTGAGCACTTCATTTTGGTGAAATTCGGGAACAAACCAAAAATAAAAATAAAATCTTTCCTGTGGCACCATTTGCATCTTCTGACCAAAGTCCCTTGAATAAAATGGTCACTTCTGGTCGCCATAGCCTAGCCTTGTTTCTCTTATGGCCAAAGAAACCAGAAATATACAGAAGAGTCAAAATTACTCTCCAAACCACAATCAGAGAGAAAACATTTGTTCGGTTGTCCTGTTTGACTTCACAATGTCTTCCCTTGTTTTACAGTTAAATTTGAATTCTGATCATGAAGAGTGTTGAGAACAGAAAAAGGAGCACATTACTTTCATACACTGAGTAAAGTAAGAGATTATACCTACAGCCCAGATTGGTGTGGTTGGTGGCTCAGTGGATAAGGCACCGGCCTGAGAACCCAAAGGTTGCTGGTTCGATTCCCAGCCAGGACACATACCCAGGTTGCAAGCCAGGTCTCCAGCCAGGTCCCCAGCTGGGCAACCATACATGGATGCTTCTCTCCCTTTCTTCCTCCCTCCCTTCCCCTCTCTCTAAGAAGAACAAATAAAATCTTTAAGAAAAAGAAACTAAGTCTAATATTCATGAGATGCCTGCCCAACTTAAGGTCATATATTTCCTGATGCATGTAAAATTCTTTAACTTCTCACAAAACCTTATGAAACAGGTCAGATTAGGTTCCTTTTATCACTGATATACTTAAAGTTAAAAAATCTACAAGATTAACTCAAGGTGTCTCATGTAGTTGGGGGTAACTCACAGGCTAACATCAGGATTCTCCTACTGCATTACATTAAAAAAATGTATCTTAAGCAATCTTTCTTTCCTCATACCAATAAAGGAATAATCGGATGTGATATCTTGTGTTTGTACAATAACAATATCTCAAAAAACATTTTCCCAAAACTAGCTCACAGAAACAATGTCAGGTGGGCTTTTGGTAATTTTCCTGGTGAGGGAATCGGAACATTTTGGTTAGGAAAGAATATGATGTATAAATAAATAGGCCCTCTCTTTATTTATACACTACATCAACATGTTTTTAAACACGTAGTCATTTATGGGCACTGCGTCTTTTAGTTGCATCTAGAATGTAACCTTGCTTTAGTCACATGTTTGACTTTTCTGATACATACCTTGCCCACCATTAGATGTTGACAGACAGTCCAAATTAGTTAACGTGGCAATGGTTTTTGAAAATTATAGTGTAAATCACATACTTTAAAGAATAGACCTTTTAAAAATCATTAGGTTTTATGGGCTGCTTTAATTATTTTAATCTTGCATTTCAGCTTGGAAATCTTCTGCACTGACAAATTAAGCTTTCAGAAGAAGATGAAATATAATTATACCTTTATATTGCATAAAAATTAATATCACCAACACTTATAATGTAAGTTCTTTTGAGAAGTTAACACATTGCAATGTCTTAATGTGAAATAAAAGGCTTTTTAAACATTTGTCTAAAGATATACAATTAAAGTGGGCTTTCCGCCTATGCTGTATGCACTTACTGTGGCATCCTAAATAAAAAAAGTAATGCAAATAAATATGAGACCCATAAACAAAGTGTTTCATTTTACACCCCAGCCCCTCAATTCAAGTTTCCTACTTTATGTAGAATAAGTTCAATTTTTTTTCTGGTAAGAATTTTCAAAATCTAATACGTAAGCAATTTTCAAATATACTGTATAGTATTCTTAACTATAGCCACTGGTCTGTGCATTATATCCCCACAACACATTTATCTTATAACTGAAATTTTGTTCCTTTTGACCTTCTTCCTCAACCCCTCAGAGATGGCAGCACCTCTGACAACCACAAAACTGTTTTCTGTTTCTATGAGTTTGTTTTATCCTTAAGGTTCCACAGTGGAGATAATACACTATTATTTCAGCAGGATTGACTTCTTTTTCATAGTTTAATAATATTTGTGTATGTATACCACTCTTTCTTTATCCATTCATTTCTCAAAGGACGCTTACTTAGGTTGAATTCTTGTCTTGGATGTTTTAAATAATGTTGTATTGAACATAATGTGCAGATAATTTCTTTGAGATAATTTCATTTCTCACACATGCACACATGCACATATACACACATATGTATGTACATATATGCATGTAGGGTTTCTGGGTGATACAGTAGTTCTATGTTTAATTTCTTGAAGAATCTCCATACTATGTTCCACAGCGGCTGTATTTACATTCCACCAACAGTGCACCAGGGCTCCCTTTTTCCACATCCTCTCTAGTACTTGTTACCTGTTGTCTTTTTGATAAAAGCCATTTCAACAGGTGTGAGCTGATATCTCACCATGGTTTTGACCTACTATATTTGATCTACTGCTGGATTTGAAGGTGGAGGAAGAGGAGAACCCTCCAGGGAAGGTGGGAGACCCGGAGAAGCTAGAAACAACAAGGAAACCGATTTCCTCTGGAGCCTTCAGAAAGGAACACAGCTTTGCTGGAACCCTAATTTTAGCCCAGAGAGACCTGTTTTGGACATCTAACCTACAGAACAGCAAAAATGAATGAATGAATGAATAAATAAATAAATTAATTAATTAAAGGCACCAAATTTATGGATCTTTTGTAAGGATAACACTCTTACACATCCAAATCAATTGTTTCTTGAATTCCCTACATTTTTCAATTGTATTCAATGTTCCTAGCTCAGTAAGGCAGACATTCTGCAGCTCTTCCTATCTGTTCCTTTTCCAGAAAAAAATCACAGGATTTTTCTGGAAATTAATCATTTCTAGCACTCAAATAAAACTTATCTTTACCATCTTCACTCTTACTGAACTACTTCAGCTTCTCATCCTCCCTGCTTCAACTACTAAAGTATGTACTAATGTTTTCCATTGAATGCAGTTACTGTTTTGCACACCGAATGCTTGAATGCTGACCATCTGTGATCTACAAAGAGGTATGTCTGTGTGTGTGTGTGTGTGTGTGGGCGGGGGGCAGGTAAGGGGAATGGTGTGTTCTATGGACTCAATTCTCCAAGGGGCTAAAAATGTTGGGCCAATGGTGGACCATCTTTCCAGGGATAAAGTTCAGGTTTCAAGCTATTGCACTGATTAACATTGGCAGGTTTTACTGATCAGATGCCTTGTTCTGATAGGCAGAATCAGCCATCATTTTATTACTATTACTTATTTCTTAATGTTACTATTTATTACTTACAGACAGATAAGCACTTATCCAAATAATGTTGCTATTGTATTGTTTTCCATTGTACTGCTCATCTGAACAATGGTAAAGTAGGAATCTGGTCCTGAGGCTGTAACTGCAGATCTCCTATGCTATATTTAAGCAAACCTAGGCAAAATGTCACATTGAACCTGAAAAATTAAAATGTTAATACTTTTTATGAATAATTGCCTAATTTACACATTCAGGGGTTTAATTTGAATACCATACTGATTATATAAGCTTTTGAATAATTCATGTATAGACCTTCTCCATTACCTGACAATCAGAGTTGTTCACTGGTTCCAAAAACCTGTCATGTGACAATATTACAAACTATGGTTAGGGATGTAAGATTCTAGTAACCACTTTCAGGAAGAAATGGAAATGAAGATGAGTGCCTGCAGAAAATTAATTGACAAATTTCTGTTTCAGGTGACCTTTGTGAAAACATACAGAAGATATCTTTGTCATAGCTTTCTCTGCTAATCGTTTTCTGTCTAGTGACCTAAAGGACTCCATAAGTACAAATGTAAATTGCTTTATCTAACAGAATCAAGATAAACCTGACAGCATAGTTGACTACATGAAATACACTCATGCTTTCCATTCCCTAATAGAAGTCTTACATGCTACCTGAACTTTTGCAAAGAACTGAACACATTGCAAGGCTTTGCTTAGAAAGATTCTAAAAGTCAGGCCAATGAATTCATAGGTAGTCAGTCCAAAGACACCTAATGTCTGTCTGTTTCCTCCCAAAAATACCCTCATAGTTACTTTGGCTTTCTAACTAATCTCCCCATCACCCAGACATAGGTGCATCTTAGGAGAGCAGTGGGTAGCCTGGTTCCATCAACAATCTCCATTCCACCACAAATATGCCATTCATTTCCACGTTGTACTGCAATCTTTCACTGACATTATCATCCGGATCAGCGGTTAAGAGTAGAAGCTCTGGGGTTAGACTGCCAGTGGTTGAATTATTTGGGGAGGTCCTGTTGTGTGTGTATAGCTGATAAATTAATGAGATAACATATACTAAGAATTAACATGCTGTACAGCATGTACAAAGAGATAAATAAAGTGATAGATTATTTTCTTTATTAATGTTTCCATGTGTTGTCTTTTGGCTCTAGTTTTTATCAGATGTTCTAGATTGAATCTATTTTGTATATGGAAGGTGGCTTAGGAGAATGGCAGCTGATCAAGAGTCTTATTGACCATGATAGATATCCACCAGGCACTTTCTAAAATAAGAAATTCTATGTCTTCCTCTCTATTCCTGACCTCTCCAAATCTGATTTAGCATGTCCTGAATGACACATGAGGACTCTATAGTTTAAAAACGCTCCCAGGTGACTTTCATAATCAAACTTATTCAGAACCCATTGATCTGAGTCACAATTATTTACACTGGGCTTCAAGAAACCCAAACATTCTACATGTGTCTGCAAGATCTTGAGGTCCACATTTTTAAACTCTCCTAAGGAACTATTTTATTAAGTTTTTTTTTTTTTCTGCCACGATGTAATAACAATATTCTAAATTCACTCTCTTCACCTGGAGTCAGACAAAGAGAGTGTCACACATTTTGAATGTATGAATTTTACGTGCTGTATGAATTGTGGCTACCAAATGGCAATGGGGGAAAACTACAGTTTATCAGTGAGACGTAATTGTTTTGTTTTATTTTTTAAAGGTTTTATTTATTATTTTTAGAGAGAGGGGAAGGGAGAGAGACAGAGAGGGAGAGAGACATCCATGTCTCTGTATTTACATTCCAGGTTGCCTTTCACCTGCTTCCAGCTGGGGACCAGGCTGGAGACCTGGCTTACAGCCTGGTTATGTGCCCTGGCTGGGAATCGATGATTTTAATTTTTTAAAAATAGAAACATAATTTTAGTTTTAGTAGAACTAAATTTAAGGGTTAATATAAAACTTCATTTTTGCATGTGTAGATCTACACAAATGCATGTTTCATTATTCACATACATGTCCTTAAAATATATATAAATTAATGAAAGTGGAAAATATTATATGTAATTTAAAGTACATCCTGTTAACATCTTAGATAAATAATAACATCATGTTTTCTCTGTTCTTTTTTTATTGTTTGGGTGTTTTATTTCTTTCTGAATTTCTATAATAAAACAGAAATAGTTTTATTGGATTTCCAAGTTCTGATCTACCCAGGAATTGGGAGTTAATCTTGAAAGTCCAAATATTTTTTTATAGAAACCTAGGATTACTAGGTCTAAAGTAGCTGAAAGAGTAACCTTTTGCCCGTATATGTTTCTTACGAAGTAGTAGCCTGGTATTATTTCATGATTGAAAAACTATGCTCTTTCCAAATAGGTAGCTGGGATTGCATTGTTAAGAAGAAGATAAAGAATTTACACTTAATCTCGGAGACATTGAGAGGTCAGGTTAAAAACTTTAGTGATGTTGACTAGCTCAGAGCCAAAGATATATTGTCCCAAAGTATTGAAACTTAAACCCACATCATCACTGATCCCTTTGGTTTTAGCCTCCTAAACTGTAGACCCACAGGAACCTGTCTTTCTCGGAGTATATTCTTCATTGACATTGACTCAATACAAGTTTATTGTACCTACTGAATGTATTCTATATAAATTACCATGTTAGGATCCCTATTGTCTTGGCATAAATAGATCAAATGAAATGAGAGACACAAAGTGGAATAGAGACAGAGAAGACAATAAGGAAACCAAAGGAAAGGCGCAAAGACAGAGTGGGACAGACAAAGAGAGAAAGAGAGAGAGAAAGAAAGTGATGGGGGGTGGACAGCCATCTCAGTGAGCAATAAAGATGTAGAAAAGTAGAGAAGAAAGAAGGTGAGAAAACTAAGACAATAAAGAGGTAGAAACAGCACCTGCTACACAGGAGTGACCTTCAAAAGAAACAAACACAGCTGATACGATTCGCTGGTAATCTAGCCATGATAATATAAATATTTTTGAGAAAAGAAAGGAAAGACATAGATGTCATGCCTATAATCATACAAATGCCATTACTTCATGTTCTGGGAGCAAGTATCTTCTTCATTTTATTTAAAAATTTGGCTTATAATGTGCAGTGATCCATCATCTGTAAGAGGAATGTGCGGAAAGATAAATTGTATAGTAGGTGACAAATCTTATTACAGCAACATATAGAAGGGGAAAAATTAACAGCTAATCCATTATAAATGTCAAATCCACAGTGCCACTTTCTTCATAACGATTGTATTTTCATTCCTTCCTCATTAATTCTAGGTCCTTACGAGATAGTTTGCATTGGTTGGTCAGTCATGTATATCCAAGAATAGCTAAAGAAGTTCATCACTACTGCATTAATTCATAAGGGTTATTGCAAATATCCAGTGAAAATTTTGTTTCTTTTTATGAAAATAGACAAATACACATATAAAATGAATTCCATGGGTCTTTGAAGCTAAAGTAATGATGAAAAAACTTTTCAATTTGCGATTATGTGGATCGTAAGAAGTGGAAAAGAAAAAGAAGTTGCTATATATTTGCTAAATGCTTTAAGGCAATAGATTGGTAGACAATGATCTGAGGCGCTCTATTTGTAGAAGATACTTACTCATTATATCTCTTTCTCTATATGACCATTGTTTTCTTCCTGATTCTTAAGGATCTGCTGATAAATTACCTGCATCCTATACACATGAGGATATGACAGAGGAAGAAATAATCATCATTTTGCAAGTGTTGTAGATTAAAGACTGTTGCAAATATTTTGCTGCTCCTCCCATTGAGAATGTAATTTCATTTTTATTCTATTTAAGGCTAGCCGTAGAGATTTGCATGACCAACACGAAACGGCAGAGGCTATGCTACACTAGGTTTAGGACTAGCTTTTAAGAGGATTCATGGCTCTTCACTGCTCTCCAAAATCCCTCTGTTAACCCCACTTGGAACAGGAGACAGGCCCAAAAACCCTTTGCCCAAGTTTATGACGTACACCATTGTAAGCTGCAATGAATGTCTTCTTTAAGCTGCCGTGTTTTATATGGTAGTTGTTACAGTACATTTAATACATGGAGGTTAAAAGCAAGAAACCTTTCTTTCCCCTGCTGGAGTTGTTCAATGGAGATGATGTGAACATAACAGAGATCTAGCTGGTCTAAAAGCGCCTGCTGACCTAAGTGTGATAAACTGACTTGGGGTTTAGTTCTCTTACAGTATAAGCTAGTATGATTTCTTTTCTTTTTAGTTTTTACAACTTTCATTAATACAGCTTACAAAACATCCTGACAATCAGTTAAAATTTCAAATTTTCTAATAATCCTCTAGTAGGGCAAACTTCCAATTTCCATAGTTTACAAATACACCCATTATAATAACACCTTTAGTGATCTTTGGCTAGCAGAAATAAGGTGGAAAACTTTATTGAATACATACATCCTATAAGAAAATAGAAAGGTTGGTAAAAACCTGAAAACTTCCCTTTTTTTTTTTTTTTTTGGCCTTCCTATAATCTTACTTTCTTTTTTCTTTTTTCTTTTTTTTTAGGACTGACTGTTCTATTTCAATCTCCTTAGGCAATATTTCTTCCTTCACTTTTCCTTCCATTTTCATGTCTTAATTGCAGTTCAGTTGACATTCTATTCTTGTTCAGTTCCCTGATCTATATATTCATTTGCAGAGATTATGTTCCTCTTCATAATTTCCCTAGTTCTCTCCTCTATGTGGCTTTTGTATCTAAGTCCCCAACCTCCCCATCTTCAACAAGCTGCTTACTATAATTTTTAGTTATTTCCATCACTTGCAACACAAATTACCTAAAAACAAATATATTCTAATTTCATTTCTCTTTCTGGTTTCTTTGTCACCTTCTACTAATTTTTACTCAGTAGAAAGACCAGGCTAATAATTTAACATCACAAATGGGTTTCTGTTCTTCTTGCCCAAGTGAGATTCCTGGAGCATGTGGAGTGTACGTATAGCAGCTGAATATGTTTGATTATGATTAAAAAGAACTGAGTTTCACCCTGGCTGGTGGCTCAGTGAATAAGATGTCAGCCTGCAAACCCACAGGTCGCTGGTTTGATTCCCAGCCAGGGCAACATAACCAGATTGCAAGCCAGGTCTCCAGGCAGGTCCCCAGCTGGAGGCAGGTGAAAGGCAAGCATCCATGGACGTCTCTCTCCCTCTCAGCCTCTTTCCCTTCCCCTCTCTCTAAAAATAATAAATAAAATCTTTTAAAAAATAATTGAGTTTCTATTTAGACTTATATAGGAAAGTTGAGATGAAGAGAGGGATTTGAAAAATATTAAAAATATAGAATTGATACAATGTAGTAACATCATAAACACTAAAAAGTGGCAGCTTGAGTCAAAAGAGCACCAAAGAAGATGCTGAATTCTGACTTAGGCTGAGTGGGCAGTCCTGTTATTTTCAAAGTTGGGCATATGAGACCAGGATCAGGCGTTAGGAAGAAAATAATGTGCAGGTATAGTATTATCCCTGTGTTGGCATCAAAGGTTAGAAAATTGCCTTGGGGAGGCTAAGTAGAGAAGGCTCAATAGAAAGTAACTTGGATTGTACATGGATTTGTGCCCAACAGTCCTGTAGTTTCCCATCTATGTGATGGTCTTACATGATCACTTATAATAATTTTATTTACCAGTAAACTGAGTCTCTAAAAGGAATGCATCAAAGCCCTGGATGGTGGCACAGTGGATAAGGTGCTGGCCTTCGAACCCAAAGGTCACTGGTTCCATTTCCAGCCAGGGCACATAACCAGGTTGCAAGCCAGGTCTGTAGCTGGAGGCAGGTGAAAGGCAACCATACGTTGATGTTTCTTTCCCTCTCTGCCTCTCTCCCCTCCTCTCTACCTGGAAATAATAAATATAATCTTTAAAAAAAGAGAGAAAGAATGCATCCATTAGCCCAAATCTTACAAGGGAAAGATTAGTAAGTCAGGAATCATACTCAGTTTAACCTGGAAAACAATTTTTTCAATGATACCTAGGTGGGCTGACATAACTTGCAAACTTGGAATCTCAGTGATCACTGGCACATGCAGCTGGATCTGGGGGTAAAATCAGGCAGGAAAAGCTTGGGGAGCCTAATCATGTCTCCAACATTTCATTTCTTTTCCCAGTTTCTGTTATTATACAAATACAACCCTTCACGTGTATTTCTCAAGAGCAAAAGAGCGATCTGGTGTTGTCTTCACTTTGGTTTGAAACGTATCTGTGTCCTAGAGTGAAAATGCTTTCACTTATAAAAGCGAGTAATTAGAAAAAATTAGGTACACTGTCTGTAAAAACTTACTACTAAAAATGACTGAAAATGCACCTAAAATGATTCATTTTTATCTAGGTGCTGTGTTTAAAGGATATCTTTAAGTCATCATATTTAGATCCCAAGATATATTTTATAGCTGGAAAAAAACACATGTTAGACTACAAGGTTGAATCTCATAATTTAAAAATAACACAGAACACTCTGTGTGTTTCACCGGGTCGAATACAAATGAATTTAGATTCGTTAAGCTCCTGCCATGAATTCTTTTAAGAGGTTTTACAATGTGTATTAAGAAAGAAGTTTTCGTTTCAATTTGTCTAGGCTTAAATACAATACAAGAAGATAAACATTAAATTATAGCTAGAGATTTCTCTTTCAGAGAAGTTTTACTTTTTCCATTTATATGTAAATTGACATCTAAAGTACCATACATCTATAAACAAAAACAAGAAAGGTTTACTATGAACTTTAAACA